>CM035439.1:15622383-15867383 GCA_020310875.1 Ceratopteris richardii
GAAGTAAAAAGCAAAATATCCATTTTAAAATTGAAAATTACTGATTGCTGCAACAACTACATCAGTTATGTTTATTTCATTTACTATTATGGTTGCTTTAGGTGTTTATGCTTTTGATATGGACCATGCACGGTGGGTTGAAGAACAAACTCGGCAGATATCTGAACTACGGTCAGCATTGGCTGGACACATGTCTGATAATGATCTTCGAGTGCTTGTAGATAATGGAGTTGCACATTTCGATGAACTTTTCCGGCTTAAAGGAAATGCTGTGAAAGCAGATGTGTTTCATATTATTTCTGGCATGTGGAAAACTCCGGCTGAGCGCTGCTTTATGTGGATGGGTGGCTTTCGTCCTTCAGAACTTTTGAAGGTCTGTCTCTATTTCTTCCTTGTCACTTGCACTCTCTCGTCTTTTTCAGTTCACATTTTTATGTTCATATTTGTTTTATCTGCTTATACATGTGTACACATGCTCAGCCATCATTGCTTACTTTCTCTTTCCTCCCCCCGGAAGAGAAGGCACTTTTGCCTCATATCATACATCTTTAATTGTGGCTCTTTGGAGCAAAATGTTCCTGGATCTCTTTCCCTTTCATCCCGCTGATATCATGTTTCTTAGTGCCAGTGTCAGATTCGTTAGTATCTTTTGGTATTGATGTCTGCAAACACACTTAGGATTGCAAGGGTACTTTTTTCCCTCTTTAGTTTTTTTTTTTTTTTTTTTTTTTTTTCTTCTTCTTCTTCTTCTTCTTCTTCTTCTTCTTCTTCTCTCTCTCTCTCTCTCTCTCTCTCTTCCCCCCTCCCTCCCTCTCTCTTCCCCTCCCCCCCCCAAGGCCATGTTTAAATGCCCATAACCCAAAAGGTTTACTTATCTTTGTACATTCTATACGTAGGAATACACGTTGTGTTGTGCTCTTAAGCTTCTTTTTGTACCTCATGCTGATTGTGTGCATTTTGGATCCCCAAAATTCCAATGGTTGGTATCAGAGAATCTCATTGCTTTCTTAGGCGTGTGGTGGGCATCCCCCTCACTTCCTCATATTTCTATGAAATTTGGTGAGTATGCTTATGGTCATGTATCTTCAAAGAAGCTCTATAAGGAGTTATGGGAAGATCAAAAATCGATTCGAGCTTGTTTCAATTATCCCAAGGGGGAAATCAATACCATGGTTGGATCTCAGTCCAATCGTTGGTTTTTACGTCATGCTTGGTAGCTGTTGCATATCTTGGTTGTGCCAAAAGAAGCCAGCTCTAGCCACTTCTTGTGAAGCTGAATACAGGGCACCTTTCGCAGTTATTGTTGAGTGTGTGGGGCTCAGATGCCTTATGGATGACTTGGGTGTTGGTCAAACCTTTGCCACCACCATATGTATAGAGAGCCCAAGTGCAAGAATCCCAATTTTCCATGGTCGCACTAGGCACATTGAGGTGCACTATCGTATTGTTAAAGAGAGACTCTGTGTTGGAGAGATCAGTTTGGCCTATGTGCCCACACATGATAATGTTGCAACCCTTCTACAAGGCTCTCTCTGCCTTGTGAAGAGTTCAAAGATTTTGCAGAACTTTGAGCTTACTCTCTTTTGTGGGTTGACCTTAGTCCAGATTGGTTGGCGCTTCCTTATACGTGTGTGTTTGTTCACCGCATCAATCCAAGAGTGGATTAGTTAGTATATTTCGGTATTGATGTGTGTAAACACATTTAGGATTGAAGGGGGACTTTTTCCCTATTTAGGAGGTCCCTATTTATCAGCCTGTGTCCCATGCATTCATTAATCATAGTCATGTGAAGAAATTCATGGTGATTCTTTAGCTTCCATCCCTCTGAATTTCGATGTTTGTGTTACCAAAATAGAGGTAAAACAAAACTGAATAAGATCATGATAATTTAGGAGAGTTACTCATGCATTTTAGAGATGATGCAATTTGTGAATCAAGCAATTATGGGTTGGGTGCTTTGATTCTTCAATATATGTAGCATAAAATCTGTATTAGAGTATGGGGATGAGTTCTTGAATTGCTTATCACATTCAACATGTTGCTTTTGTGACATTGGGATATCTAATAAATATTTTGTTGAGAGAAGTCTATATGAAGCTAGAAGAACAGTGAGCCCTCAGGAGCAAGACTCATGCTTACTAGTTGTATGTAGAAAAGTCGAGGAAGATCACAAATCAAACTTACCAATTCTTGACTGCTCATGTACTGCGTAAAAGACCTTGCCACCGTCCTCTCTCTAGTTATTTTTTGTATCACATATTGGACGTTGTAGTTCACAAATCTACATTGCTTATTTTTAGTGCGTTTTTAATGAGTTTATTTTTCTTGTGATGATTGGGTGCACACCCTGCTAGTTGTATGATTGTCTCAAGGATCAAGTTTGATCTTGAGATGTTCATATTACTTTACCTCTTTTGATTAAATGATATTTTGAAAATTGTTTTGGACATGAGAGTCATTTATTTTTGTGCGGGTTAGTATCTAGCTGTGGTTTTTGAGAGCTATAATATGGTTTGCAAACTCTTCGTGAGTATGGTTAATCAATGAATCCGCTATTCTTTATGATCTGAAGGTTTCTAGTTTGTCAGATTTTCAATGCTTAAATTTTTGTTTTGCATTATGCTTGGAAGTTTTTCAACTGTCCATATTTTTTCTTATTGATCCATTTTGCAATGCTAAAAAGCATACCTTTGTATACTCAATGGGCAAGTATACCAGATGTGGTTGTGTAATCTTTGCTATCAATTTGTAGCCTGTACTTTTCTTTATGGGGTGAATCTGGCCTATGTGTGGACTTCTCAAGGACATGCATTGCATCTTTTAATGGCCATGGATTTTTCGTGAACTGCAGATTCTCAGTCCTCAGTTGGAGCCACTTACAGAGCAGCAGCTGCTTTCAGTGTGCAATCTGCAGCAGTCCTCACAGCAGGCTGAGGATGCACTGTCACAGGGCATGGAAGCTCTTCAACAAAATCTAGCAGATACATTGGCTGGTAGCTCACTAGGGAACTCAAATGTGGCAAATTACATGGGACAAATGGCAATGGCTATGGGTAAACTTGGCACCTTGGAGAACTTTGTACGACAGGTAAATCCTTCCTTATCCCGTCATTTGCTTTTTTTTTTTTTTTAAATTATTTTTTTAATAAATATTTTTTTACAATAGCACCTGCTAACTGGAAATATTGGAGGTGGCAATGACAATATATGATGTTTTTCAGGCTGATCTCCTCCGGCAACAAGCTCTGCAGCAGATGAACCGCATCCTAACAACACGTCAGGCTGCTAGGGGCTTGCTTGCAATGGGTGACTATTTTTCACGCCTCCGTGCATTGAGCTCCCTCTGGATAGCCAGGCCACGTGAATGAGGTCCTCCAGGTTGGAACCAACATGCCGTTTTCTTTCTTGTGGAAGAAGTGTATCATTGTTTGAACATTAAAGTGGAATGTGGTTTCATGTTCAATATTCTGGAGCACTGCATGATCAGATGTAGACATACTTCAGGGATCATGAGGCCTTTATGAAAAGTGTAAAACATTTGTCAAGTCCATGGGGCCCATAACTACTCTCTACCTGTAATATGAAGATGATAATCCAGAGCCAGATCAAACCTATTCATAAGCAAGATTGGGGCCAACAAAATCTAAGCTTGGTCTCATGAGACCAAGATAGGCAGAATCTCTCTGATTTGTGTCTTCCCATGATTTCTTTACTATTGCTATTTGTAGAGCTGCTGTGGGTCTATCAAAGCTTCATTATGTAGTCAATTGCATAGTCCCTAATTAAATGCATGGATGTATATTTCAAGTTCTCATTTATTTTCAAATTTTCTACTTTTTTACATTTTGTAGTTGCCTCGTGTCATCTTTGACATCCTCTAATATCGACTGATACAGGTATGAGGAATAGAATTTAGCATGGAGATAGAGAATATTCAACCTAGATAAATGCTTATTTTATAACATATAACTAGTGTATGTCCTTACACATTCCTCATGCACACATAGATTCTTGTGTGCATGATTTGCTAGATGGAATGAAGAAGGGAGAGGGGGAGGAGGGAGGGAGGGAGGGAAGGAGGGAGAGAAGAATGATGTGAGAGGGAGTGGGCAGGTACATAGAGAGGTTTCCCTTAAATGCTTGGTATTTAATATGGAATTTGAGAACCGATTATAGGTTTGCTGATTATGCAATTAGTGCTGGATGTGTAACCCTTTCTGTTTGTGAGCAGAAGAATTACAGATGGGTTTTGTGTACATTTTGGTATGAGTTTGTCTCATGGGTTTTGTATCCTTAGCAGCATGAATTTTAATAAAATAGAATGCTGAGTGAATGATTCACAAGTATCACGATGGGTGGCCTAACTATATTCTGTGGCTATTCAGGCTATTATAGAATGCAGAGTGCATGATTCACAAGTATCACGATGGGTGGCCTAACTATATTCTGTGGCTATTCACAAGTATCACGATGGTATGAGTTTGTCTCATGGGTTTTGTATCCTTAGCAGCATGAATTTTAATAAAATAGAATGCAGAGTGCATGATTCACAAGTATCACGATGGGTGGCCTAACTATATTCTGTGGCTATTCAGGCTATTAATAAAATAGAATGCAGAGTGCATGATTCACAAGTATCACGATGGGTGGCATAACTATATTCTCTACTTTGATACATTGAAGGGAGTGATGGAGCTCTTGTATAGAGCCACCTTTTTGAGGCACTTGACCACTCGACTTGCACAAAAGAACACAGTAGGAAATCAAAGAGAACAAAACTTAATGGACAGTTTGTAGATTTGTCAAAAATCAAGTTTTGATGCTGTTGGTTGAATAAAACATTTCAAAACATACCTCTAGCAACATTGAACATAACTACCTCCCTCCACAAAGCTATAGCTTGGCATATGCATCCATGGATGATCTTGACTTGTCATCGTTTTCAATCATAGATTTGGAAAATACATCACTTTTATCTCCCCGTAATCACCAAATTTGATGACCTTTCTGCACATTCCCTTCTATTCAGGAGAGCTTGTCTTTCAATTCTCCAAGAGAATTCTTCATACTGCACTCTATAAATGCTGATTTAGGTTCTTAAACACGTATGGCTCTTTAAATGAAGGAAAAAGTGGACCTCATTTCGCTCGACGCATTGATCCTTCTCTAATGGTGAGAGTTCTCACCTTAAGGCTAATGTGTTATTCTTTGCGTGTTTAAAGGTGCATTTGACTTCTGATAACTCTCACATGACTATCACTAATAGCACCATTACTGTTCTCCTGTGTGGGTGAGCACCTTGGGGCTGACGGCCCGGAGAGTAGTCTTCCTAAGCCCAATCTTGAGGTCCTCCCATATCCCTGATGTGCAGGTGAGTCCTCATGACTCCGTGGTTACGACACACTATGCAATATATGTGATGAGCTAGTTCGTTTCCTTGAATTCAATGTTATTATGGTTCGGCTCTCGAGTCAAGTAGATGCTCAGTAGTGGGAATGCTTCCCCAACCTCTCTGTGAGTGTTTGGGTATCGGATAAGGCCTTCTTTCCATGAGGATGGGCCTGTGAGTTGAAACAGCGGAAAATGTTGGGTCAAGCTGGTCAGATGCAGGCTACTTTTTGGATGGCAAGTGAGTTGGCATTTTGGACACTACTCAAGATGGGCCATGGATCGGTCCCAAATATCTTTATGACGCTTCCACATATACTCAAAAGACCTCGTCTTGTCAAAATGTTTCTGCTTACCCTCTCCACGCATACCCTCGTGGGTCTCTTTATAACAATTATAGGTATCATTGAAAAGCAAACCTATTTTTAGTACTATATTGGTTGGTGTCTTTTCTGTACTTCTCTGACAACTCCTTAATGATCTGGAAAATCGTGGATCTTGGTTGACACAGTTTTTTGCATGACCCTTTGTTTTGAGGTTTTCTCAGCATGAAGATCAGTATCAGTATCTCATGGTGATGAGGAACACCTCGATATGGGCCTTGCCCTTGTGGTGTTTGAATTAGATGGCCAGTAATATCTTTGATAATATCAGTATCTCATGATGATGAGGAACACCTCGATATGGGCCTTACCCTTCAATGGTGGTGCTTTCCCTTCAATTGTGGTGTTTGAATTTGACGGTCAGTAATACATTTTCTTAGAATAGCCATTTTCAATCAGTTGTTTTTGCTTCAAAACAAAATGTGTGATTGATCAGCTCTTCCATACACTGTCATCGGAAGTAAGAGGGAAGATGCCGCTGCAGTTCCAGGTTAATATCTTAGTGTTCTTCTTTCCAGAAACGGGCATATATATCATAATGTTGGAAAAAGATTCAGCTCTGAGTTTTGCATACCTTGAACCTGGATATTGGTGACACGTGTGACTCATACTCTGAAATGTAGTGAAGTGTTAAATCTCAACATTTAGGTTGCTCTACATGTCTTCAAACATTGGAATTTTGGGACGAATATTGAATACATCATTTTTGGAATATTTGATGGTTTGTCAGCATATAATCTAGAACTTTGCCTTGAGTAATTCTATGACTTAATTGATTACCTATGGCTCAGGACATATTTGAATGGGACATGGTTCAGGCTTGAATCTCAATTGAACATTGAGCTCCTGGGGTTAGGTGGCTTATTTGATTATCTATGGCTCAGAAAAGATTCGATTGGGACATGGTTGATGCCTGGGGTCTGTCATTAGGTTTGCCATCGAGAACCTAAACGCAAAATGTGTAAACAGGGACACAATAGTATGGGTTATTTTTTCTAACAAGTATGTGCTACACTTGGGGCTTTTGAATACCTGCACACATAAGATGATCTAAAGAAGTGCAGGAATTATTAACCAATGTTCTCAATCGTTTTTCTTGGCTTAGAACAAATTTGTACTCTTGACTATTTGTGGCTCTCAGCATTGTTTTATGGCATAGCTTTAGCAGGCCTGTATGTACTTCTGCCTATAAGGACATGTTTCTGCATTTCACTTTTTTGATTACATGACTTTAAATTGATGGGTAACAAATTTTCATAATTGGTAATGATTGCAGCAAGGACTTTTGGAAACTAATTAAATACATGCTGTCTCTTACATTAATAGTCTTTTTGGGATTCTAATCAGCTTATCTTTTAGCTTACTATGTATATTTTGTGAAATTTCAGAGTTTTAGTTCATTACTACAAAACATGAATTCTAACTTGGACTAGATAATAGGCAAGTAGTCATCATATGTTTATTTGAGACTAGGTATGCTAGGACCAAGGTCTCTTTCTAGAGGTATCCAAGGGCCTAGAGAATCTTACGGTCAAGACCACGTTGGCCCATTTCATTCTCAAAGTACCTTAAAGAGGGTTCTAGACTTCAAGAAAGGACTTTCGAAGGATGGTTGGTGTCTTTTCCATTGCTTAGGATGGTGCTAGAGCATAGGGAGGATTTTGGGGCATTGGTGATACTTAATAGTGTTTGGAATTCTTTCTTTCGAGTTGGTTGATTGTTGCCTTGTCTTGCGGGCATCTTGTGAGTTTATCTAAGGGATTTTTCTAGAGAAGAAGCTGAGAACTCTTTGAAGATAGTAAAAGATAGAGCCTACAATATGAATGAGAGAGAGAGAGAGAGGGAGGGAGGGGGAGAGAGAGAGAGAGAGAGAGAGAGAGAGAGAGAGAGAGAGAGAGAGAGAGAGAGAGAGAGAGAGAGAGAGAGAGAGAGAGAGAGAGAGAGAGAGAGAGAGAGAGAGAGAGAGAGAGAGAGAGAGAGAGAGAGAGAGAGAGAGGACATGGAAAATTGGTGCATGCAAGAAAAGCAAGATAACAGGAGAAGGAAAAGTAAGAACGCAAGGAAGAGTCAGAGAAGGAGAAGAGGAGAAGAAAGGAAGAGAAGGAAACAAAGAGAGAGGGTTGTGCAAGGAGAGAGAAAGGGAAGGAGAGAGAAAGCGTTGCACAAGTGGAGGAGGAGGAAGTTACTTGTGGATGATTTCAAGAAACAAAGATGGTATTTTGTTTGCTTGTGGTACTCCATGAGTTGTTTGGATTGAAGCAAAGCAATGAAAGTACATCACTATTGGATATTTAATGGGTATAATTTAGAAGCATACATTTACGCCCATAATGCTACATATATCTCAATTGCAAATTGAGTATAAAAGTAATGTTTGCTCTTACAATCGTGATCTCTATTATATTTAGAGTGTGGGAATCTTGTGTAGGAAGAACATGGTTGAAGTTTATGATATGTTTTGTACTTTGATAAATTTGACATCCTTTTGTTGCATATGGTGACATGAGATTCAATAAGAACGTCATTTCAAGACTTCTTTAGCTTAGTAATCTATATAGAGCTTCTTGATTCGTTTTAATTGTTTCTTGTGTATAATGTTTTTGTTCTTTTTTTTGTTGATACTTGTGGTTGACACATATATTCTTTAGGCTACATGGAAAAAGTAAGTACCATATTATGTGATTCAAGTGAATGATCATATGCCATAGTCAATGATAATGATAGCTTTAGTACATTTTAGACATAATTTTTCTCACAAATTTTGTAGCTTTAAGGCTATACTTTAGATTTTTGGTTTTGTAGAACTTCATCTAAGGTGTTATATGAGGAGGCCACTATCAAAAGGCCAAGTCCCTTGTAAAAACTTTTTGCTATTGGGTGAAAGAAAGGTCTCTTTCTTGTAAATTTTGTGCACAAGCTTGTTCTCTTTCTTCAAGTTTGATTCTTGCATGTTTCATGCCTTATGATACGAGATTCTTATATCCATGTGTTATTTACCTTGAGACTTTTCATTTGTGTCTATTTCTCTAGTTTTCAAGCTCTACTTTGTGTGGAATTTGTGAGTCATGTTTAGTTCAACACGTTTTTTCTTGTTGTATTACATGTGATTTGTTTCCTACAATTTCGCTTGTTCATTTTGTAGTTCTTGTTACCTTTGATAGGCATGATTTCATGAAAAAATAAGAAAGAGATTACCATTCTAGTGAATGGTTATTATTACTCGATCACTTGTGTGTAAACTATTTTTCACTTAGATTTGATGATGATTGTTGATTATGTGAGAAAATCATGTGTAAAGATCATGTGATATAATCATGTGCAAGGATTGTGTGAGATGATAATGTGCAAAGACCATTCGGGGTGATTGTGTATACTTTGGGTTGATCTTATGCATTGATGGTTGATCGTTTGGGAGCTTGCCATAGGGGGCTTCCATCACATGTGAATATTAGCTCGGCTTGCAACCAAATTGGGTTTAATCTTGGTGATTAATTAATTAAAAGTATTGAAACATGTTTTGATACTATAATGTTGATACTTTTTGGCAATGCTGCTAGGGAAGCAGGGACCATATCTAGATAACCTTTTTGATGTTTTAGGAATTTATAGGTACACCAATTTGTGAAAACACTTAAAGTGTTATTGAATCGTGCTTATAAATCAGAGCTCTTTGATTCTATGGAAGGAGGCTCCATCTCCACCCCATTCTTACCTCCCATGAGGGTAGGATTTGTTCTCAGAGTGCAAAAGTTTTCGTACATATTTTGTTCTTCTTGTTCTTTACCCATCATGACTAGGTTCTATGGATTATTGGAGTTCTTCTATTTGGGTGTATTGGATCATCATTTAAGCATATAGATGATCATGATTTCTATATAAGAAGATTAGTCATGAGGGTAGTGCTTCAAGTAGTCTTCACATAAATGTTGCCTATTAGCTTGAAAAACGATCATTCATTTTCTTTCATAATGAAGCATGTGATATAAAATTCGTATTGTAAAGTGTGAAATCAAATAGAAAAATACACAAATGAAGGAAAACAAAAGCTATGAAAACCAAAAACCGTGGCCCTCGATCTTTGTTGCAAGAAAAGCCATGCAATCATGTGGTGCAATTTTTCTTGCACGTTGTATACATGTATGGGATACAGCAATTGAACAAAAAACATCGGCATATCAGCTTTTTTATCATGTATAAACCATCATTGAAGTTAATCATGTGTAACAAATTTATGAAGAAAATAAATCATTGCTTCAAGTCAAACAAGGCTCAAATCAACATACCATGATTTATGAATGAAAAATTCTATGACTTCAGCTAATCGCCTACAATGGTTTCTTCAACAAGGGAGTATCATATACATGGTATTTATTGCAAACGACTTAAACATGAAAAAATCTAATAACAGTTGCTATAGTTTCATTTATTTGGTCATGAGTACTTTCATCGATCTTGTACTCCAAAGTCTCTTGAATAATAAAAAGATGTTGGGCAGCAATTAAGGAAGCAAAAAGAAACACACACAACTTTAACAATCCATAATGATTGCATTTCTTACTCGGTTCTCACTTCATATCTTTATTATGGATGGCTTCAAACCTCATGAGATCTATGCGTATCGCAAATACACATAGTCTTGAACCTCTAGTTCCATGTATATCTTATTTATGGGTCTTTCACATGCATAGTTAATCACAAATGTTGAGTTCTATGACAATAGAGATAGGTTGAGAGCCTTATCATGTGCAACGGACACATTACTTTGTATTTTGATGACATTGTGCTACCCTCGGATGTGGTACAAGTGCTTAAATTATACTAGAGTGGGGCAAAACATATGATAAGAGCTTTACAAGACAAAATTTTTCCTCTAAGGCAGATCTTGACTATTCAAGCCAATCGAAGAGGTTTGAGAACCTTAACCCAAATTGAGGCATCTTATTCAAAGTGAGGATATTGGTGGTTTCGTTGTAAGAGCAATAGTTAGAGATCATAGGAGAGCAAAGACCAGGATATTTTGAGATTTAATTATCTTGCAAGTTAATGGATCATTGGCTTTAGGAACTAAAAACTCTTGATTGTTGTTCTACTTTTATGAGCTTTCATGTAGGACAAAAAATTGATGAATGAGTGAGGATAACTGTTCTTGGTAGGGTATTTACTTTGTGAAGTTTTTTGATCCATAATGGGGCATTTAACTCATTTTAGAAGTGTAGTTGTCACCACCTATAAGGGTCCATACTTCACCATCTAAGTTGTTCAACCAAAGCATTGAGTTCTCCAAAATGAGCAAAGAGTGTCAATTTGACCTATTTTAAGTGTTAAACTATTGTCTTGCAACCCACTTGACCCTACCTCCTTTTGAACTTAGTGGACCCTAAACGTTGGCACATACTTAGACATTGGGAACATACCTACTTCTACTCTGAATCCAAAAGGATTGACATTTGATCGCTTGGATATTTGTTTACAAATCAGCAATAGAATATGAGGCTTAGTGTCAGAGGATCACTGGATTGTGCCCTTTGATTTGATTAGACAAGATTTTTGAAAATACTATTTATTACAAGATTACCTACACAAGGGAAACAATACAAGAATATAGAACATATAGGAGGTGTCCCACAAGCCAAGATTGATAGGTATGCATAACTAGACTAGACAAGATACAAGAGATTCCACAATAGGAACTCCGTTTAGGGAGATGAAGTTATCATACTACAATATTTCAAGATGATAGGATTGGATGTCTAAAAACTAGTCTAGACAGGACTAGAACAAGGAACTAGATAAGACCAAGTACTAGAACTTGGAAAATACTTACTTGGGTAATGCAACTCCTTGAGCATCCAAGATTAGCATTGGCAAGACAGAGGATCAATGTGACAAGCCCTCCAGGGATAGAATCTTTGCTGAGGAGATCAATTTGGCATATGTGGCCACATAGGATAATGTTGTAGACCTTTTCACAAAGTCTATGCCTAGGGAGAAGTTTGAAGCTTTTTGCAAAGCTCTGGGCTTACTTTTGTTGA
Organism: Ceratopteris richardii; assembly: GCA_020310875.1. Lineage (NCBI taxonomy): Eukaryota > Viridiplantae > Streptophyta > Polypodiopsida > Polypodiales > Pteridaceae > Ceratopteris > Ceratopteris richardii. The sequence goes on from CM035439.1 coordinate 15,634,187, forward strand.
GGCTTCACTCACTAATTAGACATGAAGACAAGAAGACCTCAACGAGAAGAAGAAGGACTAAGAACTATAGAAGTTAGACATTCAGAAACCTATGCCTATGTGAAGGGAAAAATTCACAATTGTAATATAGTGTAAACTAGAGAATCAATCATGTTATTAGAATCTCGAAGATTACGAGGCTCTTGAATTTAGGAGCATATAGATCAATTGTGTATATAAGTTCATCTGATGAAGCAGACAATAGGAGAGAGAGAGAGATTGTGTCGGAATATAGACTGTAGTAGATACAGACTGAGTGAAAGTGTAGTACAGAGTAGAGGAGTGAGTAGAGAACTTGATTTGTAAGTCCTACATGTGAGAGATCCACTCTAGATAATTTTTGAGAGAGATAGTGATGGTAAATTACTTAGTGTAGGAGAACTTTCTATGGTTATGAGCAGAAGAAAGCCATACCATTTTGTACAAATATTCTCTATTAGAAAATACATATTTGTGGAATAGGAATTGAGTCAATTCTCTCTTTGTGAAGAAATCTAATTGATTTCATGACTATATGAATGTTAGTTACAAAGAACAAAAGATCTTTGCAAATCAGAATGTGTACTCAGAAAATTATGTTCAACTGTGAAGGTATGTCAAGTTGATGAAGTCAAGTATTCAGAATTTTTATACAGTGGAAGCACAAGTGGAAAACCAACAGAAAGACCCCAAACTGTGTGATTTCTGAGAGTTTTTGACACCAAAAAGTCATTGGAAAGAAACCGGAAACCACAGGAAAGAAACTGTAAACCATTGGAAAGAAACTGTAAAGTCACCAGAAACGTATTAGAATGAAATCAGAATAAATTCCATTTTTCTCAAGTTTTGAGTCTTAGTATTATCGAGCTATTGGTGATTATAGAGGTGTTCTAATATCACATTAGCTTGGTTCTTGTGGTGCTTTTATACACCAACAAGTGGTATTAGAGCCCGAAGATCTTAAGTAGTAGTATTAGAGGCGGAAGACCTCAACAAGCAGTATCACAGTAGAAAGGTCCTTAAACATAAAAGGAGGTGCAAATACAAGAGGATTGAAGAAGTTTTCAGTGGAAAGGTGAAAGCCAAAGCATTCAACCACAAAAGGCATCAACAAGTACTACGAGGTTATCTTCAAGAATAAATATCTACGAAGGTAACAATTCTTTAACTTCAAACTCACAGGTTGAAGCAAAAGTAAGAAGACCATGGTGGATCATATCTCTATTGAAAAATTGGACATAGATAACTATCATGCTTGGGTGATGAGAATGGAAGCCTTACTTATGAGTAAGGATCCAATGGCATATGTGATAGGTGATGAAGAAAATCCTACATTTGAAGATGATAGTCGACCTAAGAAAGAAGTGTTAGAAGCTTTGAAGCTATGCCAGAAGAAAGATGTAAGTGCAAGAGCTTACGTATACAATACTATTAGAGATCACTTGTTACCTCACATAAGAGGTTTGGAAATAGCTGAAGATATATGGAATGCGTTGGACAATCACTTCCAAAATACTATTAAATCTAGGAAGGCTAGCTTATGGTCAGAGTTCACAACTTTCAAGAAAAATCAAAGTCAAAGCATTAGTGATTATGTCACTAAGATGAAGGACTTGGCATATAGTCTTGGATCTATAGACGAAGACATTGAATATCATAGTTTGATTGCACAATTGCTTGTAGGTTTTAGAGGAGATGAAAGGTGGAAACCTTTTATACTTTCAATTGAGCTTTCATGAAATCATTTTGTACCAGATTTAAATCAGTTGCTTGGACTGATGCTTACATTTGAGCGAGATTTAAAGTCAGATGGAGATAAAGGACATAGCTCTACTATGTACGTAAAGAATAAGAAGAAAAGTGATAAAGACAAAGCAAAGGATGAAGAAGAATCGATTTCTCAAGCAAATTATGAAAGAGGTTGAGGTAATGGTAGAGGTAAAGGTAGAGGAAACAGAAGAGGAAGGGGCAATCATAAGAACAACAAGAAGACATATTGGATTTGTGGCTTAGAGTGATGGAGAGTGTTAATCTCCAAAAGAACTAGCTGCAATCTGATCTTTTGTAGAAGTATGTATGACTTCAATTTCTTTATCAATCACCTTCTCTCTCAAGAAATGATATTGGATCTCAATATGTTTAGTCCTGGCATGAAATATAGGGTTAGCAGCTAGATACAATGAACTCATATTATCTCCATGAATAGTGGGTGTACTCTGAATGATGTCAAAACTCTTCATCAGAGTCTTTAACCATATAACCTCCTTTGCAGCTTCAACCATACCTTTATACTCTGCTTCTGTGGATGACAAAGCAACTATATGTTGCTTCATAGAACACGAAGAGATTAACTTATCTCCCGCATAACATAGATACCCTTAGGTTGACCTTCTATCATTAGGATAACCTACCCAATCTGTATCACTATATATCTCTATCTTTGTATCTAATCTGAATCCATAATACAAACCTTTTTTGAGTGTACCCTTAATGTATCTTAGCACCCGTTGTCCTGCAATCCAATGTTCTTTCCTAGGACAATGCATGAATTGAGACAACACTCCAACTGCATATGACAAATCATGCCTAATTAATGTAGCATATAGTAGTCTACCAACCAAACTTTGATACAACTTCATGTCCTTGAATTCTTCTCCTCCATATCTCCTCAATTTATGATTCACCTCCATTGGAGTAGGTGCTACCCTGCAATCTTCCATTTTAAACTTGATTAGTAAGTTCTTTAAATACCTTTCTTGGGTCACATATACTCCATGTTGAGTATATGAAATCTCCATGCCCAAGAAATATGACAAGTCTCCCAAGTCACTAATCTTGAACTCTTTCTCCATTTTCTTCTTAAGACTTTGTATGCCCTTCTCATCTGTACCTTAAGAATTATGTCATCAACATATATGCACATGTAAATGAACCCATCATCACTTGCTTTAACAAGCAAGCTACTATCTACCTTAGACACTTGAAAACCAAGCTCTTTCAAGAACTTCACAAGTCTGTAATTCCATGCCCTTGGGGCTTGCTTCAAACCATACAAAGCTCTCTTGAGCTTACATACATACTCTGGATAACTTTTATCCTTGAAACCTTCTGGTTGCTCCATGAAAACATCATCTGAAATGTAACCATTTAGAAAGCATTCTTCACATCTAATTGACATATCTTCCAACCTTTACATGCAACAATAGCTATGAGAGTCCTTATAGTTGTCATCTTTGCCACATGACTATAAGTCTCATCATAATATACACCATATGTCTGAGCATACCCTTTCACAACAAGTCTAGCTTTATATCTAGACACACTTCCATCTGCATATCTCTTTGTCTTGTAGACCCATTTGTATCCAATGATCTTCTAACTATTTGGTTTAGGAACCAAATCCCATGCCTCATTCTCCGTCAATGCATCATACTCATCTTGCATAGCTTTCTCCCAATTTTCCTTACCTTGTGCCTCTTCATATATAGAAGGGTCTTCCTCTACTTTCACCATATAAGCATAATCTTTAGTGGTCAAAAATGAATTATCATGGCTATACCTTGTAGGTTGCCATTGTGCCTTGATGATCTTCTGACTTCTCCACTTCTTGAAGTTTCTGGTTCATCACATTCTAGATCAAACCTTGTCGTTTCTTCAACTTCAACTAGTACTTCATTGTTCTCTTCTTCATCAAATATTTGAACCTTTGATTTACCTTTCTTCTGGTTCAATGTTTCTTCATCACCTGCATGAATATTAATTATACCTGCATACCAAGTACCTTGCTCATCAAATGTAACATCCTTTGACACAAGGAATTGCTTTGTGGATGGACTCCACAACCTATAACCCATCTGCTTATCATCATAACCAATGAACACATACTTTCCACGTTTAGGTTCCAATTTATGCCTCAACTGAGATGGCACATATGCATAAGCCAAACATCCAAACAGTTTGCAATGATCTAAGGTAGGTCTCTTACCCCACCATGCCGCATATAGTGGCATACCATTCAAAGCCTTACATGGAAGTCCATTCACCAAATAAGTAGCTATATTCACAGCTTCAACCCACAAATAATTAGGGCAAATTTTCTCCTTCATCATTGACCTTGCAAACTCAACACGAGTTCTATTTCTCCTTGCTGCTACACCATTTTGTTGAGGAGAGTACCCACAAGTAACTTCCCTTTTTATACCTACATTCCACAAGTAATCACTGAACTCATTAGAGAAATACTCTTCCCCTCCATATAACCTTAGTCTCTTCAATTTTTGTCCTGAAATTCTTTCTGCATACACATGATAATGTTTAAATGTATTGAACATCTGTGATGTATCTTTGATCACATATATGGTGTTCCAACTGGTAGCATCATCAACATATATCACATAATATCTTGAACCATTAATGCTAAAGTCCTTTGATGGTCCCAACACATCTGTATGCACCAATTCAAGCTTCTCTGAATACATGAATCCATGCTTATTATATGATTGCTTATGAGCCTTACCTAATTGAGATGCTTCACATCTATATGTCATGTGTTGACATGCAACATTAGGTAATCCAAGCTCTGAACCATTGTTAATCATATCCTTAATACCTCTTTCATTGAAATGTCCAAGCCTTTTATGCCAAAGATCTAACTCAGAGATCTTATGTCCTCCATAAGTGAACAAGGCATGACCAACATTGCCTTGAATCTTCAATGTGAATAGCCTTCCTTCTTTCTTTCCTGAAACAGCCTCTACCTGCATTTCTTCCAAAGTAACCTCTACTACCTCTACCTTTGAAATTACCTCTCTGATTTCTATTACCTCTTCCTCTTGAATTAAAGTTTTGATTGTATCCTCCACAATTCTCATTATTATGCCAACATTAATGAGCTAAATGATTAGTGTTACAACAAATCCGTCAAGCTTTGACACCATCTTTATTACTTCTACCTCTTCCTCTTCCTTTCCCACCTCCTCTTCCTCTTAGGAAGTTAGCTTGACTAGTAGTGCCTTCTTCTTCATTCAATTGATGCTTGCCTTTGTTAATCTTCTTCTTGTCCTTTGAATACATTGCTTGACCTGTACTTTGATCAACATCACCTTTGACATCCTACTCAAAGGTTAGCATATGTCCTAGCAATTGATTCAAATCAGGAGTGAAATGTGCTGGAGACCTTTAATTCTCCAAATGTCTGATCTATCTTGATTTAAGACCTCTTCTATATCAAGAATAAATCAAACTTTACATAAAATTTTCATTATCCTTCAAGTTCATTAAGAAATACTTCTCTGTGTGAAGTTTCCTTCACCTTCAACAATCTGCTTCAAAAATGGACTTCATTCTTTGCATATGACTTTGATTTAATCATTCAAATGATGCACAGATATTCATACTACCTTTGCGCAATCATGATGATCATTAGTTCTTCAAAAGAACTATTAGATTTCTAATTTGATCACTTAGATCAAACCTATGTCAGAAACTGCCTTCCAAAAATGGCGACTTTAACATGGTCAACTTCTTAAGTTGATTTCTCTCAGAATCTAACCCGTTTTGCTAAATTCTTTTAGCCAAAGCTTCCTTATCTTCTAACTTAGATTTTTAATGCTCAAACATAAAAACAAACACTGAACACTGAGATCCAAGCAAATCTTTGAGCAGCAAAATGTAGATTCTGAGAACTTCACTTGCAGACTTCTACATATGAATGTTCCTACTTGTCATACACACAACCTGAAGAAAATTAGATCAACAAACTTTGGTCATAGCTTGATTAGATTCTGAATTAGATGTGTACAAAAGATTTCTTGATGCACATGATCAGGCTAGGAAAGACTAGTCGCTAATCTCATGAGAAAACTCTTTACACATGATCACTTAGAAGAACTCGAATTCTATTGACTATACTCTCATCTATTCTTCATTTCTCTTCTATTTTACGACTATACATGAGTGTATATATACATATGAGTATGAAATCTTCACTAAATCAAAATATTTTGAAGTATTTTTCTAAAGCTAATATACATAAATGTATAGAACATTTCTTCTTGATTCTTCACTTGACTTCATGCTTTGAGCTTGAGTCTTTTCTTCACTTCTTCATTCCTAGACTTCATGTAATCATCCATTGATGATTGTCTTGCTCCAACAACCCCCCCTCAATCATCAATTGTGATTTACCTGCACCTTCTTTATACCTGCCATTTCTTTAAACCTTTGTAACTTTGATCCATCCAAACTTTTTGTTAGCTCTTTTGTTGATGTATACATGACTTCAATTTCTTTATCAAACACCTTTTCTCTTAAGAAATAATATTGAATTTCTATGTGTGTAGTTTTGGCATGGAACACAGGATTAGCTGCTAAATATAATGAACTCATACTGTCTCCAAATATGATTGGAATACTCTGATCAATTCCTAGACTTTTTAATAAAGTCTTCAACCAAATTACTTCCTTTTCAGCTTCCACCATTCCTTTGTATTCAGCTTCTGTGGATGACAATGCAGTTGTATGTTGCTTCTTTGAGCACCAAGAAATTAGCTTATCTTCAACATAACACAAATAACCATGAGTAGATCTTCTATCATCTGAGTTACGTGCCCAATCTGCATCATAAAACACTAACTCTAGTATCAGAAGTGAATCCATAATACAAATCTTCATTCAGAGTCCCTTTGATATATCTTAGCACTCTTTGTGCTACAATCCAATGAGTTTTTTTTGGGCAATTCATGAATTGAGATAAGACACCAACTTCATATGAAAGATCTGGTCTTGTCAAGGTAGCATAGATTAAACTACCTACCAAGCTCTGATATGTCTTCATGTCCTTGAACTCTTCTCCTCCATACCTACTTAATTTATGATTAACCTCCAATGGTGTGGTTGAAGATTTACCATTCTCCATATTAAACTTCATTAGAAGATTCTTCAGATACCTTTCTTGTGTGACATACACTCCATGTTGAGTGTATATAATCTCCATCCCTAGAAAATAAGACAATTTTCTGCTTCTTGAGCTCCTTGATTCCTGAGCATCTGTACATGTGATAATAATGTCATCAACATAAATGCACACATAAATGTATCTATCTTCATTTGCTTTCATTAGCAAACTACTATCCGCCTTTGAAGCTTGGTATCCAAGTTCATTGAAGAACTTGACCAATTTGTGATTCCATGCCTTTGGAGCTTGCTTTAAACCATACAAAGCTCTCTTAAGCTTGCAAACATAATCTGATCCATTTGACTCTTTGAAACCCTCTGGTTTGCTCCATGTATACTTCATCTGCAATATATCCATTTAAAAATGCATTCTTTACATTTAATTGAGATAGCTTCCAACTTTTACATGTAGCAATAGCAATTATAGTTCTGATTGTAGACATCTTAGCCACTGGACTAAAGGTTTTATCATAGTCCACTCCATGTGTTTGGGTAGATCCTTTGACCACAACTCTAGTCTTGTATCTAGAAACTTTTCCATCTGCAAACCTCTTTGTCTTATACACCCACTTGCATCCAATTACCTTCTGATTCTTTGGTCTTGGCACCAATTCCCATGTCTCATTCTCAAGAGCATCATACTCTTCTTGCATTGCTTTCCCCCAATTTTCCTTTCCTTTAGCTTCATCATATGTAGATGGGTCTTCATCTGTCTTCACAATGTAAGCATAATATTTGGTTGTCAAGAAAGAAGTATCATAACTATACTTGGTAGGTTGTTTTCTTTCTCTTGATGATCTTCTAACTTCTACACTTCTTGAAGTCTCTCCTTCATTTTGTTTTGGATCAAACCTTGCATTTCATTTCTACAAACATCATCATCAATATCTTCTTCATATACCTTCATCTTTGGCTTTCCTTTTATTTTGATTTCTTCAAGATCTTCGCACACATTGTTTGATCCTGTAAATCATGTGCTTTGCTCATCAAATGTAACATCTCTTGAAACAAGAAATTGTTTTATAGATGGACTCCACAACCTGTAACCCATTTATTTATCATCATACCCAATGAACACATACTTTTCTGCTTTAGGTTCTAACTCATGTCTCAATTGAAATGGAACATAAGCATATGCCAAACATCCTTTACTTGACTTGAAGATCCTTCTTCATCATTTGTTTGCTTGCCTTTAGCTTTTTTATGCTTGTCCTTTGAATACATTGCTCGGCTTGAACTTCTATCATTCTCTCCTTTAATGTCCTGCTCAAATGTTAGGATATGTCCTAACAATTGATTAAGATCAAGAGTAAAATGATCTAATGATAATTCTGTAGAAAATATGAAAGGCTTCCACTTTTCATCTCCTCTTAGACCTGTAAGTATTTGCCTTACCAACTTGTCTTCTTCAATTTCTTTATCTAGTGCTCCCAAATTATCTGCAATGTCCTTCGTCCTTGTAACATAATCAGAGATTGACTAAGAACCTTTCTTCTTGAAAGTTGTAAATTCAGCCCATAGTGAAGCCTTCCTTGATTTGGTTGTGTTTTGGAAATGTTCTTCCAAAGCATTCCATACGTCTGCTGCACTTTCTAATCCTCTAATATGTGGTAGAAGATAATCATTTACAACCATGTAATGATGCTCCTAGCCTGAGCATCTTTCTTCATCTAATTCTTCATTTCGGCAAGTTCTTCTCTTGTTGGAACACTTGGATCCTTAAACTCAGGCTTTTCTTCTTCTCTTGTAATAAATGATATCAAATATTTGCTCATGAGGTGTGCTTCCATCCTCATGGACCATGATGGATAGTTCTCTCTATCTAGCTTGACAATCTACAAGCTTTCTCCCATCTCTTGGTTTTTGTGTCTGAAATTACTAACATTTATGGTGATGTAATGTACCTTTGATATGAAGCTTTAATCCTTCTTGATCCTTTGAGCTCTTCCTTTTTTCTTCTTCAAGTTTTCTTCCAGAATTTACTCTTTTCTCCTTCAATTCACAAGATCTCAAATATCTGCAACAGTTGGGGTTCTCCTTGCTTCTTCTTCACCTTGATTTGATCTTTTTGCTCTGATACCTCTGTTGGAGACCTTCCTTGACTTTGTCGCATTTTGGAAATGCTCCTCCAAAGCATTCCATATTTCACTTTCACTTTCAAGTCCTCTAATGTGAGGTAGCAATTAATCATTGACTCCCATGTAGATAATGCTCCTTGCTTGAGCTTTCTTCTTCATCCATGTCTTGAAATCTATGAGCTCTTCTTTAGTTGGAACTCTAGGATCCCTAAATTCTTGTTTCTCTTCTTCACCTGTGATGTATCCTATCAGATATTTGCTCATGAGATGATCTTCCATCCTCATTGACCAAGCAGGATAGTTTTCTCTATCCAATTTCTCTATCTGAAGAGAATCTCCCATCCTTTCTTCACCTGTGCAATAAATTCTTCAAGCTTTGTGAATAATCAATGTACCTTTACTTTGAATGTAGTTACTTTTGATCTTCTTGATAGCTTCATACCTCCTCTATCTTTCACTTCAAACTTTCACCTTTTGAATCTTCAAGGATTGATTTTGTATATCTGTAATAGTCGGGGTCCTCCTTGTTCAAATTCTAAGGGCTACTCTGATACCACTGATGGAGAGTGTTAATCTCCAAAACAACAAGTTATCCTTGATGTTAGAGCACCTATATATCAAGAACAACTCAAAACCTTAACCAATTTTGGAAGACCAATGCCAAACTATCAAACTTTGAACTAACTGTGAAGAAACTGATTATTCCAAAAAGTCTACTGCACTAAATTCACTCATTGACTGATCAAATGTGTAATGTTTTTAATGAAACTTTACACATGTCTCGTAAATTTTACGTAGCTTCTCCAAGTTAAATCTCTCCAAAAGATTCATTAGATCTTGGGATTTGCTTCAAACAATGTACCTATGTCTGAAACTGTTCTTCTGTGTAGTCGACTTTGACACCTTCAACTTCTAATACATGGTTCTCCAAAACTAGACCCCTTTTATTCAAATGCTTTTAGCCACAAGTACCTTACCTTTAACTTAAATAATAGTGCTTACTTGCTCAAAACTTTACACTGTGGAGGGATATCTGATCAAAACATTGACCACCGGGATTGCACATGTTCTTGTCCTCACTTCTTCACATTTACACATGTAAATGTTCCTACTTAAAATTCTCTCAGGCTGATTACAATTAAACTCTCAAAATTTGTAGAGAGATCACTCAACTATAGAATTAGACTTGTACAAAAGCATTCATCAAGAAGATAAACACAGAAGGAGCACTAAGCAGAAGATCGAAGTGCAACTTTCTTCTATTCAGAGAAATCTTACATCTGATTGATACTTCATGTTCTTCTCACTTTCTAAAGTCTCTAATGACTTCTAAAGCTTGTCACTCATCATCTCTCTTACTCGTAGTACATCTATATCAAGTATATATATATAAATTTTTACATCATGACTCATCATAGATGCAAAGTTTTTATGAACTAATTACAAGATTAGTATACATGTATATACAAGTCTTCATCTTCTAACCATGCAATAAACTTCAAGCTTCATATGTGTTGGAAGTCAATGTACATTTGGTACATTTCCGGAAAATCACATTTCGAGTCTTAGCATTTTTTGAACAATTTGGGAAAACTGTTTGAGGCTAGATAGATAGAGCTTGGCAAGAGCTATCTAGTGGTATGCTTCATTTTTCCATCAGAGGTCAGAGTGGGAAGAAAAGTTAAACCCTAATTTTGCTCAAAATAATGAAAAGCTAGGTCATGTCCAAAAGCAAGAGAAAGAAACTTCGTTAGTGATGAGTTTTTGAAAACTCATGAAAAGCAATCAAATGCTATTTTTAGAAGGCGATGGCGGCTTCTGTTTTTAGCCACTCGCTATTTTTTGCCAACAAAAGTGATCGTTGCTATTTTTAGGCATAAAGCAGAAGCATGCGATTATAGTAAAACAACAATGGAGTTTTTGTTTTTTATGGATCGCAATGTTTTAGCTTTATTGGAAGTAGTTTCGCTATTGTTTTATTCTTGGAGGTTGAACCTATAAAAGGAGTATGGTGGGCACACACTTGAAGATCACTCAAAGATCTCAAGCTAGAGTTTGAAGATTTTGAAGCTTTGGAGGTGAAGATTTGGTGTAGGAGAGGCTACTCTCTTGGAGCAAGAAGTCTTCTACAAGGTGGTGGTAACTATCTTTTGTGAGTTAACCTTATATTTTGTTTTTAGGGTTTCTCTACGCTAATCTCAAAATTAGGGTTGGTTGATTTACAATTTTGTTACACTATTTTGTGAGAATAAGGTTAGCTTTGTTGCTCATTCACTTCACACACTTAGATTATTTCGACATAATCTAAATTTTGTATCATCATCTTCTTGGATATTCTTCCATTAGCGAGTGCACCACTTTAGATGGTTGAGTAGTACTCCCATGTTGTTATTTAAACATCTATTTTTTAGTGAGTAAGCTTTGGCTTATGTTCTCTATCCTTGTCTCAAGATCTCTTTCTTTCTATCACTTACTTATCATCTTAACTAATTAAGTGTGTATGCTCAAAAGGTTTTAGTATTGGTGTAAGACAATAGTTATGCAACATAACACAAGCAATAGCGGAGAAGATAACAGATATAGGAGAATCTCAATCAATTTTCTACTAACAACAAGTACAAAGGCATTGTCCACCCGTGCGCTCTCAAGGTAGAGCTTAAATGGTGATCTAGACAACTCTAGATAGGGAGATACAAGGTAGAGGTGGCCTTCCATGGACGGCTATACATGGGCAGTAGAACGTGGACAACCATCACCCACATAATTTCCATACACGGCTTAGGCCGGTTGAACCGACCTAACAAATATAAATGATTTCTGACTCCGAAAGGGAATATTTTATGGGATATTCTCTTTATCGTCGCGCCGAGGGCACTGCCCTCGGACTTCCACCAGGGGGCTCGCTGGCCCCCTGGGATGTCCCAACAGGATAGCTTATGATTTACCTCCATAGGTGTGCTAGTTGATTTGCAGTCATCATTCCAAATGCCTTGAGAATTTCTTTGGCATATTTTTGTTGTGAGATGAAAATTGTTGGGATAGATGGATGGATGCTCCAAGAGACTGAGTAGGTACTGCTAAATCTGCTTTGTACCAGCCCTCTTTTGCTTCAGAGTTGATAAGTAGACCTTTTTAGCTTTCCAATAACACCAAAAAATGACCTATGTACTTTGGAAGTGATGTGTGTAATGATTGAACCAAAACAGATAACTTTGAAGTTCACAAACTCAAGAAAACCTTCTATTTATGTCTTGACACCTGCTAAATGTTTTGCTCAGTGTGACCAACACAGTAGAAATTGATAAAATTCCTTCTAGGGGTATTTAACTAGCTTAGTAAGCTACCATTTGCAAGTGGAATGATGTAAAAAGATAAACTATGCTAAGAGGAATCAATTTAGCAAGTTTAGCTATACCCCCGACTTTTTAGGACTGTAGCAAAAAATGACTAGAGTTAACCTCGACGCAGATTTCTCTGAAATGGATGAATAGAATCACTTCAAACTTTGACAGCATGTAGATGAATTTGAGCTGAATCCAACAAGCTTTGAATCACTTGATTTGGTGAAGAATTGACCGAGATATGCCCTTGACAAGTTGACAGACTTTTGAGTATACTAACAGAGAACTCAGAGATGAATGATGTAAATGTATCTATTAATGAACACTTCTATACAATCCCATTGGCATGAAAAACATTGCCTAATGGTGTAGAGAGGTGTAGGCTATAGTATAGTCCTCACACACACTCAAAATCAGTAGAATGAGGCTCGGGAATGATCTCTCTTTTCGCGACTTTTCATGTTCACTTTTTATATGTAATGAACAAAGATTTGAATTCAAATTCAAATTTTGGCTCCCTATGATCAAGCTCCTATATGCTTGGAGATATTCCTTCAATCAAATGAGCTACCTTTTCCACGACTCATGTTGGTAGGTGATTACAAAAGATTCCAAGTCAATTTTGACTTTTACAATGGGGTAAAGTGGTAATTAGCCACTAGCATATGTTCCTATGGTTCTTCATGTATGTGTAGACTATAATGCATCCTTTGAGCCAAATGTGTAGGCTTGCAAATTACACCAACAGCTCCCCCTCAAGCCAAACATTTTGGCTTAAGTTTTCATCTTCAATCTTCAAGTATATCCTGTAATCCAATCATGGATTTGAACCTGCAAAGTTTTGTTCCATCCAAAGCCTTAGTCAACAAATCTGCACATTGCATGTTTGTTGATACATAGGTAAGTTGAATGTCCTTGTTTATCAACTTCTCTCTCACATAATGATAATGAACCTCTATGTGTTTGGTCCTAGCATGATAGATAGGATTAGCTGCAAGGTGAAGAGAACTTGTATTATCTCCAAAGATTATTGGAGACCTAGTATATAAGCCCAATTCTGTATACAAAAGCTTAATCCAAATTGCTTCTTGTGTGGCATTAGCCAGTCCTCTATACTCTGCCTCTGTGGAAGACAAAGCAATAGTAGGTTGCTTCTTTGAAGACCCTGAAATTGGTTTGTCACCTGCAAAAGAGATATATCCAGAAGTGCTCCTCCTATCATCCTTGCATCCTGCCCAAGCTGCATCTGAATAAATTTTGATATCAATATCTGAAGTGTAAGGGAAATACAAACCATGGTTCTATGTACCCTTGAGATACTTCAACATTCTCTTGGCAGCCTCTAAGTGAGGTATCCTTGGCTTGTGCATAAATTGACTTAGCACACTTACACCATATGCAATATCAATTCTTGTAAGAGTAGCATAGTTCAAGCTACCTACCATACTTTGATAACCTGTAATGTCTTTGACTTCATCACCTTCATGGGCACTTAGCTTTAGGTTTACCTCCATTGGAGTGCTTGCTATTTTAGCATCCTGCAAGTGAAACTTCTTCAACATATCTTGTACATACTTTTTCTGAGTAATGTATATCCCTGAATTAGTGTAAACTAATTCAAGCCCTAGAAAATACTTCAATAAACCAAGATCATTGATCTTGATTGATATACCTGATTCCATTGACATCATTACCTGTAATGATGATGTCATCAACATAAACACAGAGATATATTACCTTTGAATTACTTCTCTTAATGAACAGAGAAGTGTCAGCCTTGCTCATGACAAAACCTTGGTCTTGGAGGTATGTAGTTAACCTGTAATTCCATGCCCTAGGTGCCTGCTTCAATCCATATAAAGCCCTTTTTAATTTGCAAACATAAGTTACCTTCTTAGGGTCCTCATAGCCAGGAGGTTGTGACATATAAACTTCTTCTGAAATCCATCCATTCAAGAAAGCATTCTTGACATCCAATTGGTACATGTTCCAATTCTTTGATGCAGCCACACTTACCATCACTTTGATTGTTGGCATCTTGGCCACAGGAGAAAATATCTCTTCATAGTCAATGCCTTGGGTTTGTGCAAAACCCTTGGCTACCAATCTGGCTTTGTACCTATTAATTGTTCCATCAGAATTTCTTTTCAACTTATAGATCCATCTGGATCCTATTACCTTCATAGAATCCTTCTTGGGTACTAACTCCCATGTGTCACCCTCCTTGAGTGCTTCAATCTCCTCATCCATAGCTTCTTTCCACTCTGATTTGGTTATTGCTTCTTCATATGAACCAGGTTCTTCATTTGACAAATCTTTGGCAAGATAAACTGAATGTTTAGTAACAAGAGATGTATCATACCCATATCTAATAGGTTTGTTGCTTTCTCTTTGAGATCTTCTGATGGATTGAGTTGAAGATTCAGGTATGTCTTCAAGCTTCTTCATCTTCATTTTTCCCTTGGACTTCCATGCCTTGAATTCTTCAAGGTTGATAGTGTCTTCATCATCTGAACTTGAGTCTTCATTCTGAGTAGGTTCCTCCTTTGCAAGTTTTGGAAATTCCTCTTCCAAATCATAGGGTAATTTGACCTTCCTGCATTCATTCTCATACCAAGAATCATTTTCATCAAAGATCACATCTCTGCTTACCATAAATCCCTTATTGGTAGGATTATAAAACCTGTAACCTTTTTGATTTAAATCATACCCAATGAAAATGCAATTTTCAGCCTTTGGGTCTAGCTTACCTCTTATCTGAGAAGGAATGTGCACATATGCTACACATCCAAATATTTTGCAGTGATCTAAAGATGGTCTCTTACCATGCCATGCTTCATAGGGTGTCATACCATCAAGTGACTTAGATGGTAACCTGTTTATGAGATAAGTGGCAGTAGAAACACTCTCTGCCCATAGATAGTTAGGTAACTTCTTCTCATTAAGCATAGATCTAGCTGTCTCAACAATTAACCTATTTCTTCTCTCAGCTACCCCATTCTGTTCAAGAGAATACCTTGTGGTTATCTCTCTTTTGATGCCTCTGTCCTGCAAGAAGTCTTCGAATTCATTGGAGAAGTACTCACCTCCTCCATCTAACCTTAGCCTCTTCAAATTTTTTCCTGTTTGATTTTCAACTAATGCAAGATATCTCTTAAAATAATTAAATACCTCATCCTTGTGCTTCATGAAGTATAATACAGTCCATCTGCTATAATCATCAATGAAAGACACATAGTACCTTGAACCTGAGACTGAGGGGTCTTTGCTAGGTCCCCAAACATCTGTGTGTACAAGCTCTAGGTAGTCTTCATGCATATATCCTTTCTTGGAGAAGGGTAACCTGTGAGACTTACCAAATTGACAAGCACCACACTTGTAAATCATATGTTGCTTGGATACATTAGGTATCCCAAGCACACATTGGTCCCTGCACATTTGTTTCAAGGTTCTTTCTCCTATGTGCCCTAACCTTTTGTGCCAAATCTCAAGCTTTGAAAGTGTTTGATCTTTATAACTGTATAGTGCAATATTCTTTGTATCTTCCAACTCAAAAGTGAAAAGTCTACCTGATTTTTCTCCTTTAGCAATCCTCTTGAACCCATGTCTTGGGTCCTCCACATATGCTCCATATTGATTGAATCTGACATGCAAACCTTTCTCCACAATCTGACCAACACTCATCAAATTTTTGGTAATGGTTGGTACATAGAGTACCCTGCTCAACAAATTCTGATTACCATCACAAGTCTTAACATTTCCAACTTTAACTACTGAATGCTTTGTATCATCACCTGTTTGGACTTGATGTTTACCTTTTGGTTCCTCAAGATCAGAGAGTAGTGCCACATTGCCAGCCACATGATTTGAGCACCCTGAGTCAATGTAGAATAGGTGCTCATCATTTGTACCTGACTTTGAAGCCATGTTCATGATCAGAAGAGAGTCATCCTGCTCCTCTATGTAGTTGTTTTAGTCCTTTCTGGTTTTGAATCCTCCTTGGTAGTTGCCAGTGTAATTGTTGTTGTGGCCTTGGTGATAGTTGAACCTTCCTCTTGACTGTGAGTATCCACCTCTTTGGTAGCCTCTTCCTCTCTGATTTTTGTAATTCCTGAAACACTCATCTGTAGTATGATTTGATAAACCACAAATGGTGCATGGTGATGAGTTATAGGGTCTCCCCCTATCTTGCTTACCTCCTCTGCCCCTTCCTCTTGAAGATCTACCTCTCCCTGCATAGTTGGCTTGGGAGGTAGAGCCTTCATCTTCCATTTTTTTTCTCTTGCCTTTATCCTTAGACTTCTTATGAGTGTATAGGGCAGAAGAGTTATTACCTTTGGATGTATCTCCATTTTTTATGAGCTTTGATTCATGTGTAAATAGTTGTCCCATGAGAGTTGTAAGATCTGGAGTGTGCATGTCCATGTAGAGATCCATTGCAGTGGTGAAGCTTTCCCATTTGTCATCAGCCTTGATTCCATTGATCACTTGCCTTACAATTTGTTCTTCTTCAATCTCTTCTCCTATACTTGCTAACTGATCTGCAACATCTTTGATCTTGGTCACAAATTCTGAAATAGCTTGCTTAGGTTGCTTCCTTAGTGTTGTGAATTCAATCCAAAACTGATTTTTCCTAGCCCTTGTATTGGAGGAAAAATATGATGACAAGGTTTCCCAAGTTTCTTGGGATGTCTTACAATTTCTGATATGTGGCAAAAGAAAGTCAAAGATAGAGTTAAGTAAATAAGACCTTGCCAATGCATCCTTAGCACACCATGTGTTGAGCTTTTCTTGTTCTTCCTTGGTTGGTAATCCTCTTGCTTTGAATGAGGGCAATTCCTCATCTCCTGAGATGTATCCATAGAGACTCCTTCCTTGTAAGTAGGTCTTCATCCTTAGAGAATAGGCTTGATAGTTGTTCCTGTCCAATTTATCAATAAATGAAGGAAAACCATCTCCCATTTTACCTCTATTGCTCTGATACCACTGTTATGATAGATGGATGGATGCTCCAAGAGACTGTGTAGGTACTGCCAAACCTACTTTGTACCAGCCCTCTTTTGCTTCAGAGTTGATAAGTAGACCTTCTTAACTTTCCAATAACACCAAAAAATTACCTATGTACTTTGGAGGTGATGTGTGTAATGATTGAACCAAAATAGATAACTTTGAAGTTCACAAACTCAAGAAAACCTTCTATTTATGTCTTGACACCTGCTGAATGTTTTGCTCAGTGTGACCAGCACAGTAGAAATTGATAAAATTCCTTCTAGGGGTATTTAATTGGCTTAGTAAGCTACCATTTGCAAGTGGAATGATGTAAAAAGATAAACTATGCTAAGAGAAATCAATTTAGCAAGTTTAGCTATACCCCCGACTTTTTAGGACTGTAGCAAAAAATGACCAGAGTTCACCTCGACGCAGATTTCTCTAAAATGGCTGAATAGAATCACTTCAAACTTTGATAGCATGTAGATGACTTTGAGCTTAATCCAAAAAGCTTTTAATCACTTGATTTGGTGAAGCATTGACCGAGATATGCCCTTGACAAGTTGACAAACTTTTGAGTATACTAACAGAGAACTCAGAGATGAATGATGTAAATGTATCTATTAATGAACACTTGTATACAATCCCATTGGAATGAACAACATTGCCTAATGGTGTAGAGAGGTGTAGGCTATAGTATAGTCCTCACACACACTCAAAATCAGTAGAATGAGGCTCGGGAATGATCTCTCTTTTCGCGACTTTTCATGTTCACTTTTTATATGTAATGAACAAGCTCCCTATGATCAAGCTCCTAAATGCTTGGAGATATTCCTTTAATCAAATGAGCTACCGTTTCCACGACTCATGTTGGTAGGTGATTACAAAAGATTCCAAGTCAATTTTGACTTTTACAATGGGGTAAAGTGGTAATTAGCTACTAGCATATGTTCCTATGCTTCTTCATGTATGTGTAGACTATAATGCATCCTTTGAGCCAAATGTGTAGGCTTGCAAATTACACCAACAAAAATGCCATCCTTCCTTTGCCATACTTCAATTCCCAGACAAAAATGGAGTAAACCTAAGTCTGTCATTTCAAACTCAGTTCCCAAGCTGATCCGAGTTTGATTGATGAGTTCCTAATGATCTCCTATAATGATCAAATCATCTACATATACAATGACAACAACTAGCTTGCTATCCCTTTTTGTTACATACAAGTTAGCATCAGAAGTACTTCTTTCAAAACCCATATTTTTGAAAAAATTATCTATCCGTTGGTACCAAGCCCGTGGAGCTTGCTTAAGTCCATACAAAGCTTTCTTCAACCTACAAACTTTATTTTCTGAATTGGGCACCTCAAAACCTCGTGGTTGAGATACATATACTTCCTCCTTGAGGTGACCATTCAAAAATGCAGATTTGACATCCATCTGGAAAATAGGCCAGGCCTTTTGTGCAGCTACTACAAGTACCGTCTGAATAGTTGTCATGTGTGCTATGGTGCAAAAGTTTCTTGAACATCAAGTCCTTCGATTTGTGAAAAACCCTATGCAAACAATCTTTCCTTATACTTTTCTAATGTTCCATCTGCTTTATACTTAGATTTCCAAATCCATTTAGTACCTATTACCTTATTCTTTGGTGGCAAGTTGAATAGATCCCATGTATCATTTTTGAGTATACTATCATACTCAGACTGCATTGCCGCTCTCCAACCTAGATCATCAAGGCTTCTTCAATGGTGGTAGGTTCCTTTATCGAGCCCATGATATTTTCCATTAGATCCATGTTAACAAGGTGTTCTGACCCTCTTCTTTGCTCCTCTATTCTCTTTGATCTTTGTAATCCATCGGAGGATGATTCTGGTACATCTACATGTGGGTTGTGATCATCAAAGAGTTGTTGTGCCCACTTTGGTAGTGGCTTACGCTGTGCAGCTACAACTGGTTGGCTTTTTATTGACGAAATTTCTCCATCTGATGTTTCCTCCTCCTCAACTTTAACCTGTCTTTTGGTAGGCACAAGGTGAGATATTTCTCCATTTGATGAGATAGTAGATTTACCTTTATCTTCTACTAAGTGTGGTCGTTCATCAAACACCACATCTCGGCAACAAAAATCTTCCTTGCCTCAGGATCCCACAACCTATTTGCTTTAGACTCTTCATTATATCCTAGGAAGACACACTTTTTGCTTTTTGAATCCAACTTTGATCTTGTTGAATCAGGAATATGTGTATAACAGAAACAACCAAAAATTCTAAAATGCAAAACTGAAGGCTTTTTACCAAAATATGCTTCTTGAGGAGTCATCCCTTTCAGTGCTTTTGTGTAGCTTTGATTGAGGATGTAGATTGCTATATTGACTGCTTCTGCCCATAATGAATAAGGCATGTCTTGAGCCTTTAACATACAATGAGCCATTTCAACTACTATCCTATTCCTACGCTGAACAACACCATTTTGTTGAGGTGTATGAGCTGTGGTAAGTTGCCTTTTCACACCATGCTCCTTACACTAAGTATTGAATTCTGTTGACAAGAATTCACCTCCTCTATGTGTTCCGAATTTCTTCAGTTTCCTTCTTGATTCATTTTCCACATACTTATGCCATGTTTTAAATTTTTCAAAAGCATCAGCCTTCTCTCGAATGAAATAAACCCACATCTTTCTACTATAATCGTCGACTAACAACAAAAAGTAGAAAGATCCTCCTAACGCAGGTGTAGACATTTTACCGCAGAGATCAGCATGTACCAACTCTGGAGGAGCTTGAGATCGATTGCTGGTTTCTCTTGGAAATGCCTTTCGTTGTTGCTTGCCCATCATACAAGCTTCACAAGGTTCATGCAACTCTCAAAATGCAGGCAAATGAGCAACCATCCCTGTTCTTTGCATCTCCTTCAAAACTACAAATCCAAGATGCCCAAATCGTTGATGCCATAACCTGCTTACATCTTTATCTCTTGTAGCAGTTAAGGCACTTAACTCATACAAGTTATCACATCTTATGCCTTTACCTACTTACGTACACATCTTCGAGCTAGCTCTTTTGGTGTTATAACAACACCAACTACAACCATTTGATCTTGAAGATGTTTTATCCGTTTGATAAAATCTTTAGCCTTTTCAGAATCAGAATGCTTTTCATTTGCTATCTGATTTTCTAAATTCTGTTAGTGTGGTTCTTGGTCTCATATTGACGAGCCAATATGCTCCAAGCCTCATGTGCTTTAGTAGTATGTTGAACTAAAGTAAGCACAGAATCACTTACACTTGTGACAATCGCACATAATGCATCAACATTCCGCCTCTTCCAAGCTCGTAGAAGATCTGGATTTGGCTGAATCATCAATCTTGAATTTGCTGGATCTTCAACTGGTATAGGCTCTAGATCCAATCCCATCGGTCCCATGACAGTGTCAAGTGATTCATAGGAGTCCAAAATTGCAGAAATTTTGAACTTCCAGAGTGTATAGTTGGTTCCATCCAGCTTCCCTTCAGTGAATGCAAGTGGGCGAATTCAAATAGGTGTAGCATTAACATTAGCTGAAGCACCAAGAACAGTGTTCAACAATGAAGCCATCATGTAATCACTCGAATAATCTACTGATATTCTAGTCTGCTAGTAGGCTAAAATAGTGATACTTCTCAAGTTATTCGATCCATGTGGCTTTGATACCATGTAAGACAATAGCTATGCAATATAACACACGAGCAATAGCAGAGAAGATAACAGATATAGGAGAATCTCAATCAATTTTCTACTAACAGCAAGTACAAAGATTATGGCATTGTCCACCCGTGCGCTCTCAAGGTAGAGCTTAAATGGTGATCTAAAAAACTCTAGATAGGGAGATATGAGGTAGAGGTATGCTGGCTCAATTCAATGTATCAAGTAGTGCAGAAGTCATGTATATATAGGATCATGGGTGGCCTTCCATGGAGAACTATACATGGGCGGTAGAGCATGGGCGGCCACTGCCCGCGTGTTTGCCATACACGGCTTAGGCCGGTTGAACTGACCTAACAAATATAAATGATTTTTGACTCCGAAAGGGAATATTCCATGGAATATTCCCTTTACCGTTGCACCGAGGGCGTTGCCCCCGGACCCCACCAGGGGGCCCGCTGGCCCCCTTGGACCCCCCAGTCGAGGCTGCTCCTCGCTGCCTCGGACCCCATAATTGGGGACCCTGGTAACTCCCTTTCTTTACAATACCTTACATGGTCCAATATGACCTTCATCCAACATGCAAGTTGGGATTCCCATCAATTGGGTAATCCACGCTTGGCTTCTCCTCATAATGGGGGCCTCACAAAATGTGCATACAATCATGAGGGGTAGACATTGATCATATACTAACAATTGGAACGATCCTAGGGCCCCAAATTCCAACATTATGTTGATCTTTGCTTCATTCTTTGACTTCAAATCTTTGTCCAAATCATCAATTGATGATTGTCTTGCACCAACATTGAGTAATCATCTAGCTTATGATTGTTGGCATAATCAACAAGGTTCAAATCAGATTCAAAGCAACAATGGCAGAGGAAGAGGTGGAAGTTATCAAAGTCAGTTTCAAAGAGGAAGACAAAATCAAAGAGGTGGCTACAGTAGTTTTGGAGGAAGAAATTGAGGACATAACCAATCCAAGAACACCACCTACTACAATTATGCAAATGATACACATAACGAGGACCATCCAACATTGATGATGAATTCAATAAGTACATAAGAGGAAGATCTCAAGGTATTCTATATTGACTCTGGTTGTTCTAATCATAATATAGAATTAATGCCAGGATTAGAAGAAAGAACTTCCAATCATACAGTTCAAACAGGTGATAACATGAGACACAATGTGTGTTCAATTGGAAAGGTGAAGTGCAAGAGTAAAGCTGACTTATTAACCAATGTTTTGTATGTTCCCACAATACCTAAGAATCTGATTAGTGTTGGTGAAATAGTGGAGAAAGGCTTTCAAATCAGATTTACAAATGAAGGAGTATTTGTGGAAGATCTAGATAATGGATATAAATAGATTATCTATGGTAAGAAGGAAGGTAGACTCTTTACTCTAAAAGTGCAAGGGAATATTGTTCAATTATAGAGCTAGGTCTTTGGCATAAGAGGTTAGGGTCATTTCAATGAAAGAGGAATTAAAACTATGGTGGCCAATGAATCTATATTAGGAACATTAAATGTGCATAACCAACAGATGGTTTATAAATGTGAATCATGCCAAATGGGAAAATCTCACATATTATGATTTCAGAAGAAAGGATTCAAGCATGATGGATTACTAGAGCTCATTCATACAGATGTATGGTGAATAAATGGGATCTAGTTTGGGAGAATCATGCATTATAAGTTGCATGTGTTAAAGTCAACTACACAAAAGAAGAGTTTTAGACATAGGTACATTGTTTGGAGCAAATCCAAGATCTACTGAATCTTTTGGAGAGATTTAACTTGGAGAAGGTGTGCAAACTTTAGTAGACACATTATATAAAGTTTCATTGAAACTTTACACATTTGATTAGTCAATGAGTGAATTGAGTGTAGCAGACTTTTCTAAATAATCACTTTCTTCACTATTAGTTCAAAGTTTGATAATTTGGCATCGGTTTCCCAAAATTGGTTGAGGCTTTGAGTTGCTCTAGATATAGAGATGCTCTAACATTAAGGATAACTTGTTCTTTTGGAGATTAACACTCTCCATCAAGAGAGGCAGTTGAGATAATTTCTGAGAGAGATGGTGATGGAAAGTTACTCAGTGTAGGAGAACTCTCTATGGTTATGAGCAAAAGAAGGCCATACCATTTTGTACACATCTTCTCTAGAAAATACATATTTGTGGAATAGGAATTGAGTCAATTCTCTTTGTGTGAAGAAATCTAATTGATTTCATGACTGTATGAATGTTAGTTACAACAAACAAAAGATCTTTGCAAACTAGAACGTGTACTCAGAAAATTATGTTCAATTGTGAAGGTATGTCAAGTTGATGAAGTCAAGTATTCTGAATTTTTATACAGTGGAA
The DNA here is from genome assembly GCA_020310875.1 of Ceratopteris richardii. Taxonomy (NCBI): domain Eukaryota; kingdom Viridiplantae; phylum Streptophyta; class Polypodiopsida; order Polypodiales; family Pteridaceae; genus Ceratopteris; species Ceratopteris richardii. The sequence goes on from CM035439.1 coordinate 15,657,619, forward strand.
GCACAGGTGGAAAACCAATAGAAAGACACTAGACTGTGTGATTTTTGAGAGCTTTTTACACCCGAAAATCATAAAAAAGAAATCAGAAACCATCGGAAAGAAATTGTAAATCACTAGAAAGAAATTGTAAAGTCACCAAAAACATACCGAAATGAAATGAGAATAAATTCCATTTTTCTCAAGTTTTGAGTTTTAGTATTACCGAGCTATTGGTGATTATAGAGGTGTTTGAATATCAAATTAGCTTGGTTCTTGTGGTGTTTTTATACACCAACAACTTTATTATGATGATTGATTTCATTCTAGATTACTTGGCACTTTCTTATACATGGGTCACAAATCCTTGTTCATCGCATAACTCATAGGGGGAATTTGTTGATATATTTTGTAGCGACGTGTGTGAACACACTTAGGACTATCGAGGCTCCTTTCTTTCCTCTTTACAAGGTATTTTTATCCTTGGATTATATACAGCTATAAACCTAATGGATCACTTATCTTTGTACATTCGCTCAGTAATACAATCAATCTTGTGTTATTCTCCAAGATTCTTCTTCTTCCTTGTACTATTTGTGTGTTTTTGGAATCTTGAAAATCCAATAAATTTAACTTGAACACTAAGGAAGTTACAAAGAATCTTCCAAAATCTTGATATGAACTATGGGCCTTCATAAGTGATAATATCATCAAGAAATCAATGTAGCTTAAAGATGTATTTGAGAAGACATCTAGTAGTGATTTTGCACCTATGATTGTATTACTGGGTGGAATGAAGTGTGACATCTTTCTGAATCTACCCATTTCAACATGAACGTCATCATGTTTATCCAAATTTTATAGATCTATGATCAAATCAATAGAAATTGAGAATCATGATTGTGTTGGGATAGGTACAGGTTTCAAGAGGCCATGAAGTTTACGTCGAGGTACCTTATTTGTATTGCAAGTGTCACAATTCTTGCATATATTCTCTGACTTATTTCCACATTTGAGGCCAAAAAAAATATCTTGATATAAGATCTATTTTGCTAACATACTTGGATTCTGGGTTTTCCTTGAGGAATGTGCAATAAATTCTTCTAATACAATGGACTATCATTTTCTTGGAACTCATTTACTTCATGAATCATACCTTCTTGTATTATTTGCTTAACATGACAAAGTGATTCATCATGCAGTAGAGAATCATGGACTAGATGGATCAAGATTGAATATTCTTGATAGCTTAAGGAGATAATTGCTAACTCGAGATGTTCTAGCTTAAGTAGTACACTTTCTTGTTGATAAAAATCTTCTTCCCCTTTCTTTGGTGCAAGGCAATCTTCTCTCGACAAGGCATCTTATTGGCATTGCTTTCATCCTTGATCATATGTGATGATAAAGTCAAATCTGGATAAGAAGTTAATCCATGTTGAGGATGCAAGCACTCATAAAGTGCTCTAAATTTTTGTGATCTGTGTATACAATAAATTTATGGGCTTCTCCTTTTACATCGTGATGCTAAGCATCAAAGGCATCGACTATTGCAAGAAGTTCTTTATCATGGTTTTCATAATTTATCTTTACAGGGGACATTTTCATTCAGTGGTATGCTACTAGATGTAGGTATCCAACATCCCCATGTTGATATAGAATGACTCCCAAGGGAAAGTTAGATGCATCTCTCTCCAATAAAAAAGTCTTGGTAGGATCAATATGAACTGTGTGGAGAATGCTCATTTCAGGGTTTGAACAGTTTTTTCTCGTTCTTTGGTACATGAAATTTTTCCATTTCTTGTAAACGTGGTAAATGGTGCCACTATCTTTGAGTAATCCGTCATGAATACTCTATAAAAGTTTCCAAATCCTAAGAAACATAGTACATCATGAAAACGTGAACATGTTTGCTAATCAAGGATGGTCTTAATCTTCTTAGGTTCCATGAAAATTCCTTTCTTTGAGACAATGTACACTTGGAATTCCACTTTTTTTTAATGGAAAGATCACTTTTTCAATTTTAAATACAAACCTTTTTCTCTCCATTCTCTAGAATCATTTTTACATGATGTTCATGATTCTTTGAAATTTTTGAGAATATTAGAATATCATCTAGGTATATGACTACAAAAACATCTAAATGTCCTTGAAAGATATAATTCATCATATGCTAGAAAATTACTAGAGCATTTGTGAGACTGAACGACATAATTATATACTCAAAATGCCCATACCTTGCATGAAATGTTGTCTTATCTTATTTGTTTTATCATGACAAGGTTGTATGTGTCAGGGGAGCACTAGATTGTGCCCTCTGACTAGACTAGACAATATTTCAAAATGAGACTTTTGATTACAACTTCACCCATGTAGGAAAAATAATACAAGAATCTATAATTGGTACAAGAAATCCCACAACCTAGGACTGATAGGCATGGATAACTACGCTAAAGATGATACACGAGATCCAACAACCCGGGACCGTATGTATGAAGCGAGATATTTGAATTACAAGAACTCCATTCAAGGTGATGAACTAGATACAAGGAGTAATTGGAAAGGATCTCATACTATGAGATTACAATAGGACACAATAGGATGTCCAAGATACTAGACTAGACAAGACAAGAACAAAGAACAAGACTAGAACTTGAACTGGAACTTGGAAAGTACTTACTTGGAGATTGTGACTCGTTGAGCTCCCAAGACTGGCATTGGCAAGTCTGAGTATGTATGTGGCCAACCCCTCCTTATATACGTTTTGAAGGGTGCTTTAATCAGTGGTGGTTACAAATTAATGATGTCATCAATTCAAAACAAGATCTTTGGGTTTCAGAATCCAACAAGTAGACAATCAATCTTAGGGTTTTGGCATGTTCTAGGCACAATGGAAGCATTAGTTTATCCAAATTCTGAACCAAACATGAGATATAGAAAGTCATATGGAATATGAGGTTCAAGATGGTTTCCTTTGTCCATGACATCACCTCCCTCTCAAGTGACGAGTTCCACGAGGAGCAGCCATGTTGTCTATCTTGGGTTTCATTGGATTCTTCTTAGGGAGTTCACAAACCTTGATTGTTTCTCTTTGAAGATTTTTTATAGGTTCCCAAGTACAATCACTGACATCATACCCTTAATAATGAATAAGGTATTCCAATCTTCCTCAAGAGATTCTTGAATCTAAGATATACTCAATCTCAAATTCTTGATGATCCTCAATCTTGATAGCTGGTGAAGGAGTGGGTCTCTTTTGAGCTTCCTCAGGTTCTTCACAAGATAGATCCTTTGAGCTTCTAGTGGTATGTTGTGGTGTTTCCAAGATCTTTGATGGAGAGACTTGAGTAAGTGTACCCCCTTGATTGATCATGAACTCCTTCTGGTCCTTTCCCTTCATGTTATCTTCATAATATGTATACTCCATATGATTCGTAATGACTTCTTGGGCAAAATCTAGAACCAACAATGACCAAAAACCACTTGCATGCATATTAATATTTGAAATTCGATTGTAGAGTTTCAAAATTTTGGGTGAGCTTGCATGCATTCATTATAAATTTTGATTGTAGACTTGGGTTCCTTTGTTTCCATGAAACCTAGCACCAATAATGACAAAAAACCACTTGCATGCATATTAAATAATCCAATAGATAAATAGAGTGAAACTGCTCTAGGACATCAACAGATTGAAACAACTACGTGACGTGACGTCAATCATAGCCTAATGGATGAGCGATAGTAGATACAACTACAAGACAATAAATAATTCTAGAATAGATATGACATTAGATTTTTGTAGAGAAGAAAAAAAAGAAAATGATGAACTTTTGATATATTATAAGAGACTCAGTATACCATGAATAATACTTGGAACAATAATAAGAGCTCTAATGCCTCTAATTTTCCTAGGAACTTCTAGAGGGACCTTGCAGAGGGGAAAATACAATGATCAGCTACTCGGTTCTTCTGTCGATCTTCTACAATGTCACCCTCCTCATCGCTCCCACACCTTCAATAATTCCTCAATCGCACTCTGGTTCACTACCTCTTGATCAACATAAAAATGCTCTTCCACTCAATGCACTAGAAATTCTACGTGAGTAAACTTCTTCAATTCTTCAAACAGGTTTAGCTCCACTTGGTAAGTCTGCTTTCTCTTCCCAACCCTCAATTCTATGCACATAAGTGCCATGACTGCATCATCTCCTCTTTGAGCATCCTTTTCTCTATGAATGTGTGTTATATGCCTATGCCTTCCTCCCCACAGATGCCACACTTGACTTCTTCTATCTTCCTCTACTATAGACACGATCCTTCTATGACTTATCCTAGTGCTCGAATGACTTGCAGTAGGTGATGCACAATAACTATGAATATATTCTCCCTATCTCCTCTATTGATCACTCACTCTATGTGTATCGAGGCTAGCGCACCTAACCAAAAGCAGTTGTAGGTAGGAAAAGGATGGTTAGTAGCGTAAGGGACGGAAGCAGCTAAGATGATGGATGTCACCAAGCATAGTGGGATCAACCACCAAAGATCCAAAAAGGGAAACAGACAAAAAGTGTAAGAATCCAGAATTACCTGGCCATCGGGATGAGGGAGGGACATCAAAATCATTGGATGCTAAACCCGTTGAACAGTAGAACTTGAGAGTGACCCATAACCCTTTGCTCCAAGCTCCAATTGCCTTCCACTCATAGTACAATGTGGAATGACACTTCAATGGTTGTATAGATGCCCACCATCAAAAGTCGCTCTACCTCAGAGTGGTAAAAAACAAGGTTGGAAGATCAAGGGGAAAGAGGACTCTTACCTACACCTGAGGATTCGAAGAAGGGAGATAGACTGGGACTCATTTAGTGATCATATAGAAAAGAAACAAGACAAAATATTATACAAAAGTTGATGACAATAGGAGTAAGAATTTAAATTTGATAAGGCTTGAGACTGGAGACGTTCACAAGTAGAAGTGGCTAATCCTATAGAGTGGCAATCTGAGCTACTCCTTGGCTTAGCAACATAACTACCTTGTATGGTCCTTCCCAAATAGGAATGAACTTGCCTCAATTCTGCATCTATTTGGTTGGGTTGTACTTCAAGGTTTTAGGGATACTAATTTGATTCTTATAGCTCCTTATGAGGGCGTCTTTGAAATCCTAGAGTAGAGTGATTATTTTTTGCAAGGGAATGGATTTCCTTCATAGACAAGCTACTGACAAAAGTTGTTTTTTTAGCTCTCCATAATCCATTTGCGGGTCATCTGCCTTGGAATCAGTAATCTTGCTATCTTCATTATTATAATTTTTACTTTCACTAGTTGTTTGGAGGCAGTATAAGTATTTGTGTTCTTGTTCTTCTAGGCCTTGTTTTGTAGCCCACATGGAGGATTCTCTTCCATGACTAGATGCACCATATTCTTAACCTCTGTTAGCCATAATTCCCTTGCATTTTCCTTATACTCCTACTACACTAGGCCCGTCTTTTTACTCGGCCTATTTCATGTGGGATCTCCTAGCCCTAAAACGTCCACACTAGAGCCTTCCTCCTCATCGGCTTGGGGTTCACTACATATCACAATATAACATGAAGGAGATGAAGGACTTTGATGGTGGTCCACCACAGTGCGCTCTCCTTCTCACGATCTCCATGGCGATATCCTGGGAGTAGAAAACTGAGCTCCTAAGGCCGTACCCGATACTACGCACAGAGACTTACAGAATACAGAGAAAAACATAGTACACAGCGAGCACAAAGACAAACTTCTTAGGTCTTACAAATGCAGTCGAACTTACAGTCTATGACTGACCAAGCCACTATATCTTTTATTAAAGAACATATACAAAGAAGTGTCCAGTGGCCATTTGGCCTTTCACATGGACACCAACGGTAACTATCTCCCACTAAAGGCCAATATGGCCAAAGTACCTATGAGAGAAAAATAAAGAATGATAAAGAATACTTGAGTGTAAGTATACAAAATATACCTCCCACTTGATGGGCATGTTACACAGTATACAAGTGACTGTGTAAGATCATGAATCAAGTAACCCCCATCAAGTGACAACAGTGTCGAAAGCTATCTTGTGGTAGAGCTTTAGTCAAAGCATCTGCAACATTATCTCGAGTGTGAAAATTCTCAAGAATAATGCACGCAATGGCTAAGCAATCTTGAATGAAGTGATACCTCACCTCAATGTGCTTGGTCTTTGCATGATAGATCGGATTCTTAGCCAAAGCAATAGTACTCTGACTATCACTGAGCAGACGAGGTACATGCTGAGGTAAACCCATATCACAAGCAAGACGAGAAAGCCACAATGCTTCCTTACATGCCTCACTTGCTGCAACATACTTTGCTTCTGTGGTGGAAACAGTTGTACATTCTTGAAGACGAGATATCCAATAGATAGCACCTCTAGCAAAATGAAAAATGTACCCAGATGTAGACTTACAATTGTCTACACAACCAACATAGTCATAATCTGTGTAACCAATAATGGATGTTTTCCCTCTACCTAAGCATAGACACTTGTCCTTAGTGCCACTCATATATCTTAAAATCATGTTGACTGCTTCCCAATGTTTCTTGCCATGATTAGACATATATCTGCTCACAACTCCCACTACAAATGCAATGTCTGGTCTCATAGCTACCATAGCATACATGAGACAACCAACAACAGACTGTAGGGAATTTTGGTCATGAATTACTTTTCCTCATCTGATTTCGGGCAATCATCCTTGCTCAATTTCACATATGTGGGTAAAGGTGTACTCAATGCCTTTCCACCCTGCATATTGAACCTGTGAAGTACTTTGGATATGTACTCACTTTGAGACAAGTATATGCATCTTTTGCTCCTATCACGAGTAATGTGCATGCAAGGAATATGTTTGGCATCCCCAAATCCTTCATATCAAATGTCTGACTCAACTTCTTTTTGAGAATTGACAAATCATAAGAGGACTTCCCAGCAATCAGCATATCATGCCATAAAGTATCAAGCATATCAAGCTGCCATCTGAGCATCTCTTTGTGTAGAGACAATGATCTTCATTGCTTCAAGAATAGCCTTGAGACTTCATAAAAGCATCAAACTTTTGGTACCATTGTCTAGGGGACTATTTAAGTCCATACAAGCTCTTCTTAAGCTTACGAACTAGACTTTCCTTGCAAGAAAGCAGTTTTCACATCCATTTGGACTAGCTCTTTGTCCTTCATTGTAACGAAGCCAAGCAACATGCGTAGGGTAGTCATCTTGACCACTGGAGAGAAGATTTCCTCGAAATCAACACCATGTTGTTGCTTAAAACCCTTTGCAACAAGTCGTGCTTTATACTTTGGAGAAGCACTATCTAATATGAATTTCAGTTTATATAACCATTTACATGGTAAAGCTTTCCTGGCCTTTGGCAAAGGTACTAAGTCCCAAGTACCATTCTTGTGAATAGATTCCAACTCACTCTTCATGGCACGCTCCCACTTGACATGATCCTCCGTCTGCATAGCCTCTTTGTAGCAAGAAGGATCACCGGCATCTATTAGCATAACAAAATCTAAACCTGGAACATATATAACAGGTGGATGTGAGACACGTGCAGAACGTCTCAATGGTTGTTGAACATGAATATGTGTAGACTGATATGAATGGACATTATCTTGAACATCCCTATGTGCAACATTTTTTTGCATGCTAACCGGCGAACTAGTATCCTCAAACACCACTCTTCTCACTTCAACCTCCTTAATGGGCTATTTATGCATCTTAGAATCATTGAAAATGACATCACTACTTCTGATCACTGATCGGGTTTCAGGATCCCATAAGCGATATCCAAATTCTCCTTCTAGACCATATCCAAGAAAAATGCATTTCTTTGACTTATGTCGGCATAGGAGCACACACATCTGTATGAACGAGATCTAAAGGCTGAATTGAAGAGTCAATGTGCATTCTATGCACATTTCTAGTTTTCTTTCCATATTGACAATGCTCACCAAATGAAACACAGGTAAGTAGCCGGAACGAGAGAGATTTTCCATTCCACTATGAGATATATGGCCCAAACAACCATGCTAAATACAAGCCCTAGGCTGTTCAGTAACAACTAACAAGTGTTCTTTCTGTGATATGAATAAAGGATAAAGTGAGCCAACTTTGCTTCCTTTTGTAATAACCATATTGCCCTTTGATATGCGAAAGGACTGAACATAGACAACCACCTTGTAACCAAGGTCATCAAGTTGATCAACTGACATCAAGCTGCATGATAACTGAGGTACATGGCGTTCATTATGCATAGTAAATTTTGAACCATCAATGAACTGCACAACCACATCTCCAATCCCCACAACAACACACTGGTAAGAACCACCAAGTCTCACGGTACCAAGAGACTTTGCTACATAATTAGAGAACCATTCTCTATGTGGTGTCACATGGAAAGAAACACCAGAATCTAGCAGCCAGGTGTGGGGAAGAGAATCAGCCATAAGATCCTCAGTTGGCACAGTACTATCAAGTGTCAACACATCAGCATCATCAAAAATAGCATTAATTTCTTCAATCTTCACAGTCCAAGTAGATGGTGCAGGTAACTGTTTAACATGCCCATCAACATTCTATCCTTTACCTTTAGCATTCTTTAATGCATAACAATCTTTCTTCATGTGTCCTTTCTTATGACAATAATGGCATTTGATATCCCTCTTCCTTGATTTACTTCTACTCTTATTCCGTTGACCATTCTTTTCCTTGTTCTTGCTCCTGCCACGTTGTTGCTTCTTTCCTTGGTAAGAATCACAAACATTGTATGCATCTCCACTCTGAGTGCCAACCATAGATTTTCTACGAATCTCCCCACTCAAGAGTGCTCCACATATGTCATCATAGACGAGTTTACCACCAGGTGCACTATTGCTAATAGCTGTGCAAAATGTATCCCATGATGAAGGCAAGGCGCATAACAGCAATACTGCTTTCATTTCATTATCCATATCCATTTTCTGAGCCTGTAACTGAGAGAATATAGCATCAAACTCATTTAGATGAGGAACAACACTATCTGTGTCCTTCATACGAAGGTCATATAACTTTCTCATCAGATAGACTTTATTTCATGCCGTCTCTTTTTCATATGTATTGCATAACTTCTTCCAAAGCTCCTCTACACTTTCACAGTCTAATACTATAAAGTAAACATTATCTGCCAGGTGCAAGCGAATGGTAGACCTGGCCATTTCATCTAACTCATCCCAATCATCTTCATCCATGTCAGCAGGATTCTTTGAAATTCCATTTACTGGCTTCCATTGCCTCCTTTGAATCAGCACATCTTTAATCTGATTCTTCCATAGAGAAAAGTTTGTGCCATCAAATTTTCGGATCTCAAAATGGTCTTTGCCCTGCAAGTTATAACTCCTTCTCGGAACACTAGCACTAGACCCTGATCCACTGGACGTCCCTGAGACCTCTGATGCCATGATGGTAGAGAACTGAATGGAATGATAATGGAGCTAGAAGAGTCCGAACACCAATGAATAAGTGTATCAAGGAGTAAATTGACCACTATATAGTTGACAAAACCAAAAATCTGGAAAAATTTTGCCATAGTATCCTCTGCAAAATGAGTGTATGACCAGTGTCAAAATATCATAAAACTGCAAGTACTAACATGTTTGCCTGCATAGTGAATCACTGACTCCACTGCATATAATCAGTTACCCAATAGAAGCCAACTAGGCTTTTTCGAGCACCTATGAACAGCTATCATACATCTCCTATGGCGAGGCTAGGTAAGTCTTCCACTTGCATCACTGAAGAGACCCCTTTATCAAACCTAAAAGGCTTTATGCAAAGAACGTAACCGCTATATCAATGACCACATGGACGTACATAAGCGATATCCACAAAAGCATACATAATGTGTATGTGCTCAATATATTTAGTAAAATGACACTAAAAGGCTGAATGCACAGCCCAAAAACTCGCCAATAACACTTGCAAGTGTCTGTCAACTCTGATGTTTTTGGCTCAAAAAACCTGCATAAATTTGTAGCGTTTGCTCCCACCAAAACTGAAATCTTTTAAGAAACCTATAGTTTTATGAGTGTGGCTGAAAACACATCCCCAAAGGTTGATATTTAATGTCAGAGAAGTACAAAGAACACTCTTCTTGATGTTCTTGGACTCGTGTGAAGAGAACTATGTGCGGAAGTAATCCAAAACGGCTCCAAAAGACACCCCAACAATGCTTCAAAAATAGGCTTTGAAAGCAAAGAATGAAGCTTTGAGGGACCAAAACATGTTCAAGGTAATGTCAACCTTAGTCTTTCCCCTTTCAATCACCACAAGAGTGTAGCTAAGTGGCAAGAGATTGCCACGGTTAAGCGAGCTCCGGGGGGAACAGTACTGGGATGGGTGACCTCCCGGGAAGTACCAAGAGCCTCTATGTTCCTTTATCGTTAGAGGTCCTCCCTCGTGCGCAGCCAACGGCACGGTGACTTCGGTGACTCGGATGACAAGGTATGCCAAGCTCTATGCCTTGGTCGCCGCCTTAGTCGTAAGCCTATAATCCTTTATGGCTAGCAACACACAATTCCTAATTCATCTATGCAAATCAACACTTCTCTTGGTTTGTTTGGGATTAAGCCACCAATCATCTACCTACCTCAAGAGAGCATTCTTTCCAAACAAGATGAGCTCAAAAACGTTTGCCTCATAAGGTAAATGTTTTGACCGAAATCACGTTTGGAATCCCTCTGACAATGGTTTTGAAAAGAGTGGTTCCCCTACAGTTTGGTTGTTCATAAGTGTCAGTTCCTGCCAGCCAAAATGTGCTTTTGATTTTTAAGAATGTAGAAACGGCCTTCCAATCCCTGTAGGTTAGCTCTTGGCAAGTTTCATGCCCGATGTTATGTATTTTCAAGTGGTTCCCTAACTTCATCCCGAATAAGTCCAAACCACCTCGTTTTCCTCTGTGATGGAACTTCCAAACCTTCCCTACTTCCTTTATGGATTTATTAGGAAGATCATTGCACCGATTGGTCACCCATTGGCATCCAAGGATGATGTTCGAGGTTTCATCTATGAAGGCATGGCACACTCCTTCAATGCTAGATGGCACCCACAGATTTGTGTTGAAGCCGACCTTAACCAAGTTCTTCCCGCCAATATCAACATCAACATTGTGAAGGAATCCCTCTCAAATAGGAGATAGTTTTCAAAAAATTACCCAATGCTTGCTTTCATTGTGGGGCACAAGGCCATAGGATCAAAGAATGCCCTCTCAAGATGAATTCTTTATGGCTAGAAGAGAATAAGGAAAATGCTCAAGGAAACTTGCATGCTTTGGTGGAAAAAATTGCTATGATCCATATGGATAAATCCCTAGATCGAGAACCAGAAAAGATCAAAGGAACTCAATTCGAGGATCTTAATTCAGAGGACTTCATGGAAGTAAGGCATAGAAGGAGAAGAAGTTACAAATAGGGTGATGTGCCGAAGCCCAATCACCTAGTCCCTACAACCAACAATATTTTCTATAATTTAGAAAAGGAGCTCAATATGTTGGACTACCTAGGTGAATGTAAAAGAAAGCTGAATGTGGAAACCACAAAGAATCCTGCCACAAGCAAACAAGGTAATCAAGAAGAAGTCACTTTCAACAATGAAGGTGGTCGCACCTCTAGCAGAGAAGAAAACCTCGATAGTGAAAGTTCTATCATCAGCTCCATGCTTCTTGGTCATGATGTGGACTCCTTGGTTGGGGTGGTGCCCCATAAATGGAAACTCCCCACTGGAATCCCATGGAAGAGCCCCCTTGAAGGATGTCTCATGTGCTAAGATCCCTCAACCTCTTAAAAAAGAGAGGAAGATAAAAACAAGAAAAAGAGGGCTAAATCCCTAACCAACAAAGATACCTCCCATCATAAATGATTGTTTTTTAGAACAACATTTGTGGGTTTTTTGACCCCTCAAGGGTGATCGTGTTTGGTCAATGGCTTCGAGATAAAAATGTCAACCCTGACTTTATCTATCTTCGAGAGATCAGAGTTGATGGAATCAAACTGCAAAAGAGGTTAAAGAGCATCTTGGCATCTCACGTGTGGATCACCACATAGCACCAATGTGGGAGTGGTGGTGTGACGATTGGCTTGACACCAAAATGGCACCCTTTCTTGATGGATACTATAACCGATCCAAACCATCAATGGATTGCTGCATCTTTTAAGGGCCCTCTTTTGCTCACAATTGTTTTGGTTTATGCTCTTAGACTTGACTTGGAAAGATTGGATACTTGGCACTCTTTAGAGTATCTGCCTTTGGAGGTCATCCTCTGTAGGGAGTTTAATATGGTAGAATTCTTATCATATAAGTGGGACCAAAGGGGACGAGTTATTGACGAAATTGAGAAAGATGGTTGAGACCACATTAAGCTTCACCATGATCTAGTGGAAATTAAAGATATTCACAGTTTCTCTTGGTCAAACTTTGAGTTGGGAAAGATATGCAAAAAGCTAGACTAGATAGAAGCTATATCTCGCACAACATCATTCAGACAAAGAGGGTCCTCCATCCCTTTTGTAATGTGTTGACCTAGTTTTATTTGATCAGTACCCAATGATTCTCACCTTCAAACTGCACCTTAGGCAGAATTTGGCACCTTTGTTTCATGTTGTTCCCTCAGTCCTCTCCCTTCCTTACCTTCAGCAGGTGATCTCCTATACATGGAGCGAGTCTTTAAGATGTTATGCCTCTCTAGCTAAGTGCTAGAAGATTGTGGTAAAGCAGTCCCAAGTTCTTCTCTTCAAGGCCCAAAAAGAAATACTTAACATTCGGTGGATGAGAAGGGAAAATTTTTATCATTGATATCTACACTTATGAGGAATGCCTCGACTGGAATTAAAATCAATGGTCAACTCTCCTAGGAAATCAGGTTAAAATGCTCTATTCGATAGGGTTGCCCCTTGGCTCCTCTTCTTTTTGCCATCAATGCTGATGGCCTCAGCTGCTTAGTTAGCCATCAGGGCCTTTTCAAAGAGATCCATGACCTTCGGCTCCCTCATAGTTGGAATCAGATGCTTATGAGACTCTTCATTGATGACACAATTGCTTTTGTGCATAACGACCCTAATAGTATCAACACCTTCTAGCATTATCTAAATGTTCTTTGTGTTACATCCGGATTCAAAATAAATCACTCAAAAATTGGTTTTTGTTGATATATTTAGGTAATGATGTGTGTGAACACACTAGGACTATCGATGCACTTTTTTCCCTCTTTAGGAGGTTCCCCTCCCCAGCTTGTACAAATTCCTATTGCCCTAACGGGCTACTTAACTTTGTACATTCTAGTGGTAATACATTCAGTATTGTGTGTTGTGCTCCAAGCTTCTCCTTCTTCCTTGTGCTGTTCGCGTGCTTCCTCACACGTCTAACTCAAACAATTGGTATCAGAGCAGGTGTGTTGGCAGTAGCCTTGGTACACCAGGACGTACAAGACATGAAAGTCAAAGAAGGGAGTCAGAGCGAAGGGACAGCACAAGCAAACAGGGCAGTCAAAGAAGATCTGGCAAGTAGGCCAATATTTTTTCAAGACATTAATGCAAATCAAAGAGAGGGACATGCAGGAAGGAAGAGCAAGTAGGGAGCTCGAAGATATGTATGGCAGAGCACTAGAAGAAATCCCTACAACAACAGTGATTTTTATCACTAACAATCATTGTAAATATCATTCCACCTTTTTGTAGCTCCATTTTGTGCAAGCCAAGGAGTCCTTGAGCTTGAGGAGCCTGAGAAGTAGTTGCGTACCAATTTTCGTATTTTTTAGATCTCGTTTGAACCCCCAAATAAGCCCTGGAACCTAATTTTTAACTAGGCCGGACACTAGGTCTGGACAGGGCCAAAAGCTAGTCAAAAACTATAAAAAGAGCTAGAGAGCTCATTTTTGGGGTTAGATTGTAATTGAAACGAACTTGTAAGAGCATTTTGAAAGTAATCTAAAAGCTCCATTGATTCTCACTCTTTGTCTTGCCGTGTGTGCGCGTGTGTGTGTATGTGTGTGCATGCTAGTGTGCTTCTCACTCACGCACTTGTGCCGTCACTTGCTCGAGGTCTTCATACCATCCTCACGTCTTCCCGGATTGACATTAAAGGAGGTGCTACTCATCATTGAGCTACACCAAATTTTGGCGCCGTTGCCGGGGATCGAGCTTTGAGGACGAGCGTGTGATGGTAAGACGTAGAGTTGACGCGTTGGAGTTGTAGGTATTTTCTTCACTCTCATCGATTTTCTTTTACTTTCTTCACCATCATCATCACCATCTTCCACCTCCATCTCCATCATCGCGAAAATTTCAGTTTTTTGACTATATCCCCATCTCCACCTCATTTCCCTCATTTCACTTGTGAGAGAGAGCGAGAGAGCGAATTTGCATGTGCTGTTTTTTGCATGTTTTGTGAGTATTCTGCAGGTACAGGCCGCATCATCATCCCCAGCACCCTGCGCAGGTACGGAAATCTGAGTAACTGTCTGTGTGTCGCCGAGCTCTGTCAATCGCGACCGACTGAAAAATTGCTCTAATTGCTAAACAAAGTGCATATCCATGACCTACAGGCCAAGGGCTTCCCAAAAATGTGTTTAGTTTTTTGAAATTCCACAGATTTCTGTCAATCGCGATCGCTCTGTCAATCGCGATCGACAAACCACGACGGACAGACCTGTCAATCGCGATCGACACGTCAATCGCGACCGACAGCCCACGACGGCTCTGTCAATCGCGATCGACAGAGTCAACGACCGATTGACCACGACCGACTGACCATACGCGTGACACGTGTCAATCGCGATCGAGTCATCAATCGCGATCGACTCATCAATCGCGACCGACACAGTCAACGACGGTTTGACCACGACGGACAGACCACGACGGCTCTGTCAATCGCGACCGACACGGTCAACGACTGTTTGACCACGATCGACAGACCCTCGCGACCGGCCTGTCAATCGCGATCGACTCATCAATCGTGACCGACAGAGTCAACGACCCTTTGACCACGACTGATTGACTTTTCGCAACCCCTGTCAATCGCGACTGACCAGTCAATCGCGACTGACAGCCACGACGGACCTGTCAATCGCGATCGACACGTCGATCGCGACTGACCTGTCAATCGCGACCGACAGACTTTGCGAACGCGTTAGAAAGGCAAATTAGGTCAAATTTTTAAGGTAAAGTGATTGGTCTAAATTGTGATTAAGTGTGGGACAAACTCTAGGGTGTAGTATTGCATTGTTAGGCCGTGCCACAAGCTACTCGAGTATTCCTGTTCGACTATTAGCTTGTATTGAACCCTGATTTAACTCCCTAAACCCTGAACAGTCCTAACTTTTTCATACGAAATCCAATTTTTGAGCTCTTGGGCTTGTTGGAAAGCTCGTGGCATATACTACACGCCCTCAACTGTTTTTTATAAAGATAATGCATTGATTTTCAGAGAAGGTATTTGGAAGTTGACCATACCCAGGGGGCTCAAAGTCAGAGGTCTTTAGAATTATTTTCCTAAAAAGTCACAATGCAAATATGTGTATATGTTACATGAATGAAAGTTGTGGGTTGTGTCCTTGAATCTAAGCATTGAGCTGACCGTGGGACTTTTATAGGTCCATTGAGAGCAACAGAGAGCGTACAAAGCAAGGTTTCTTTGCAAGCTTGAGAACCGGGTTCTTGAGCACCATAAAGCAAGGGATCAACAAGTAAGGTTGGATTATTCTCAACTCCCTCTGTCATTTCCTAGCTCAAGCTAAGAACGAGTAGAGATAGGAGTAAGCCAGGGCGACGATAGGCAGTTATCAAGTTGAAGACTACCTAAAAACTCAAGTTCAAGTTAAAAACATAATCTCTGTACTGTCGATAACCTAAAGAAAAAGAACCTAACGTGGAACGATCAACCTAAAGTACGAAGAACATTTAAGTGTTCCTGACGACGTGATATCAGACAAGACCATAAACACAATAATTAACTAAAAAGAATCAAGTGACTGGTACCAATTGACTGGCAACGAGGTTGTACTCTGGATAAAAAATTGGGATAATCAGTTAGGCATATGAACCTTCGATCAGGACGACATTTAGCAAGGGAAAGACAAAGCCTTAGGTCTTCAGAGGCTAGTGTCAATCATACTGCAAGGTCTTGGGCCCAGCAGTTGAGCCACCACTCATACTACCCTAGCTCTGAGACCAGTGAGTCAGAAATGTCTCAAGGCATGGACAGACCTACGGGAAGTTCAGGAGTGCCTTACCTATACAGGGTAGAAGGCCCTTACAAAACGCAGCTGGAGTACCTTAGGACCAACCGATTAGGTGCTAGCATCTATGAGGACGGCCTAGGAAGACCCGTGGTCCAGATTAAAAACCCTGACCAATCTATAGGACTAGAACATCCAGCTGTCAAGTTTGAAAATGGTGCATACCTGGACAAAGAAGGAACTATATATGTTGTCACTAGTCACCCTGATAGGACAGATGACTTCGGGAATGTAATCTCAGAAGCGGACTTAGGTGATCTGGAGCAAGGGAACATGGGTGCGGAACCTAGAACCCCTCGAGGTAAATCAGTTCTCACTAGGATTATCACGCCTGAATGGGTCCCCCAAGACAACAAGAGCATAGAGTTGCTCCTCAATCGAGAAACTGATGAAGCCTTTTGGAGGTATAAGTCTAATCAGCCAACAGACATAGGAAATATCATGATCTATGAGCTTAAGGATCCGGATAGCCCAGGCAGAGTGACCTATTTAGATCATGCTTCAGAACGGATCTTCGTGGTGACAGAAAATGATAGGCATGCCTACACGTGGAAGGGTGAATTTATTTTTCCCCAACCAAGATCAAATGTATCCTATGGTCACCCTGGGGCGGGAACTTCCCAAGCTCATGGTACGCAAAGAGACAGAAGTAGAGATAGACCAGAAGTAAGTTTTGCCAACCCAGTGGGCAGAGAAAGAACTAGAACAGAGACGAATAGGGTAGAACCTGAGATGCATAGAGCCCACAGGAACCAAAGAAATGTAGATGGATTCCCTCTGCCGAGACCTAGAGAGCACGCAAGAACTTTGAGACCCACCCAGCTAGTTAAGTCCATGAAGAATTACTTTGACGGCACAGGAGATCCCTATGATCATGTGGCAGAGTTCAAGCAAGTCTTGAGAGCTGAACAAGTGGAAGATCTGTTCACGCAGTACAATGCCTTCGGTCTAACCCTTAGGAACACGGCACTTACATGGTTTCAGCCATTAGATGAGCGTCAGTTCAGGAGCATAGACCAACTCCTAGAGGCATTCATTGTAGAGTTCTCTAAGAGCGGCATAAAACACAATACCTCCTCACTGATCCACAGCTTCAAACAGACCCCCCAAGAGACTGTCAGATTGGCCGGAAGAAGGTTTAGACAATATCTGGAAAGGTGCCCTATTTCGGAGTTACCCACATCTGCTAAACAAGTAGCCTTATTCCTTGATGGATTGCTGAGTACGAAATTGAGATCCTATGTGTATCTGAAGGACCCTAGGACTATAGAAGAATGTGTACGCATGTGCATTGACATTGAAGATAACCTAGGGGAAGAGCTAGAGCTTTCCAAAATCTACAAAGATTCAGATAGTGCATCTAGCCACTCTTCCACGCAATCTACATCAATTGAGGAACTCGCGGAAAAAGTAGCTCAGAAATTAGGTGTAACTAGCAAACAAATCCCAAGGTTTGCCCCTGTGAAAAGATGCTATACTTGCGGTGGCGACCACATGGCAAATGTGTGTCCCATTATGGCCCAACCCCAAGTTAACCCTAGTAGCCAGTACTACACCATAGAACGGAAGTACACAAACCACACTGCGCAAGATTGCCCATACAACAAGCAGGCAGTTAGGCAACCCTACCCTCAACCCTACCAACAAGGCAGATACCAGAACCAGTATCCTCCACCACCACAATATGCTAGACCCCAACAAACCTATCAGCAACCATATCAGGCCCAACAGAGACCCCAACCGGTACTAGCTCAACAGCCCCCAAACCCCGCTAACGTGATTCCAGTAAAGTATGCTGTTGCAGAAGAAAACCTGAATAGGGCCATAGTACCAGTAACCCCATTGATCTCAGAAAGTGACCCAAGTGACCATAGCTTTGATTCTACACATGTCGATAGTCCCCAGGCTTACTACATGCAGTCTCCAGAACATGGTGAGTCTTACTATAGTGAGGAACCAAGTGAACCTAGTTGGGAGTCAGATTACACGAACGTCATGTATGCAAACCCCAACCCCAGGCCTCAACCTAGGCAAGTAAGACCTCCATTCCCAAGAGGACCGTGCTACAGATGCCAAGGAGATCATCTCATTCGTGATTGTCCCTTGCCTCCACCTACACAACCCCAGTCAGTGACTATCCAAGGTTTCTGCCAAGATTGTGGAAAAGAACATCTCTTACGAGATTGCCCTAAGAACCCCAATAATATGCCAAAAATCACTCCTATCAATGTGATCGGTTTGGTTGTAGATCCCTCAGGAAGCGTCACTTCCACTGCACCAGTGCAGGTAGTCACTAGAGCTCAGGCATTACAGCAAAACCAAGAGACAAGCAAGGAAAAGGGCCCAGAGGCTAGTGAAACCGAGAGCGTAACAAAGAAAAGGACTAGAGCATGGAAAGATAGTCGAGAAAGAATGAAACGACAATGGGCCAAAAAGATGAGTGAGCTTGAGGAAAGCATAAGAGAAACCAAAGCGAGGATAACTGAACTCACAGCTCAAACTCCCTCTCACATCACCCCGCCTCCACCACTCCCATCTCCATCCGACTCACCACCTTCCCCACCGCCTCATCAAATCCCACCACCCCCTAGAGTAGGATCAGTTCTAGCAGATCCCACTCCTGAAGACCTAAACATGATGCTTAAAGCATATCAGGCCAGAATCCAAGAAGGGCCAAACGTCACGGATCATGACAAGTGCTATCCTAGAGCTGACCTAGAGATAGAAAGAACCAAACTGTGCGCGAAAATGGTCACATTGGCTCAGACTATGTTTGAAGCCAGTCGCCTTTTCAATTACTCGGGCTCAGCCAAGACGCAATTACACTTGGATGGATTCCTAGAAAAGTTAGAGAGGATAATTGCCAGATCTGACAAGGAAGAAAAAAATCAGGAGAAAGAAAAAGCAAGCAAAAACCTGAGCCATTCCCCATCGGAAGTTTATGCAGCCAATTCCACTAAACCAGACAACTTCCCCTCCTTAGAAAGATTAGAGAGGCTAACTGCACAGCCAGAAAAGGAGCCTATCCCTCAAAAAAAGGAAAGGGCAAGAGAACGGATAAGCCAGCCTCTTCAGGAAGCTCATGTGCCTCCTCAAGGAGCCTATCTTCCTCCCCAAAGGTCACAGGTGCCTCCCTCGAAAGCTTATGTACCTCCACAGGTAACCCACATTCCTTCCCAGAGAGTGTATGAGCCTGTACGGAAAAGTAATAGCATAAGTAATCCTCCCCAAGAAGCTTGTGCTTCAGCTATCTATGACAACGAGGAAAGAGCCAACGATAGAATAAGCCCTCCTTCCCAGGTAGCATATGTACCTAATTCTACAGAGCCAGACACTTCTTCTTCTATGAATCGGTTTGCACCAGACTTCCTACGGGAGATTCAAGAAGACAAATGGGAAAACGAAAGCGAGGTCGCCCCTCCTTTTGAACTTGTGGACGATGCACACGACCAATTCCCACAAGACATCCCATCCATCTACGGGGAACATGAGAGTACTCAATCTCACGAGAGGTTGGACTTTGAATCTAATTCCATACAAGAGTTACCCCACTTCACAGGCCCATGGGAAGCAAAATCCACGTGTATGAGAGCACCCACAGTCATGGTAAGGAACGACGACTCAGTCATACCAAGGAACACGGAGGTAGTAACGAACACCAAGGTGCAGCGCAATCTCACTTTGAACGAACTGCCTGAGGATAGACCAAACGCGGGGAAATATGCAGCCAGTCGAGTAACTGAAGTTGCAAAACCTCATTCCCGGGTAGGATCCCATAGGACAGTGCCAGAAATTCCCTTGGATAAGATAGGAGATATGTGCGAAGGTGAAGAAGGGAACACCTATCTTCCCATTACCTACCAGGACTACACCACAAAGGCAATTTTGGACTCAGGTGCAGGAGTTGCAATTGCCACTACCTCCTTATGGAAGCGTTGGGGCAAGCCAGCACTCAGGCCAACGAGAATGAAATTGCAAATGGCAGATGGTCACATAGAGAGACCCCTAGGATTGCTAGAAGGAATAACTCTCACCACTTGTGGTGTCGAGTTTGAACATACCTTTGCCATATGTGACTTCAGCAAAAATCATGCCTATGAGATGATTTTGGGAAGACCATTCATGCGACAGTTGCAAGTGGTACAGGATTGGGGGACCAATTCTTTGTACCTGCAGCACTTAGGTGTTACAACCAAAGTCAATCTCAAGGATTATTCTCATAGAGATGTCCCTCCTATCCAATGGAATCCCATCCATAGAGCCAAAGATGATACAGAATCGGTGCATTCCATAGGGTCGGGATCCTCATGGATGCATGAAGATACTCACTTATGGATGTGCAAGGTAGCAGTAGAAGAAGAGAAGAGAGAAAAGGCCAGAGAAATAGGTGCAAACGAAACCCATAGACCCATTCAAGACCCAGCCTATGCACCTGTAGTTTTTCCAGACGAGGAATTTGAACCCCATGGCTGGGCAGAAATTTTAGCAACAATGGATGTAGCCATCAATGAAGAACAATGGACACCTCACTGTGATGAGGATGGCTATGATATTTCAGTCTTCTCCATAGAGCCAATCATGGGAGAGGCAGTTTTAGAAGAATGCGAACCTAGCCCTGATGCATTTGAGGATGCAAGTGACTCCGATCTAGAGTCAATCATTATGGACCCTCCATTTGCATCAGATGAAGAATACTTCCATGAAGTAGAATTTCAACCCCAGAGGCATGGAGAGGTTACAACTAATGTAAGATTAACAACACATGTGACCCCGAAGGAAGAAGGAAAGAAACGAAAAAAGAGAGAAGCCTCACCAGAAGAGGAAGAATCTTTGTTTGAGGTCCCCGAAAATTTTAAGAAGTATGAGATAGATGACAGGAGAGTCATGATGAGAATGCCTAAACGAGAGGCACAATCAGGAGAGGCCTATGATAACAAAGAAACTACTAAGAAAATAGTAGTGGCCATAGAAGAAGGAGAGGAGAGATGCACGTATATAGGTCATGACCTAACAGAAGAAGAAGAGTACGAATTGATAGCCTTGCTAAGAGAATACAGAGATGTATTCGCTTGGAGTTACAAGGATTTGAAAGGTGTTGACCCGGACATATGCTTGCATACCATCCCCATGACCTCAGATGCCAAACCCTCTAAGCAAAAGCCTTATACATATAACGATAATTATGCTGCTAAGATCAAGGAGGAGATAGATAGACTGGTTGAAGTTGGATTTATCTATGAAATTGAGCACACTGAATGGGTATCCCCCATCGTAGTGGTGCCCAAGAAGAATGGCAAGCTGCGTGTGTGCATTAACTTGAAAAAGGTTAATGCAGCCACGATTCGAGATAACTATCCGCTTCCCATCACAGAACATCTCTTAGAAAGAGTGGCAGGCAAGGAAGTGTACAGCTTCCTTGATGGATTCTCGGGCTACAATCAAGTAGCCATAGCTCCAGAGGATCAGCATAAGACAGCCTTTGCCACAGAATGGGGCATCTTTGCTTTTAGAGTAATGCCATTTGGGCTTACCAATGCACCAGCTACCTTCCAAAGGCTGATGTGCCACGTGTTTAAGGAGTTTCTGAGGAAGAGTTTAGAAGTCTATGTTGATGATCTTTGTGCTCATTCCAATGTTAGACAAACTCATATTCCTGAACTCAGACAAATCTTTGACAAATGTAGAGAATATCAAGTCTGCCTGAACCCAGAAAAGTGCGTTTTTATGGTCAGGCAAGGAAAGATTCTAGGACATATAGTGTCAAAGAATGGCATATCTACTGACGAAGAAAAAGTGAGAGCCATAGCGGAGTTACCTAGGCCAAAGAATGTCAAGGAAGTACAAGCTTTCATGGGGCATTGTGGTTATTATCGACGATTTATACACATGTATGCTGTCATTGCAAAGCCCATGTACGGACTCCTGACTAACTTTGAGTGGACGGATGAATGCGAGAATTCCTTCCAAGAGCTTAAACGAAGATTGTGTTCAGCACCAATCTTGACCACACCAGATTGGAATAAGCCATTCCATGTTCACGTGGATGCATCCAATTATGCTATTGGATGTGTGCTCGCACAACCTACTGGTCAAGGTAATATGGATCTTCCAATTGCCTATGCCAGTAGACAATTGAATGCGGCTGAACGGAATTACACCACTACAGAGCGCGAAGGATTAGGCATGGTATATGCAGTCAAGAAATTTAGGCACTATTTGCTTGCAAATAAGTTTAAATTTTTTACTGATCATCAGGCGTTGTTATATCTTGTAAACAAGCCATGCAATACAGGAAGATTAGTGAGATGGTTTCTCTTGCTAATGGAATACGATTTTGAGGTTGTGGTAAGGAAAGGTAGGACTCATTTGAGAGCCGATCATCTCTCTAGGCTCACATCGGGAGAAGCCCCACAAGGAGTGTCAGATGACCTTCCTGATGCTTACTTGTTTAATTTGGAAGTTATACCGCAGTGGGCTAAGCCATTGGTACCAGTATTGACATACGGGCCCAACCATCCAGTGGTAAACACACGGAATAGAGAGATCGTAAAAGCCCAAAAGTACCATATCATGGCAGGAAGCATGTACAAGCACACAGATCAAGGGATCTTGGCTTGTTGCGTAGAAGAGGATGAGTACGCTAAATGGTTGCAACTAGCACATGTAGGTGCACTAGAGCAACACCATTCAAAACAACGAACTTTACAGACCTTAAAGAGATTCGGAGTGCACTGGCCAACTATGGAAGCAGATGTCCAAAAGTTGTGCAAGGAATGCCCAATCTGTTGCAATAAACCACCTGTGGAACATGCCACTCTCTATCAAGTATCCATTGCGCCAGATTGGAGTGAACCTCTAGTATCATTCTTGAGGACAAAGACATTCCCTCCAGACATGACTCTAGCTAGAAAAAGGAGTTTGGAACAAGAAGCCCAGGATTATTCACTTGTTGGTGATAATCTATACAAACGCGGTAAGGATGGTTACCTGAGACTGTGTGTCCATGAGAGTGAATATCTTAAGATCTTGGAAACTGCTCACCAAGGTGTAGCAGGAGGACACTTTGGACCGGATCGGGTGATCAAGGCAATTCTATTTGCGGGCTTCTGGTGGCCGACCCTTCACATGGATGCACATACCTATGTGAAACGGTGCGATGTATGTCAGAGGACTCAGTATCCTATACGCAAAGATGAGATGCCACTGAAACCTATGATGGGTGGACGTGCATTCTCTAAGTGGGGAATAGACTTCGTAGGTCCTATTAATCCCCCAGCTAAGGGTTCTCATGCGGAATACATCATTGTTGCGACAGATTATCTCACCAAGTGGGTAGAGGTAAAGGCTACGACAAAGAACGATGCTCAAACAACTGCCAAATTCTTGTTTGAGAATGTATTCACGAGATACGGGCTACCTATAGAGCTTGTAAGTGATAGAGGCACTCATTTCTTGAATGAAGTGATTGAAAATCTACTCCAAGAATTCTTGGTAATACACAAGAAGTCTGCCCCTTATCACCCTCAAGCTAATGGACAAGCTGAGAGCACTAACAAGATTCTATGCAATGTACTGACGAAATTAGTGAACACTAAACGCTCCGATTGGGACAAACAGCTACACCATGCTGTTTGGGCATACCGAGTTGCCTATAAAACGGTACTCCAAGCCACCCCCTTCCAGATGGTTTTCGGCCAAAACGCTGTGCTACCCTTGGACTTCCTGATCCCCACATTGAGAGTAGCACAAGAGCACGAATGGACAGGTCATGAGCTCTCCTCTAGGATCTTTGACCTTGAACGATTAGGAGAAACAAGACTGAGAGCCGCTGCAGGGATATATGCAGCCAAGAAGAGACAGAAGGCATACTTTGATGCCCACGTAAAGGATAAGGGTTTGAAAGCAGGAGATCTAGTCTTAGTCTATACACTAAAACAACACGCGAGGAAGTTAGAAAAGAGAGGCTACGGACCTATGATCATCAATAGGATCTCCACAAGTGGAGCAGTGCAATTGGCCACATTAGAGGGTGATGTTCTCCCAAATTATATTAGCGGTTGCAGAGTCAAGTTGTATCAGGAACCCCTCACGGAGGAAATGCTTAGCCGACTCAACACTGCTAAGAAACGCAAAGAGGAAGAAAAGAGAATTAGAGAAGAAGCTCAAGCAGAGGCTTTAGAACGCATCAGAAGGATGAAACTACGAAGGCAAGGCAGAGATCAGCCTGGAACGAATGACTATGCAGACCAAGGATTTCCCATAGCCATGTGTGAAGTTGCGGGAACAAGCTCGAATAGAATAATTGATAGACGTCCTTTTATAACCATAGACATAGGACAAGGAAAGAGTACAAGGACCGTAAGAGCCTTGATTGACTCAGGTGCTGCCACTAGCGCTGTTAAGCTATCTTACTGTCAAGAGTTACAGTTAACTGTCCATCCTATGGAAGCATACCTCATAGGATTGGGAGGTGTGGAAACCCCTTGCATGGGCGAGGTGGAACTTCCCCTCTACATTCACGAGGAGGCAATGACCGTTAAAGTACTAGTGTGTCAAGATGAGGATCTCACTGAACCTCTCGTCTTGGGTCAGGATTGGATCTATGACCAAGCAGTCAATCTAAACCTAAGAAGTGGACTTCTCCAGGTTTGGGTCAATCATAGTCGAGTTACAGTAGAATTAGACAATGGAGCACTCAAGGAACTAGGAAAGGCACAGACTCCTGGTCCTTCCAGGGGTACACATGAAGATGACCATGCTGTTCTTGTCCAAAACTATGTGTTGCAGAGGAATGATATTTGCAAAAAAGGAGTCAGGAATGCAACGGAACTCCCTTCTTTTCCAAAGGCTAAAAGGAGGCATCAACCCAAGGCGGATCAAAGGCAGAAGGAGCAGGGTACTACCTATGTCAGAGACCAAAAGTACCTGCGCAGCAGAACAGCCCAGAAAATAGACCAGGTATGGGTGCGGAAAGGCGAACGACCGGTTGCACCACCGTCAACTACAGGGGCAAAGCCTCTTATTAGTGACCAACAACACAACGCTAATAAGAAGTTTTTCAGAAATTCTTCTGCTAAAGTAAAATCTATTTGGGTGCCCAAGAAGTCGATGAAGGCAAGCCCACAATCAAGACAAATTTGGGTGCCTAAGGCTTGCTTGATGGCACAAGTTGCTACGCTGAGGCCACAACCTAAACGGCATAACACAGTTATGCATGCTGCCAGATTTCACTCGTTCTCGACACTCATGTACACACCAAAACCCAAGAACGTGCATGTAATCGATTGTATATGGGTCCCAAAAAGGCCTCGTTTTCAAACCACGACACCGAGAAAGCTCTGTAGAGACTCTCCGAAACCGAAAGCAAAGCCCATTCACTGCATTTGGCAGCCTAGGGCCTGTAATAAACCCCCCGACCCCAATTTGTAAATTCATAACCCACTTACTAACTGCAATAGTTTCCTAGGACAACACAATCACTAACTACACACACTGTCTTCATGCACTTACTAACCACTAACTCACCATCTACCTTATGTTAATGTTGTAACGGGGACAACAACGGATTTATTTTGTCCATTACAATGTTAACACTTGGTTCTATATTCTCACAGAACCAATCAGCAAACAGGGCCATGGCAGAAGCAGGTACCAGCTCTCAAGCCGGATCTGGTCCCCAGATCGTGGACATAGAAACACTTCTCCTTGAGCCACGTCTCACTGCAAGACCGCAAGAGCTTCAAGAGGTGCATGTGCTCCCCATCCAGGATCCTCCTCAAGGACACACTTCTCAAGTAGGTAAGCATGTGCATTGGTTCAGTGATGTTGCTGGACCACTGGGCGATGGAACCTACTTCTGGGAAGCAGAATTGGAGTTCAATGGCAAATGGGGTCGATACCACTTTTTCACACGCGAATTTGAAAGCTACCAAAATGCCGAAGTCATGAGATCAGTTTGGGTCAAAGCAGGTGTGGAAAGTTATTTCAGGACTCACTTACCAAAGCCGGATTTTTTACGATGTTCTTATTTGATCAGTACCATCACACCAAGCAGAGCCAAGGGCGGCGACAGCACCTTTGTGCTGCCATCACTACTGCCGGGTAATGAGCTCAAAAGATTCAAGTTGACCCTCAATCTGGTAAGAGAAGCGTTGGGTATGTATGGCATGCATATCCCAACAGAAAAGGAAACCATGGTTCCAGGTCGAATGAAGCACAAGGATCTTAATAAGCTCAAGGACATGGTGGCGATGACACCTACCATTGCGCTTCACCTGCGAACCATCATGCAACATTTTGCTTTTCCTGCCCAAGAACGCTTCACAATGCCCCCGAAAAAAATATGGTTCAGTTTATATCTAGCAGAAACCGAAAGCCTGCCCATCAATGTACCACACTGGATCATAGATCAGATCCACCTAGCGCATCAAAGGTGGAACAAAAAACAGAAGAATGTGCTCCACGGGTGTTGTGCTTTGACCAGAATAATCTATAGATGCTTGGCTTATGACGTGCCTGTTCAGCGGGCACTCGTATGGTCCCGAGTCCAAGAATTCCAAAGAAGACTATCAGCAGCAGGTCCCCCATCAAAGAAGATGAGGGGGGGAGTCCAACTACCCTGTGCTCAACCAAGGGGAGCTACCGCTACACCAGAAATCACTCCTCCCCAGACACGACGAGTTCGGCCATTCACAATCCGGTTACCAAGACCAAGCACAGAGGGGCCTAATCTGGTGTTTCCACCCATTCCATCCGATTTGGAATTTCCGCAGGGATTTACTCTTGAGGACCTCACGGATGAAGAAATTGCCAGATTAATCTATGACTCTAACCTCGAAGCCGAAGCAGCGCGAGCTCAGGAACCGCGACCCCAAACAACATCGGCCCCCACCCAACCACAAACTGTAGAAGTCGATGTAGATGAACAAGAGGCAGGAGGAGATGAAGAAGAGGCCGACGAAGAACAACATCAAGAATATGACGAACTCTCCGAGTTAGCAAGTGCCCCAGCATA
The DNA here is from genome assembly GCA_020310875.1 of Ceratopteris richardii. Lineage (NCBI taxonomy): Eukaryota > Viridiplantae > Streptophyta > Polypodiopsida > Polypodiales > Pteridaceae > Ceratopteris > Ceratopteris richardii. The sequence continues at coordinate 15,684,923 of CM035439.1, forward strand.
TTCGGCACAAATCAAGAGACTATATCGAACCATGCGACTGGTTCAGGAACAGCATAAGATGTCTCTAGAACAGGGCAAAAGACTCATGAACGACTTGCTAGCTGAGGAAGGTGTGGATGAGTTGTTCATTGAGTCCATGAACCTTCATGCCGACGCTGTAGGACTGGACGAGGCCATCCATGAGGCAATGGCCTACATCCACAGGTTTGAAAAAAGAGTTCCTACTCGTCCCAGGAGGTCCGGAAAGCAAATTCACATCAATATATCAGCACCAGGCGAGTCAGCGCAAGCAGAAGAATATCACGAAGCACCGTTGTCACCACCATCCCCACCTCACACTACACAATTCACTCCACCACAGGACACTAGCACTACCACATCCACTACCACTACCATTGTCATGGGCATCCCACTCTCTCCGGGAATCCAATACGGGGGTGTCACCATGCCCACCTTCACCACCCTGTTCACCGATGTCACATCCACTCCACCAACGATTCCCATCTACACCGTCACTCAAACAGTTGACACGATGGAAACATCACCTGCCACAGCACCGCTCCCTCCCCCCATGCCACCTTCATCACCCATACCCCCTCCACCCACATCTCCACGTACATCCACATCATTCACATCTCCCATTCCCGCCCCCATTCCCCCTGCATCTTCACCCTTCCCAGCATTATTTAATGTAAATAACATATTCTTAGCATTAAACCAATGTGTATACCAGCTCCAGCATGAGTACAAAGCTCTGGACAACCGGTATCAGAATCTGGAAACGCACCATCAAAACTTACAAAGACAATTTCTCACTCTACAAACAGAAAATGCAGAACTGAATCAACGCTACACGACGCTTGAGCAGGCTCACCAAACCTTATTGGCGGCACCCCAACCATCGACAGAATCAGGTGCCAAACAACTAGAAGCTTTGCTCGAGGTATACCAAGCCGATAATCTCAAAGTCCGGCGTAACCTGGCACTTCTCAGAAAACACATGGCGGCCGCCCTAGAAGAAAACAAGAGGCTGCAGCAGCAAAATGAAGCAAATCTAGAAGCAGCAATGGAAGGCTCTCCACACGAAATTGATCCAGAGCAGTTTAAAGCTGTGCCCTCAGAGACAATGAAGACCATCTTGGACAGCTATGCAGATCTATTAGAAGCTCATGATGACTTGGAAAGGGAACGTGATGCGCTGCGCAATCAACTCCAAGAGCAACAGACAGCACCCAAAGTCACAGAAACGACCACGACTTCAGAGGAAGTCAAGGCATTGAAAGAGCAGGTGGCCGAATTACAGGCAAGATTACTCACACATGAAAGGCAACCCTCTCCAGTTGTCGAACCTGAACCCGAGGATTTGGTACCCATCGAGGTAGATGAGACGTATGAGGAACCTTACGTTCCTATGCCAATGCCAGGTGGTGAGCAAACCGCAGAAGGAATGGATACGTTAGAAATCGAAGTACCTGAGTGGCTCCAAACACTAGAGAAAACGGCATCAACTCATGAAGATCGAGTGGCAGTTCAGATCCAATCTATGGCAAAGATAGAGGACACTATTATTAAATCAGAATACTTCCGCAGCATGTCCCACCATAGATGGATCGGAACCAATGATGATCAATACGTGCCATATTGTATACTTCTGGCGGACTACAATGCAGAAATCCAACACAGATGTGGCAAACCTCCAACGTTTGCTACACAATTTGGGCCAGATGACATCCCAAAGAGCGCTAAAAAAGGATCCATTCATCAACCCACTTGGAGGATCCGACTCCTCGAAACCTATCCGGAGATGGTTCGCACCTGGACTAATATGCCTCTGTTTATTAAATATAACCCTTGTTATGTTCATGTACTCCGCAGACGCACATGGCCAGAGTTTACCATTGCAGTCAAGAATATCAAGGGATGCGCCAAATGGTTAAACTACGTCTATCTAGCACCCCCTCAAGGGCCTCCCACCGTCAATTACATGATTTCCACTATACGGCACTGGAGCATCCGATTAAAGAATACCCCTGATGTAATGGCCCAGATGTGCATGAAAATTTTTGAGTTAATGCTTATTACATTCAGGACATTCAAGAATATCAAGGACCCACACTTCTCAGGCGTCGGATTCCTTACAGGAAACCAAGATTTAGTTTATGACATGAGCACCACTCCTTCTATAGAGGTGATATACGCTTGGCACGCCAGAATAAAATACCTCCCAGCCTGCTTTAAACAAACATTCGAAGAGATGTTCATAACAGGGTTCTGGGAATACCACTCAAAAATATTTGTACCCAGACCCTCACATCTCCTCCATTTATTTGCTGTGGAGCGAACCATTCACTCAGAGCAATTACGGGTGCCACATCCAGATGTCCCAGGGCCAGTCAATTGGGATGCATTGCTGACAGATCTAGCAAGGGGACTCAGGTTAGAAGAACACCACCTCGCCGCCGACGTTGTACAATACTACGTCCAAAAAGCAGCTAGACAAGGGTCTGTCAGGGGTGACAGACGCGAGAGTGGGGGGGGTGTTGGCAGTAGCCTTGGTACACCAGGACGTACAAGACATGAAAGTCAAAGAAGGGAGTCAGAGCGAAGGGACAGCACAAGCAAACAGGGCAGTCAAAGAAGATCTGGCAAGTAGGCCAATATTTTTTCAAGACATTAATGCAAATCAAAGAGAGGGACATGCAGGAAGGAAGAGCAAGTAGGGAGCTCGAAGATATGTATGGCAGAGCACTAGAAGAAATCCCTACAACAACAGTGATTTTTATCACTAACAATCATTGTAAATATCATTCCACCTTTTTGTAGCTCCATTTTGTGCAAGCCAAGGAGTCCTTGAGCTTGAGGAGCCTGAGAAGTAGTTGCGTACCAATTTTCGTATTTTTTAGATCTCGTTTGAACCCCCAAATAAGCCCTGGAACCTAATTTTTAACTAGGCCGGACACTAGGTCTGGACAGGGCCAAAAGCTAGTCAAAAACTATAAAAAGAGCTAGAGAGCTCATTTTTGGGGTTAGATTGTAATTGAAACGAACTTGTAAGAGCATTTTGAAAGTAATCTAAAAGCTCCATTGATTCTCACTCTTTGTCTTGCCGTGTGTGCGCGTGTGTGTGTATGTGTGTGCATGCTAGTGTGCTTCTCACTCACGCACTTGTGCCGTCACTTGCTCGAGGTCTTCATACCATCCTCACGTCTTCCCGGATTGACATTAAAGGAGGTGCTACTCATCATTGAGCTACAAGGTGGTTGCTTCATTTAGGGTGTCATCATCACACCTCCGGTCACAGTCTTAGAATCACCCAAATATTAGTGAGCATACTCAAGGTGATTAGGAGATCAAAATAACTTCACTTTGTGGTGCCAAAATCGCGATCTAAGCTCGTTTCAACCTTCGAACTCACTTTTGGAGTGCTTGTGTAGGATATTTTGTCTTTTTGTGCCAAATATATATACAAGTTTTGGTTTTGCCAATATAAGCATCTTGAAGTTTGCTACAGGTTTAGTAGAACTCGTCAGGGGAGTTTTGTTCAACTTTTTCAGATACGATCATTTTTCTGCATCATGGTATTTTAGTCAGTGGCCATGGCTAAAAGCAATGATGTATTTCATATGTTGGCTATTGAGGATAAGTTTGATGGTACGAACTACCCATTGTGGGCTTATCTGATGCGTCATGTATTGGTTGCAAAAGGACTATGGAATATTATGCAAGGTGTTGAAAAACATCCTATTACACCTGCAAATAGAGGTATTGAAGCTGATGCAGATGGCATCAAAGATGGTGATATTCTATAGATTCCTGTTCATGCTGCGGTTTTTGCTGCACCTACTGCAAAGCAAATTCATTGGGATGGCAGAGATGCTCAAGCACATGCATTGATAGCCTTGTCTGTCAAACGTGCCATTATTCCTCACATTCACTCTTGTAGAAAAACTAAAGATCCTTGGGATACACTTATCACATTGCACCAGGATAGGATTGAGGCTTTTGTTGCTTACCTCCGAAAACAGTTGGAGAGTGAGCATATGAATGAAGGTGATTCTATGGACAGGTTTCCAACAAAGATCAAAGATTTGAAGGAACAATTATTTTTTGCTGATGAAGTCTTGCCTAATAGTTCACTTGTGCATATTGTCGTGAATAGTCTTCCCGATTCATACCAGAGTTTTGCTTCTTCTCTTCGTTTGATAATGAAAGGCAATCCAAATGCCTTAAGGTTTGAGGAGTTAGTCTCCGTTTGGTTGCAAGAAGATCAGTCTAGGCAGAACACGCCCATTATGCGTGTTGCAGATCAAGCTTTCCTAGCTAGTCAAAATGGCAAAGGTAAATGGAGCTCTTCTACTAGTATGTAGAAATTTGCTAATTTGGCACAATCAAAGAAGGATGACAGAGATGAAAAGAAAACAAAAAAGCAAAAATTGTTATGCAAGTACTTTACAACAAATGACCATTTCATAAAAAATTCTCCAAAACAAGCTACAAAAGAGGCAAAGAAAAAAGAGGTTGGAATGGTTGTTGCAGAAGCCTCCATCTTCTCCCTTTAATAGTGCATGTTTGCAGTAGACTCAGATGTTTGGTACTTTGATAGTGGGGCAACCAAACATATTACCTCGCAACACAATTTCTTCACTTCACTTGAGCCTACCCCTATAGGGAATACTGTCACATGTTCCAACGACTCCTCTAATCCTACTATGGGAGTTGGTAAGATCATTCTAACTACGGTTCACGATAGTTCTTTTACATTGTCAGATGCTTTATTTGTGCCAAGGATCAAGAAGAATCTGTTATCAATTTTAGCTTTAGCCAAGATTGGCTTGGTTGTGAAATTTGTTGATGACAGATGCATAGTTCATGATCTATCAAATGGCGACATGATTATTGCTTCTGGCATTTTATGTCTTGGGTTGTATAAGCTCATAGACTATGAAAAATCTGTGAATGATTTGGCATGTGCAGTACATGATTCTCAGGCTGTGTTAGATGATAAGCTTTGGCATGCACGCTTTTATCATCTGAATTTTGCTAGTTTGTTATGCCTGCAGAAATCTAAAATGGTGTCCGCGTTGCCCAAACTTGAGGCACTTGGTAAACATGTATGTGAAGGTTGTATTTTGGGAAAAGTGTAGCATTCTTCATTCCCAAAAGATGGTTCAATTTGAGCTACTCAGAAATTGTACCTTGTTCATAGTGATGTCTGTGGTCCTATGCAGACACCCTCTTTTGGGAACTATCTTTACTTTGTGACTTTCATCGATGATTTTTCCAGGCATGCATGGGTATATCCATTGAAAGAAAATCCGAAGTGTTTATGTGCTTCAAATGGTTTTTGGTTTTGGCTGAAAATCTGTCAGCATGTAAAATGGGCACCCTCCATTATGATCGAGGGGAGGAATATATGTCTCCTAATTTTAATGCATTTCTGGCTGAAGGTGGGATAAAAAATCAGTGTATAGTGCCGTATACACCTCAACAAAATGGAGTTGCTGAATGGAAGAATAGGTCACTCATGGAGATGGCAAGGTGTATGGTCAAGAGTTAAGCTTTACCACATAGTTTCTAGCTTGAGGCTGTTATGTATGCAACATATGTACTTAACAAGTGTCCCACTAAAGCTCTATAGTCTATCACTCCATATGAGGCTTGGCATGGTTACAAGCCATCTGTTGCTCATCTGCATGTTTTGGTTGTTTAGCATATGCATGTGCTTGAACAACAACATAGATAATTGGATGATAAAGCAGTGAAATGTATTTGTGTTGGGTACAATTATGAAAGCAAAGGCTATCGTCTGTATCATCCACATACTAAATACATTTTGGTTAGCTTTGATGTTGTTTTTGTGGAATATGCTATTTAGCCACTAATTTCATGTATTAAGGAGACATTTGTTAGCTCCAAAGACATGTATGATACTTTGCTGCCTCTTTTTATAGGTGGACAATCTAGTGCTGGTCTGAATGAGGAAACTTCTCAGCCTTTATAGGTTTCATGTGATGATGCAGATCATTCCATTTATGATTCAGATTTGCATGATGCACTTGTTGATGAGAGAGCTGATATTGAGGAGGCAAAAACTATGCCAAAATGGTTGGCACAAATTTTGCGTGATAGCAAATTAGATGCACCTCTATCATATCATACTCATTCAAGCTCTCATAGTGCCTCTTTTGCATCAGATTGCTATGATATGGCTGCCTCTAGTCTCTGTGATGAGAATGAGCATGTTTTCTTTGATGAAGCACAAAATTCAGAAAATTGGATGGTGGCTATGCAATTTGAATATGATGCTATGATGAAAAATGGTACCTAGTCTTCATGTGACTTGCCTCGTGGCAAGAAGGCCATTGGCACTAAGTGGGTATACAAGCTTAAGTGTAATCCTGATGGAACAGTTGATAGGTATGAGGCTAGGCTTGTTGCAAAGGGTTATGCTTAGGAAAGAGGCATTGATTTTGATGAGACCTTGGCTCCTACTTGTTGAATGACTACTGTTCGTAGCATATGTGCACTTGTCTCTCATCATGGGTTGAATGTACATCAATTGGACATTAAAACTACATTTTTGAATGGTGATTTGCTTGAGAACAGTTCAACTGCAAGCACCTTATATGTTAAGCGTGCTAATGATGTGCTTCTAATCATTGTTGTTTATGTTGATGACATGCTATTCATTGGTCCTCATGAGAAGCAAATTGCTATTTTTAAGGCTGATCTTCATGCCTTATTTGAGATGTCAGATTTGGGGCATTTGCATCATTATTTGGGCATTTAGTTTATGCAGGTTGATGGAAGAATAGCTCTATCTTAAACAAAATATATTGACACATTATTGTAGCATTTTGGCCTTGAAGATTGCAAACCTATTGCCACTCGTATGGAGATAGGTTTATGATTGATTCTTCATGATGCGGGAGATGCATTTGATGATGTTCTCTACCAGCATGTTGTTGGATGCTTAATTTACTTATGCATTGCTCGTCGAGATATTCATTTTGCTGTCTCACAAATGAGCATGTTTATGCATTACCCAGGTGTCAAGCATTGGCAAGTGGCTAAGTGCATCTTTTGCTACTCGAGTGGTACCTGGCTACTTGGATTGTTTTATCCCAAGGGGGGTTACTACCACCAGATTTGCATGGTTTTTTTTACTCTAACTATGCTGGTTGTTATGACACTTGTGTGTCCACTAGTGGCTTTTGCTTCATGCTAGATAGCTCATGTATATCTTGGTTGAGGAAAAAGCAGCCTACTGTGGCCACTTCTAGTTGCGAGGCTTAGTATAGGGCAACCTTCATAGCAAGTGTTGGGTGTGTGTGGATCAAACACCTTATGGCTGATTTGGGTGTTGGTTAATCTTCTACCACCACCATCTCCACCGATAGTCAGTTTGCACATTGGTAGTTGGGAAGAACCTTGTGTTCCATGCTCGCACTAAGCACATTGAGGTGCATTATCATTATGTGAGGGAGAGGTTCTCTGCTTGAGAGATCAGCTTGGCATATGTGCCCATGCAGGAGAACATTGCAGATCTTTTCATGAAGGCTCTACCTAGGGAGAAGTTTGAAGTTTTTTGCAAAGCTTTGAGCTTACTTTTGTGGATTGATTCCACATAGCTTGGCACTTTCTTATACATGAGTGCTAGTGGGGGATTTCTAGATATATTTAGGTTGTGATGTGTGGGAACACACTAGGATCGCTAGGGCACTTTTTTCCCTCTTTAGGAGGTTTTTTTCCCTCAGCTTGTATATATGCCTATTGCATTAACGGGTTACTTATATTTGTACATTCTAGTGGTAATACATTCAATATTGTGTGTTGTGCTCTAGGCTTCTCCTTCTTCTTTGTGTTGTTTGCATGCTTCCACAAACGTCTATCTCCAACAGTTTCAAGAATATTTTGGGACCCTTGACGCAATTCTTGATGAACCAGGGATGTAAAGAAATAAACAATGGACATATTTTTTCACTCCTCGATGTCCCAATGGGTTTTGAAGTTTCTATTGGCCAACAGTCAAATTGGGTTCTAGAAAAATTGGATAATAAATTTGCCTATTAGAAGGGCATGCAACTCAATCTTGCTGGGTGTGCTATGGTGATTAACACCTTGCTCATCTCATCCATTATCTATTTTCTTGTTTGTTTGAAACTGAGAGACAAAGAATTAGTGAAGCTTGAAAGTACTTGTAGAAATCTCTTCTAGATCGGCGATCTCAACAAGAGGGGCATGCCCAAGATCAAGTGGGCCTTGTGTGTTGACCAAAAAGACTCTGGTGGTTTGGACATCCTTAATGTGGTTCATATGGAAGATAAATTGGTAGCCAAATGGCTTCTCAAAGCATGGTGCAATGTGGAAGCTTCTTGGGCAAAACTAATTCTTAGGGACAAATCCTCTCTTTGGCTTCAAGGTATACCTAGGTGGAAGGATCTTGATCTGCTCACCTTATTGTTTCCTCACTGTTCAATGACTCCAAAAGGCTTTGACCTTGTTTTCTCATTTTGGAAGAGTTGGAATAAGATGAAATTGTACATCAAGGTTAATGAATACTAGAAATGGGCATTCAACATTAGGAAAAATGATTCTATTTGGTATCCTATTAATGGGATCAAAGAAGTTGATTTGCAGAACATCCAAAGAGTGAAAAGTTTATGGAACAAAGGTTTTAGCAAGTGGAAACATCTTTGCAACCAAGATAGAGGTCATTGGAGAAGGTTCGAGGACATGGACTATGTTAAGAGAATTGGCGTTGATGATTGGTGCCTTCTTAGGCAGAGAATAAACTCTTGGGACAACTCAAAGACTCATCTCCTCCTTGGAAATGATGCTCCCTAGATTGATGGATTAGATGGACCAATGGTAATAAATTAGAAAAAAATTAGAGGTTACATAAACACCTTGACTTGCATATTTCCCTTCATAGGGGATAGTGCCATAACTTGTCCACCATCAGATGGAAAGTCATGTGTGGACCTCTGGCACCCTCTCATTGAGAACAAAAAATTGGTTCTTATATGGAAAATCCTCCATTGTGGAATCTGGACCAATGGCAAAGCTAATAAAATTTGTGGGGCCCCTCATTGGTGTAAGCTTTGCATCTGGGGTACAGAGGACCTTGGTCATCTCTTCTTCTAGTGCCCTAGAAGCATCTTGATATGGTAGACCCTCACCAAGATTTTGAGCTTAACAAGGAAAATTAGCTAGAAACAAGCATTACTTGGAGAAACAATTGCTTACTATACGGCTTTGTGGAATGCCATCAGAGGGGAAGCACTCTGGAAGATATGGAAAGAAAGATGTGCGATCAACTTTGATGGCCATCAGAAAGAGTGTTTGATTGAAAAATCTCTCTATCTATTAGGTAGAAGCATATGTAATTGTAAAAATTCTCCACCTTTCAGACACCATAGGATGTTTGTCTTGGAAAACAACAAGATTAACAATAAGTGGGTTTCTCATGAGCACGATGAAAAAATTATTAAACTTCTTAGCAACTCTCTTTAAAAACATTTGTCTCCTGTTTAATCCTAGATTTGCTACCAATTATGGGCTATCATAGTTGTCAAACCATCATACCCCTACTTTGTGGCATGTAGGGGATCCCAAGGGCACTAAGCCCATTCATTGTATGATTGTTTCTTTTATTAATTCAAGCATGGGAGAGTAGGCTACAACTGACATTCCTTTTAGAAAAAAACCAGTGCTTCTCTTTTTCCTCTTCCCCAGATATGCTACCCCTCCATAGAGTACAAAATCTTTCCCCTCTTCAAATGAGAACTATCTCAGATTCGTCCAAGCATACCTGCCAATTCCAATGAGGGCCTAAAATTGATGAGTATTTTACCTGTCAGAAAAAGCTCTTTTTCAAAATTTCCTATCAAATGATAGGTTGGGATTGGTAATTTGTATGTCATTTTGTACAGATCTATATGTATATTGTTGATATATTTAGGTAGTGATGTGTGTGAACACACTAGGACCATTGGGGCACTTTTTTCCCTCTTTAGGAGGTTCCCCCCCCTTGTATATACGCCTATTGCCCTAATGGGCTACTCATCTCTGTACATTCTCTAGTAATACATTCAGTATTGTGTGTTGTGCTCTAAGCTTCTTCTTCCTTGTGCTGTTCGCATGCTTTCGCAGATGTCTAACTCCAACAATTGGTATTAGAGCAGGTCGTCGCTTCATCTAGGGTGCCATCGACACTCCTCCATTTGCAGTCTCAGAATCGTGCCGAAATCGCGATCTCAGCTTGTTTCGACCTCCGAACGCACTATCACAGTGCTTGTGCAAGCTATTGTGTCTTTTTGTGCCAAAGGTATATACCAGTTTCTACTCGCCAATATAAGTGTCTTGAAGTCTGCTACAAGTCTAGCAGAATTCGTCTGGGCAGTTCTGTTCAACTTTTTGAGATACAATCAATTTTTTGCATCAAGGTATTTTAGTCACTGGCCATGGCTGAAAACACTGATGTATTCTGTATGTTGGTTGTTGAGGATAAGTTGGATGGTACCAACTACCCGTTATGGGCTTATATGATGTGACATGTGTTGGTTGCAAAAGAATGTGGAACATTGTGCAAAGTGTCGAAAAATATCCTATCACACCTGCAACTATTACAACTGCAGGTACTGAAGCTGATGCAGAAGGTGTCAAAGATGATGATATTCTGCATATTCCTGTTCGTGCTATGGTTTCTGCTAGACCTACTGCAGAGCAGATTCACTGGGATTGCAGAGATGCCCAGGCACATGCATTGATAGCTTTGTCTATTAAACGTGCCATTATTCCTCACATTCGCTCTTGCAGAACAGCTAAGGATGCTTGGGATACATTTACCACATTGTACCAAGCTAGCAATGAGGCACATGTTGCTTACCTCCAAAAACAGTTTGAGAGTGAGCACATGAATGAAGGTGATTCTATGGAAAATTTCCTAACGAAGATCAAAGACTTGAAGGAACAATTGATTTCTGCTGATGAGGTTATACCAGATAGCTCACTTGTGCAGACTGTTCTAAATGGTCTTCCTAATTCATATCAGAGTTTTGCTTCTACTATTCGGTTGATGATGAAAATCAATCCAAATGCCTTATCATTTGAGGAGTTAGTCTCTGTTCTGTTGCAGGAAGATGAGTCCAAGCAGAACATGTCCATTATGCGAGTTCCAGATCAAGCTTTCCTGGCTAGTCAGAAGGGAAGAGGAAAATGGAGCTCTTCAACTAGTAAGCAGAATTTTGCTAATTTTGCACATTCGAAGAAGGATGATAAATATGAGAAGAAATCAAAAAAGCAGAAATTGTTTTGTAAGTACTGTAAAAGGAATGATCATATCATAAAGAACTGTCCAAAACTGGCTGCTAAAGAGGCAAAGAAGAAAGAGGCTGGAATGGTTGTTGCAGAGGCCTCTACACCAAAAACAGTCTACTAATCTTATGCAGGAAGAAGAATGGGCGTTTACTATTGTCTGCAATTTTGACCCATCTTCTCATGAGCAGTGCATGTCTATAGTAGACTCAGATGTTTGGTATTTTGACAGTGGGGCAAGCATATTACCTCGTAGCACAGTTTCTTCTGAGCCTGCCCCTACAGGGAATACTGTTACATGTGCCGACAACTCCTCTTATCCTGTTATGGGAGTTGGTAAGATCATTTTGACTACTGCTGATGGTAGTTCTTTCACTTTGTCAAATGCTTTATTTGTGCCAGGGATCAAGAAGAACCTGTTATCAGTTTCTGCATTAGCCAAGATTGGCTTGGATGTGAAATTTGTTGATGACAGGTGTATAGTTCATGACCACGATGTGATTATTGCTTTTGGCATTTCATGTTGTGGGCTATATAAGCTCATAGACTATGAAAGATTTGTAAATGAATTGGCATGTGCAGTAAATGATTCTCAGGCTATGTCAGATGCAAAGCTTTGGCATGCATGCTTTGGTCATCTGAATTTTGCTAGTTTGCTACGCCTGTAGAAATCTGAAATGGTGTCCTCTTTGCCCAAACTTGAGGCAGGTGGAAAACATGTTTGTGAAGGTTGTATTTTTGACAAAATGCAACATTCGTCCTTTCCAAAAGATGGTTCAGTTCGGGCTACTAAAAAATTGTAGCTTGTACATAGTGATGTATGTGGTCCTATGCAGATACCTTCTTTTGGGAACGTCTTTACTTCGTGACTTTCATCGATGATTTTTCCAGGCATGCATGGGTATATCCATTGAAGGCAAAGTCCGAAGTGTTCATGTGCTTCAAATAGTTTTTGGTTTTGGCTGAAAATCTGTCAGCATGTAAAATGGGCACCCTCCGTTCTGATCGAGGGGGGGAATATATATCTTCTGATTTTAATGCATTTTTGGCTGAATGTGGGATAAAACACCAGTGTACAGTGTCGTATACACCTGAACAGAATGGAGTTGTTGAACGAAAGAACATGTCACTCATGGCGATGGCGAGGTGTATGGTCAAGAGTCAGGCTTTACCACATAGTTTCTGGCTTGAGGCTGTCATGTGTGCAGCATATGTACTGAACAGGTGTCCCACTAAAGCGTTGCAGTCTATCACTCCATATGAGGCTTGGCATGATCGCAAGCCATCCGTTTCTCATCTACGTGTTTTTGGTTGTTTGGCATATGCATTAGTGCCTGAACAACATAGCAAAAAATTGGATCATAAAGCAGTAAAATGTATTTTTGTTGGGTACAGTTCTGAAAGTAAAGACTATCGTCTGTATCATCCACAGACTAAACACATTCTGGTTAGCCATGATGTTGTTTCTGTGGAAGATGCTATTCAGCCATTGCTTTCATGTACTAAGGAGATATTTGTTAGCTCCAACGACATGTATGATACTTTGCTGCCTCTTTTTACAGGTTGACAGTCTAGTGCTAGTCCCAATGAGGCAACTTCTCAGCCTTTGCAAGTTTCATGTGATGATGTAGATCATTCCACTTTTGATGCAGATTTACATGATGCACTAGTTGATGAGAGAGCTGATATTGAGCAGGCAAAAACTATGCCAAAATGGCTGGTGTAGACTTTGCGTGACAACAAATTAGTTGCACCTCTGTCATATCGTACTCGTTCAGGCTCTCATAGTGCCTCTTTTGCATCAGATTGCTATGCTCTGGCTGCATCTAGTCTCTATGATGAGAATGAGTCTGTTTCATTTGATGAAGCAAAAAGTTCAGAAGATTGGATGGCTGCTATGCAATCTGAATATGATGCTATAATGAAGAATGGTACTTGGTCTTTATGTGACTTGCCTCCTGGCAAGAAGGCCATCGACACTAAGTGGGCATACAAGCTGAAGCATAAATCAGATGGTACAGTTGATAGGTATAAGGCTAGGCTTGTTGCAAAGGGTTATGCACAGGAAAGAGGCATTGATTTTGATGAGACCTTTGCACCTACATGCCGTATGACTACTGTTTGGAGCATATGTGCAGTTGCAGCTCATCATGGTTGGAATGTACATCAGTTGGACATTAAAACTGCATTTCTGAATGGTGACTTGCATGAAGAAGTGTATGTTTTTCAGCCCCATGGCTTTGTGCAGAAAGGGCATGAAAACCAGGTGTGCAGGTTAAAGAAGGCATTATATGGTTTAAAGCAAGCACCACGTGCTTGGTATGAGAAGATACATGCCTATCTGATTGCACATGGTTTTGAGAACAGTCCAACTGAAAGCACCTTATATGTTAAGCGTACTAATGATGTGCTTCTGATCATTATTGTCTATGTTGACGACATGCTGCTCACTGGTCCTATTGAGAAGCAAATTACTGATTTTAAGGTTGATTTGCATGCCTCATTTTAGATGTATGATTTGGGCCGTTTGCATCACTATTTGGGCATTCAGTTTATGCAAGTTGATGGTGGAATGGCTTTGTGTCAAACGAAATATATTGACACATTATTACAACGTTTTGGCCTTGAAGATTGTAAGTCTATTGCCACACAAAGCTTTGGGCTTACTTCCTTTTGTGGAGTGATTTCCACATAGCTTGGCACTTCCTTATACATGAGTGCCAGCTCCTTGTTCACCGCATCACTCCCAGGGGGGATTTGTTGATATATTTAGGTAGTGATATGTGTGAACACACTAAGACCATCGGGGCACTTTTTTCCCTCTTTAGGAGGTTTTTTTCCCCCAGCTTGTATATATGCCTATTGCCCTAATGGGCTACTTATCTTTGTACATTCTCAAGTAATACATTCAGTATTGTGTGTTGTGCTCTAAGCTTCTTCTTCTTCCTTGTGTTGTTCACGTGCTTTCGAAGATGTCTAACTCCAACATATATTATATCTATATAACTTCTATAGACATATCAAAATTTATCATATGAAATATAGAAGCAAAATTTTTCCTACCATATGACATTTTGTCTCGGCCATGAAATTTAGGATCTGATTCCAATCTCTCCTTCAAAAAAAATTTCTTTCTTTTTTTTTTTTCATTTGCATGAAGAAGAACTTCCACATTATATGCAGCATGAAGAAGAACTTCGAGTCATCTTTTATTCCATGAAAATTTGCTTGATCCTGACCACTTTCCATATTTACTTTCAATATTCGGAGTGTCTATCCCATATGAACTAGGCAATGAGTGCTTCAAATCTAGTTCCTCAAGGAGAGAGACCTAATTGTGTACAATGGCTAAATGCACATAATTTCATATTAGAATTAAAAAAAATGCAAGAAACAAGACCGATCACTTGATAGATTGCAATGAAGCAAAACCTCCCTTGCCCTCTCTTCATTGAGAACCTCAAAAGTAAGTCAATCACTCCAAATCTTCACTGTCATTGCTTGCATTCAAATATCACTTGTGTTACAAAAATATCCATGGTCATCTTCATATATTATTGCTTCCATTCAAATATCACTTGTGTTACAAAAATATCCATGGTCATCTTCATATATTATCGTCTGCAATAACTTTGTCAAATGAGATTCGAACTTTGTTTGGATTCTCCTCAAATACGAGAAGAAAGCACTAATATAATCTTAGCAAGATTGTATCTCACTTTCTTAAGCTATGATGAAACTTCCCCTTACTCTTCTAAAACTAGAGTACTACTTGGAATGGTAAAGACAATATATGAGAATTTCCATGTTTTTAAGATGATTGGACCCTCATCTCAAAGATGCAAATCTTCATGACACTCACCCCCTCAAAGTTGGGCTCCATCTTGAAGCACTAACTTATCTCCCAAATGTGAAGATTATAGAAAATGTCACAGTTACAAATCATGTGCATCGGAATAAATCAAATGTACCTGTGCATGACCTTGTAATTGGTCCTATTTTGATGCATACTTTAAGTGCAGTTATGAACATCATGGTGCAAAAATGGAAGAAAGAAAGCATTCAATGAAGAGGCTTTGCACTCTCCACTCACATACATTTCATAAATAATCATATTTATCCTCATTCCCTCTCATGTGAATTGATGCACAGGGTCTCCCTAGAATGCATTGTGTATCATGCATGACCTTGAAAGGTGACCTTATGATGCTCTCATGCAATAAGCTCACTCATAGTGCAAACATGCAAACATGGAAAAAAGATATGATTCCCCACAAAGGGACTTTTTATTCACATAACATTCATGTTGTGTGTTTTGATGCATACATATGAACATGTGCATTATTTTTCTTTGATTGGTGCAAAGAGATGTGCATATATAGATAAAATGGTGCATTACAAACTAAAACATGCATATTGCAACAAACTATGAATTACGACCACCATGTGCTAGAGAGATGACTCTCCTCCCATCCAAATGCCTCTATATATAGCTCTCGCTAGGGGACTGCCTTCTTGGGCAGGTGGATACTAACCATCCATGTCTCAACCATGTAACTGCATGTGCGCCAAGTGTCCCAGTTAACTCTAGTTTAACTCAAGTGGATACTTCTAGAAGGCTCTAGATCTCTTTGGGCAAAATACACTCCCCATGTATCCCATGGGGGTTGAACCCAAGACCTCCTCCTTCACACCCTTGAGTCTTATCCACTAGGCTAAGTGGATTACTTGGTTACAAGATTAAATGACCTTCTAGTAAGTCTAGACTCGAGATCTTTTTTCATACACACGGGTGACCAAACGGTGTCCGATTTCATATCTGTCTGAACTGGCCAGATCTCTAGATCATACACTTAATTTATTACATTCTTACTCCCTTGGAAACTTGTTATCTTTCGATATTTGAAAAGGTTCTTGTACAAAATATCTATCTGGGATGTTTAATTTAGTTACTTGGTTCTTTCTGGCTAACCCTTGACTTTTGTGAAAAGAACCAGATACCATATCTGAGTCAAATCCAAAAGATTCGAAAAGCGGAAAGAAAGAACTAAAACTATGTTCAACCAACTCAAAGTTTGAAGATACATAAACTTGCTATGAGTCAAATGGTCTAGATGACTCAGGACTTTAACTTCTCAAAGATCTGTTTCAACAGGGTATTGAAGCATTTTTTCTATCATTAAGAGAAATAAGATGGATTCTCAAAAAGATTTAGAGCAATCTAAAACATCATCCAACCACAAGATACTAGTGTGGTTTCTAACATCAGTGTGTCGACCCACTGAGGTTATGTTGATGAGTTTTGTATTTAAATAATGTTTTACTTGTGACTAAGTTTAGGTCATGTTCAGTCTTTCTGACTCCTTACTGAAAATGCAATTCTTGTGCATTTCTTTGAGTCAAAAGAGTGAATTTACCAAGTTATACTAGGAACTTGGTGCTTGACTTACTCAATCAAATCCTTAGTTGAAAAGACCAACTCAAAGGCAAAGTCCATCTTTTTAAAAAATTTATGAAATATTCTCGAATTAATAACACTTTATCTTGAAGTGTTTGAAGAAGATCTTTGTAAGTTACTTACTTCACATCTTTTGTTACTTGATCTTGAAGTTATCTTGAAATATCTTAAGATACTACTGCTATCCTTCTTGAATTTAAACTCCTTCTTTGAAGTTTTAATTCCCTTGAGGACTAAACCTACCTTCAAGATCTAATCTAGGACTAGAAATAATTATCATTCCAGGGTCCGATGTTCCATACTATCTTTCCTACATCAATCTGAGTATAAAATCTAGTATCCCATACTACCCTATTTTATACTCACATTGACATGTGGATGATACTTATCCTAAAGTCTAAACATCTTGTGATAGAGTATCTTTTAGGCATTATCTCTAACTAGACATTCTAGGTTTTGATTCCTTCACATGATTGTCACACAATCACGTGCTTTGACTTGAAAACTTGAAAACCTTTTGACAGAATATCGATTCTTCTTTTGCTCGGGCTTTCAAATGAAAACCAATTCGAATTCCAATCACTTGAATTTTCACAGATTCAAGTTCAATTGGTTTATCCTTGACCAATTTGTAGTGCCAAGAGCTTTTGACTTCTTGTCGTTAGATTCCTTTCTTTACTGATGCTTCAGGTACCTATCCTGGCTAGGACTTTATTTAAATCTCTCTACTGCATAAGTCTAAGAATTCGCTCATGCATTCTGGATTTGTACCAAAATCCTTTTAAGGATAGGTAAAAATTATGGTTTATCTTCCACAGACTTAAGTACCGTCTTCACAGATGCAGACTACATTCTTGGAATTTCTCACTCTGTTCAAACTTGGAACAACTTACTCTTTTCACAATTCTCCATTGGATAAATGGAACCTGAGTGAATAATTCTCAAAAGGAATTTCTTTGCCAATACTTGGGCTATCTACAGAGTAGTTCCATTCGCAAAAACAATCATGCATATTTAAATGCCTGTTCTTGCATGCAAATGCATGTGAGTACATTCACATGTTGGCATTCTCCTTTCATGCAATAAACATAAATCAAGAAATTCATGAGCTTAAAAATGCATGTTCTCAGTCATCCATGCATAAATATTCTACTTACTGGCATTTTTTAAAAAGATATAACCGTTCATGTGCATAAACTTGAGCACCAACTATCTTTTTAAAGCAAGAAGACAACTTATTTTATGCATAAGACATTCTTTGACAAGGAGAAATGCACCAACATTCTTTCATAGATGCATGTCTATGCTTGCTAAGTGTTTCCATTCTTGATGCTCCTCTATTTTGCTTTCATTAACTTGCATACTATACTTTTTTTAAAATTGAAGATTCTTTCCCTACTTCAATGTCAATAGCAATGCATTCTCTACGAAAGCATAGATCAAAGCAAATATTGTAATGAAAATATCAATTTGTAAAGTACTTAGCTCCCAATTAAGCAAAATCCTTCCATTGCTCCTTTGGAAGGGCTATTCTTTAGTCCATGAATCTCCATGCAAGAGGTTTGACTTGTAATATGAAAATAAAGGTTCGGCTCCTTCGTGGAATGTCTTCAGACTTATCTGATTAAAGTATCAGAATTCACTCGATCCAAATATGGCAAGACGACACGTTGCCTTCTTGACAAAAACAAGGATCGCTCGGCCATCATCTTGAGTTCAAATCGGCTCTGACCAAGATAGTCGTCTGGAGTTCAAATAGTGACCAAGACGCAGTTGGCTAGCGCGTACATTTCATAGCTTCGAGGAATCCTGAGATCGAGTGTGCGAGCCTTTGTCACCCTGTTTGTTCTTGATTTTTTCCTTCTGTGAATGTATATGAATCCTTTGACGAAATGCCAACACTCATGGATAGTGGAGCTGAGATCCTCCTATCGAACGTCCGGGGTTCAACTCCGACGTCGCCCGCTCTGTTGGAGGATAAAAGAGAGCGGTTGAACCAAGAGAAGGTTGTACCACTTAGCTGCACTTGAGAGAATTACTCTTTGTTTCTTCAAGATCTGTAGCACGATTCTGGACGTCAAAACCCGTCTCTCAAGGTCTGCATATGGCATTAAGTAAATGTACTTTTGCTTCTAGATTAATCAGCTACCATAACGTAGCGCTGCCATCTTAATGGTTTAGCTCAACAGGTTGAAACACAGATAAACCGAGTTCAATCTTTGTTTCATCCTTGTTGAATTATGTGCGCAACAATATCATAAGTATTTGCACCCGATATCTGATCAATCCAACCTTCCGCCGGTCATGGATAGCTCGGGACATTCCTGCTGAATT
Source organism: Ceratopteris richardii (assembly GCA_020310875.1). Lineage (NCBI taxonomy): Eukaryota > Viridiplantae > Streptophyta > Polypodiopsida > Polypodiales > Pteridaceae > Ceratopteris > Ceratopteris richardii. The sequence goes on from CM035439.1 coordinate 15,704,034, forward strand.
ATGACGAGTGCATCAATTGCAGAATGCTTCTTAGCTCATGTGGGAGAGTAGAGGACTGTAGTCGTCAATGATTGAAGGTCTTTGATCACTGGTTTGATTCCGGAAGGCACATGTGTTGCGCAGTCAAGATCATGACTTTTTCCTACGGCCTCGATCAGAGAGCAGGTGAAATAAGAAAACATTATTATAGCCCGCGCTTCATTGTTTGTGCAATGAAATTGCTTATAGCTACTGCAAGGAAAGGTTGCGTCTGCTGTTGACGTCTCTACAAGAGAGAATAGCCGCCGTTGCATCTGCTATTGACGTCTCGCATCAGAGAAGCCACAAATCTTGAGTCTGAGAGGTTCCTGGCGGCGTCTGACGGAGATCTTCATAATCTTTTAAATTTAATTGTTTTCTCTCTTGTCAAAGAACAAACAAGCTTGTGGTTAAAGCAGTAAGCTTAAACGTGGACGGGCGCGAGTTCGAGATCCACCGGCTGCTGTCGACTACTAAATAAAGCGGCCACATGTTTACTTTTTTAGCTAAAGGAAGGACTCGGAAAGCAGAGATAAATATGATTCAGCCGTGACGATAAATGATCTGAAATTCCATAAAGATGATGGAAATGAACCTCCATATACCAATGCAGCAAACTATGAATTATGACCACCACGTGTTAGAGAGATGACTCTCCTCCCAACCAAATGCCTCTATATATAGCTCTCTCTTTGCTATGAATTATGACCACCACGTGTTAGAGAGATGACTCTCCTCCCAACCAAATGCCTCTATATATAGCTCTCTCCAGGGGACTGCCTTCTTGGGCAAGTGGATACTAACCATCCATGGGCAAGTGGTTACTAACCATCCATTGTCAACCACGTAATTGCATGTGCGCCAAGTGTCCCAGTTAACTCAAATGGATACTTCTAAACGGCTCTAGGTCTCTTTGGGCAAGATACTCTCCCCATGTACTCCATGGGGGTTGAACCCAAGACCTGATCCTTCACACTCTTAAGTCTTAACCACTAGGCTAAGTGGGTTACTTGGTTACAAGAGTTAATGACCTTCTAGTAAGTATAGACTCAAGATCTTTGGTCATACACATGGGTGACCAAACGGTGTCCGATTTCAGATCCGTCTGAACCGGCCAGATCCCTAGATCATAGACTTGCTTTATTACACATACTTTAGATGAAAATAAAGAAAATGGTGCAAAAAGTACACCATTTGCCTGAAAACAACATTCAACTTGAAACAAAAGCTCATAAATATAATGTGTGAAAAATCTGTTGGAGCAAGTCTATGACAAGCCTAAGTATTGGCTTGAGTCCCACAAAGTCTTAGAAGAAGCTTTAAAAAGAAGACTATGTAAAGTTCACTTGTGAACTACCTCTTGTAATTTTTTGAAGAGTTTACTTAATGTAAAAGTAAGAGAATCTTAAGTGGTTGAATCCACATGATCAAAAAGGGAAAGAGGAGCCACGAATTCGTGATTTGTGGTAGGTAGAGAATCAAATCAATCATTGATTGATTGGAGAGTGATTGAGGGAAGTTAGCCTCCCAAACTCAACTATAAATAGATGGCAGTTTTAGTCGTGGTTAGAGAGACCTATGTGAAGACCTCCAAGAGCTGAGTTTTATGCCATATCAAGGTGTGATTACAAGGCACACATATGTATCAGTAAGTCATTGTATTGTACAAGCAATATACTTTCATTTTCATGATTATTTGAGTTCATCTTTCCATGTTCTTGTGAAGTGTACTACTCACTGCCATTACTCTCAGTTTTCTCAGTCAACTTGCAGAGATGTTTTCTCTGAGCTTGGTGCATCATTTTCAGTGATTTAACTTGGTAAAGTTAGCTCTATAAGTCTACTATATGCTCATTGGATGTTGCAATCTTCAGTTATGTTCATTTGAAGTCAACAGGGTCTGTTCATTTTCACTTCTCTGTCAGGTACCCGACTTTTTCACTCATCTTATCATAGGTGTTTCTCAATGGTTACTTACCCAAATTCAGTGATTTAAAGCTTGTTGGATTCAGCTTACTGTCTAGTATAACTGAGCTAACTCCAACTTATCTGTTTTGATCTATCTTTTTGAGAGTGATCTTCCAAGGTACATAGGGTGTCTAATACATCCATTGGCAAGCTAAAAGGGCCCACCATATACTCCTTGAGTTCATTTGGCTGGTGTAGAAATTTTGCAACACCTCTTCATCTTCAAGCACATACCTATCCATCTCTTCACAGTGGTATCAGAGCAAGGTTGGACAACATGGCAGATGGATTTCCTTCATCAATTGACAAATTGGACAGAGGTAACTACTCAGCTTGGTCATTAAGGATGGAAGCTTATCTCCAAGGTAGAAGTTTATATGGTTATGTGGCTGGAGATGAAGTTATGCCAAGTTTCAGGAACAAAAGTCAACCAACAGAAGAAGAGCAAGAAAGATTGAGCACATGGTGCTCCAAGGATGCACTTGCAAGGTCTTATCTCCTCAACTCTATCTCAGATTTTTTGTTGCCTCACATTAGAAGTTGTAAGACATCTCAGGAAGTGTGGGATGCACTTGAAGCTTTCTTTTCTTCAAGTACTAAACCTAGGAAGCATCAACTATGGCTGGATTTCACAACTCTCAAGAAGGCTCCCAAACAAAATGTGACTGATTTTGTCACAAAGCTCAAGGACATAGCGGATCAGTTGGGAAGCATTGGAGAGGTAATAGATGAAGAGAAAATTGTAAGGCAGGTCATCAATGGCTTGAAGGCAGATGACAAATGGGAAGCATTCACCACAGCTATGGATTTGTACATGGACATGCATGTACCTGATTTCAACACACTCATTGGACAACTACTTACTCAAGAGGCAAAGCTTATCAAAAATGGAGAAAGCTCTAGAGGTAATCAATCTTCAGCTTTATACACGGATAAAAGCAAGTCTAAAGATAACAAAGGAAAGGCAAAGAAAGTGGATGATGAAGCAGGTACATATCAAGCTAACTATGTAGGTAGAGGAAGACATGGCAGATGTAGAGGAAGAGGAGGTAGACAAGGCAGAGGGAGATCCCAAGACTCCAACTCATGTTCTATTTGTGGATTAACTAATCATACAACGGAAAATTGCTTTAGGAATTCCAGGAATCAAAGAGGCAGAGGATACAATAGAGGAAGTTATGGCTACTCAAGAGGAAGGTTCAACAACTATCATGGCAACTACAACAACTACAATCATTCAAACTATCAAGGAAGCTACAAAGGAAGGAGAGACTACAATAACTACACAGAAGACTCAAACAAAGAGGATTCATTATTGATCATGAACATGGCTATGCCACAAGGTAAATCTGATGAGCATGTTTTCTACATAGATTCAGGTTGTTCAAATCATGTGGCAGGAAATGTGGCACTCCTATCAGATTTAGAAGATCCAAGGAATAAGCATGAGGTACAAACAAGAGATGATACAAAACATCCAGTGGAGAAAATAGGCAATGTCAAAGCACCTGATGGAAACATCAACCTACTCAGTAAGGTACTCTATGTCCCTACCATTACAAAGAATTTGATAAGTGTTGGGCAGATAGTAGAGAAAGGGTTGCAAGTCAGGTTCACAAAAGCAGGAGCATTTGTTGAAGATCCAAGTCAAGGATTCAGAAGAATTGCAAAAGGTGAAAAGACAGGTAGATTTTTCACATTTGAATTACAAGACACTAGAAACATTGCTCTCTTTAATTATGGTAGTCAGACACTCACAGAATTGGAAGTATGGCACAAAAGGTTAGCACATATTGGTGAAAGGTCATTAAAGCAAATTTGCAGGGACCAAAGTGTACTTGGACTCCCTAATTTGTCAAAACAACATATGATTTATAAGTGTAGTGCATGTCAATTTGGAAAGTCTCACAGATTACCATTCATGAAGAAAGGTTATATGCATGGAGATCTCTTGGAGTTGGTTCATACAGATGTATGGGGACCTAGCAAGGAAGCTTCAATATCTGGATCAAGGTATTATGTTTCCTTTATTGATGATTGCAGCAGATGGACTATCCTATTCTTTATGAAACACAAAGATGAAGTTTTTTCATGTTTCAAAAGATATTTGGCTCTTGTGGAGAACCAAACAGGTAAATCACTAAAAAGGCTAAGGTCAGATGGAGGGGGAGAATACTTCTCCCATGAGTTTGATTCTTTTCTTCAAGAAAGAGGAATCAAAAGAGAGGTAACTACAAGGTACACTCCTGAGCAAAATGGAGTGGCAGAAAGGAGGAATAGGACAATTGTTGAAGCTGCAAGGTCTATGATAAATGAAAAGCATTTACCTAATTATTTATGGGCTGAGGCTGTATCTACAGCCACTTACTTGATTAACAGGTTGCCCTCAAAATCCCTTGATGGGATGACTCCATATGAGGCTTGGAATGGAAGAAGACCAAGCTTAGATCATTGTAAAATTTTTGGATGTATTGCTTTTGCTCATGTTCCTTCACAGGTTAGAGGCAAGATGGATCCAAAGGCAGAAAGGTGTGTATTTATTGGATATGACAACAATCAAAAGGGCTACAGGTTATACAACCCTACCAACAAAGGATTCTTGGTAAGCAGAGATGTAGTTTTTGATGAGAACAATTCATGGTATGAAGATTCATGCAGGAAGATCAATTTACCATATGATCTTGAAGAGGATTTTCCAAAGCTTGGTAGAGAACAATCAAAGATTGAAGAACAAGAAACCTCAGAGGATGATGAAGAATCTCACATGGAAAAAATCAAAGCATGGAAGTCTAAAGGTAAAGCAAAATTGCAGGAACTTGGACATGAGGCAGAATCATCACATCATGGCCTAAGAAGATCTATGAGGGAAAAGAAAAAACCAGAAAGGTATGGGTTTGACACCTCATTAGTAACTAAACATTTTATCTACATAGCACATGACATAAACCAAGAGGAGCCATCATCATTTGAAGAGGCCAAAGCAAAAACAGAATGGAAGCATGCAATGAAGGAAGAGATCGAAGCACTTGAGGAAAACAACACTTGGGATTTGGTGCCCAAGACTTCATCCATGAAGGTAATAGGCTCAAGATGGGTCTATAAACTCAAGAAGAATTCTGATGGCTCCATTAACAGGTATAAGGCAAGGCTTGTAGCAAAAGGCTTTGCACAAACTCAGGGAATTGATTATGAGGAGACCTTCTCTCCTGTGGCAAAGATGCCTACTATTAGGGTTTTGCTTAGTATTGCCTCTTCCAAGAATTGGAAGATACTTCAACTAGATGTAAAGAATGCATTTTTGAATGGTTGGATAACAGAAGAGGTATATATGGCACAACCACCTGGTTTTGAGAATCAAGTTTATCCTGATTATGTGTGTAAACTTAACAAAGCATTGTATGGTCTCAAGCAAGCTCCAAGAGCTTGGAATTTCAGGCTTGTTTCATTCTTGTAGGACAAAGGCTTTCAACCAAGCAAGGCAGATCCTTCACTCTTTATTAAAAAGAGTAATTCCGAGGTCATCTACCTATGTGTATATGGAGATGATATTATATTGACAGGAAATGATGCAGATGGTATGAAGAAGATCAAAGATCATATGAGAGAAGAGTTCAAGATAAGTGATTTGGGTTCACTTACCTACTTCCTAGGTTTGGAAGTTGTCTACAAAGATCATGGTTTGTTTCTCACTCAAAGAAAGTACATTAAAGACATGTTGGCAAAATTCAAGATGCAAGATTGTAAGATTGCAGGTACTCCAATGGAGGTCAATCACAAATTGAGCCCACATGAAGGTGAACTCATAGAGGACATCACATCATATCAAAGTCTAGTGGGTAGTCTCAATTATGCCACATTGACAAGAGTAGATATATGTTATAGTGTGAGTGTGCTAAGTCAATTTATGCACACAGCAAGGAAACCACATATGGATGCTGCCAAAAGGATTCTCAAGTATCTCAAAGAAACCATAAATGAAGGACTTTATTATCCTTATGTATCTGATTTAGGTTTGAAGCTATTTTCTGATGCAGATTGGGCTGGCTCCAAGGAAGATAGAAGGAGCACTTCAGGTTATCTTACCTTTGCAGGTTCAAAGCTTATTTCATGGTCATCCAAGAAGCAACCCACAATTGCTCTCTCTTCTACTGAAGCTGAATATAGAGGTCTTGCCATAGCTACACAAGAAGCTATGTGGATGAAGACATTATTCAAAGATCTTGGATTGGAGTTTGGAACTCCAACTATTTTTTGTGACAATATGAGTTCTATTCATTTGGCTGCTAATCCTATTTTTCATGCAAGGACTAAACATATTGAAGTTCATTATCACTATGTACGAGAGAAGGTTCTAAGCAAAGAGATTCAAATATCATATGTGTCCACTCATCAACAATGTGCAGATATTCTAACCAAAGCATTGGATGGTACAAAGCTTTGCAAATTCAAGGCTATGATTGGTTTGCAAGTAATCTTGGAAGATTGAAGACCTCAAGCATACTTGGCTTGAGGGGGAGCTATTGGAGCAAGTCTATGACAAGCCTAAGTATTGGCTTGAGTCCCACAAAGTCTTAGAAGAAGCTTTAAAAAGAAGACTATGTAAAGTTCACTTGTGAACTACCTCTTGTAATTTTTTGAAGAGTTTACTTAATGTAAAAGTAAGAGAATCTTAAGTGGTTGAATCCACATGATCAAAAAGGGAAAGAGGAGCCACGAATTCGTGATTTGTGGTAGGTAGAGAATCAAATCAATCATTGATTGATTGGAGAGTGATTGAGGGAAGTTAGCCTCCCAAACTCAACTATAAATAGATGGCAGTTTTAGTCGTGGTTAGAGAGACCTATGTGAAGACCTCCAAGAGCTGAGTTTTATGCCATATCAAGGTGTGATTACAAGGCACACATATGTATCAATAAGTCATTGTATTGTACAAGCAATATACTTTCATTTTTATGATTATTTGAGTTCATCTTTCCATGTTCTTGTGAAGTGTACTACTCACTGCCATTACTCTCAGTTTTTTCAGTCAACTTGCAGAGATGTGTTCTCTGATCTTGGTGCATCATTTTCAGTGATTTAACTTGGTAAAGTTAGCTCTATAAGTCTACTATATGCTCACAAATTTTCATGTCATTTGGATGTTGCAATCTTCAGTTATGTTCATTTGAAGTCAACAGAGTCTGTTCATTTTCACTTCTCTGTCAGGTACCCGACTTTTTCACTCATCTTGTCAGAGGTTTTTCTCAATGGTTACTTATCCAAATTCAGTGATTTAAAGCTTTTTAGATTCAAATTACTGTCTATTATAACCATACAAATTTTCATAATCATTGGATTTCTACATTTTGAGTTATGTTGATTTTTCTGCTCACTGGTTTCAAACTATAGCAGCCCGTGAAAATCGGGATGATGTCATCAGTTGTTAAAACTCATTCTCAGTGTGTGGTTCATTATTTTTGATGAGATTACTCTTGAAAGTTAGCTCTTTAAGTTACCTAGACTTACCCAAGAGGAATTAAGCTAATTGCTGCTATGCTCAGAGAATTATGTAAAACACTAGATAGGTGTATGAACCAAGAATAGCAAGTTTTCACCTCTGAGCTAACTCCAACTTATCTGTTTTGATCTATCTTTTTGAGAGTGATCTTCCAAGGTACATAGGGTGTCTAATACATCCATTGGCAAGCTAAAAGGGCCCACCATATACTCCTTGAGTTCATTTGGCTGGTGTAGATCAAGGATTTTGCAACACCTCTTCATCTTCAAGCACATACCTATCCATCTCTTCACAAAATCCTCATCTAATTCAAAACAAATCAATAATCAATTTTCTTGAATTTCAATCTTTGGGATCCTCATGAACGTGTTTCAAACCTCAAACACAAGATTTGTCAAATCAATATGATCATCAAATCAAACAAATATTTAGGTACATTTTAGAAAAAGTAATATACTTATCTTTCCTTGCTTGTTGCACTTTCTAGGTCATCCTAGTCATCATGATTCTTGTCTTCTGCTAGTGGTTCCATTAATAGTTCCAATATTTTGTAGACTTCTTCATCTCATCTTTTGAAAAGAATCATGTATTTACCTACAAAGGGTACTTCGAATATAGTATTATTTAGTTTCTTTAAAGCATAAGTGTTATTTTTATTCACATGATGTACAATATAAGGACCAAACTAAACGACAATCTTGTGGTCCTTGAAGAAGGGGAAAGACTAAGGTTCACATTATCTTCAACAAGTTTTGGGCCCTCAAAGCTTCATTCTTTGCTTTCAAACTCTAACTTTGAAGCATTTTTGGGGTGATTTTTGGAGCCATTTTTGGAGTACCTTCGTGCATAGTTCTCTCCACAGAGGTCCAAGAACATCAAGAAGAGTGTTCTTTCTACTTCTTTGATAATGAATTTTCACCTTTTGGGTTGTGTTTTTAGCCACACTAGTTAATCTATAGGTTTCTTGAAAGGGTTTAGTTGTGGTGGGAGCAACCACCACAAGTATATGCAAGCTTTTGAGCCTAAAGAATTCAACTAACTGACACTTGCAGGTGTTGTTGGCCAATGTTTGGGTAGTGAATTCAACTTTTTAGTTCAATTTTACTGCATATATTAAGCACATACACACTATGTAGGTTTCTATGGATACCGCTTACGCCATTACGTTTTTGCATAAAGCCTTTTATGTTTGATAAAGAGGGTCATGGTGAGGTTTTCCTAATTGGGAGACACTCCGATGTCAGGGTCTCTTCGATGATGCAAGTGGAACACTTACCCAACCTCGCTATAGGAGATGTATGATAGTTGTTCATAGGTGCTCGATAACCCTAGTTGGCTTCTTTTGGGTAAATGATCATATGCAGTGGAGTTAGTGATTCATTATGCAGGTAACATCTTAGTACTTGTAGTTTTATGATATTTCGACACTGGTCATATGCTCATTTTGCAGAGGATACTGTGGCAAAATTTTCTCAAATTTTTGGGTTTTGTCAACTATACATTAGGGGGAAAAATGGACTTTGCATGGAACTTTTAACAATCCCTAATTTTTACGGATTAAAGAGCTTAACACATGAGATTTAGAGGGTAAAAAATCCACTATGGGTATTGTGGAATAAAATATTCTTTCAAGAACATGTGTATTTTGAATCCTCATGCATGAGTATCCATAGCCTTTAGATTATTTCAATCAATGGCTCATGTTGAAAATGATGTAAAGTTAGAGAGAGAGATTATGTCAGAATTCATGGGAGTGTGGGACAATTTGTTGCACACTCTGCAAAAATTCTGACCATTAGATCGGCACCAATCCTACGATTTAGTGCAAATGGGGCTGAGACATTCAAAAATTGATGCCAGCCATTCGACGAGCAAGTAGATCCAATGGCACATATTAAAAGGTGCCTTCTCATTTAAATTGACCATGTAAATGGGTATTTAAGCTAAAATTCACATTAGATAGTGCTTCTCCAAAGTATAAAGCATGACTTTTTGCAAAGGGTTTTAAGCAACAACATGGTGTTGATTTCGAGGAAATCTTCTCTCGAGTGGTCAAGATGACTTCCATGTGCATGTTGCTTGGATTCGTTCCAATGGAGGACTTAGAGCTAGTCCAAATGGATGTGAAAACTGCTTTCTTTCATGGAGATCTTACAAATGAGATCTATATGGAACAACCAGAGGGTTATATATTTCTTGGCAAAGAAAGTCTAGTTTGTAAGCTCAAGAAGAGCTTATATGGACTTAAACAGTCCCCTAGACAATGCACCAAAATTTTGATGCTTTTATGAAGTCCCAAGGCTATTCTCAAAGCAATGAGGACCATTTTCTCTACACAAGGATATGCTCAGATGGCAGCTTGATATGCTTGATACTTTATGTCAATGATATGTTGATTGTTGGGAAGTCCTCTTATGACTTGTCAATTCCCAAGAAGAAGTTGAGTCAGACATTTTATATGGAGGATTTGGGGGATGCCAAACATATTCTTGGCATGCACATTACTCATGATAGGAGCAAAAGATGCATATACTTGTCTCAAGTACATATCCAAAGTACTTCACAGCTTCAATATGCTAGGTGGAAAGGCTTTGAGTACACCTTTACCCACATATGTGACATTGAGCAAGGATGATTGCCCCAAATCAGATGAGGAAAAGAAATTCATGATCAAAATTCCTTATCAGTCTGTTGTTGGTAGTCTCATGTATGCTATGGTAGCTACGAGACACGACATTGCATTTGCAGTGGGAGTTGTGGCAAATATATGTCTAATCCTAGAAAGAAACATTGGGAAGTGGTTAAGATGATTTTGAGATATCTTACTGGCACTAAGGACAAGTGTCTATGCTTGGGTAGAGGGAAAGCATCCATTATTGGTTACACAGATTTTGACTACGTTGATCATGTAGAAAATCATAAGTCTCTATCAGGATACATTTTTCATTTTGCTAGAGCTGCTATCTCTTGGAGATCTCATCTTCAAGAATGTACAGCTGTTTCCACCTCAAAAGCAGAGTATGTTGCAGCAAGTGAGGCATGTAAGGAAGCGTTGTGGTAGTGCATCTTGCTTGTGATATGGGTCTACCTCAGCATGTACCTTGTTTGCTAAGTGATAGTCAGAGTGCCATTGCTTTGGCTAAGAATTTGGTCTATCATGCAAAGGCCAAGCATATTGAGGTGAGATATCACTTCATTAGAGATTTCTTAGCCATTGAGTGCACTATTCTTGAGAAGGTTCATACTCGAGATAATGTCATAGATGCTTTGACTATAGCTCTACGACACGATAGCTTTTGACACTACAGTCACTCGATGGAGATTACTTGATACATGATCTTACATTGTCACTTGTATACTCTCTAACATGCCCATCAGGTGAGAGGTATAGTTTGTATACTTACACTCAATTAATATTCTTTATCATTCTTCATTTTTTCTCCCATAATTACTTTGGCTATTTTGGCCTTTAGTGGGAGATTGTTACCATTAATGCCCATGTGAAAGGCCAAATGTCCATTGAACACTTTTAAATATGTTCTTTAATAAAACATATAGTGGCCTCATCAGCCATAGAATGTAACTTTGATCGCATTTTTAACACTTGAGAAGTCTGTGTTCGTGCTACATGTGTACTATGTTTTTTTGCATATTCTGCAGCCTTTGTGTGGAGCACCATGTGCGATGCTTGGAGCTTGGTTTTCTACTATGAGGATATCATCTTGGAGCTCTCAAGAAGGAGAATGCACTATGGTGCATTTCCATCAAAAGACTTCGCCTGGAAAACCCCTATGGCCTTCCCACAAAGAGTCATGTAGATATTTCATTACACTTCTTTGTAACTCCTTTGTTCCCACTACATATTGTGGAAATTTTATCTTCCCTCAAGAAAGTCTCCATATTAATCCATCTTGTAAGAAAAAATTGAATTCACGCTCCCATATACTTCTATAATACTTGGATGACCAAGAAGATCATGCAATCATCTTTCTTAGATACTAGCCATTATCGATCCATTTTCATCATAAGTAACTTCACCAAATAGATCATATGCAAATGTCTTGGTTTCATAAGCAAGATTTTTACTTTCTCCAATTTTGTTTTATTCAATCTCATCATATCATCCTCTTGATTGCTTATATGCAACAACGTTCTTTTTTTTGCAATATGATCTTTCTCTTGATAGCATATCATATCAGGTTAAAATGCTATATTAGACAAGGTTGTCCCTTGGCTCCTCTTTTTTTTGCCATCACCACTGATGGCCTCAGCTGCTTGGTTAGCCATTAGGCCCTTTTAGAATAGATCTATGGCCTTGGACTCCCTCACAGCAAGAATCAGATGCTTATGAGACTCCTCACTGATGACGCAATTGCTTTTATGCATAACAACCCTAATAGTATCAACACCTTCTGGCTTTGTCTAAATGTTCTTTGTGCTGCATCCAGATCTAAGATAAATCACTCCAAAACTCCGTTCAAGGCTATTTTGGACCCTCACCACAGTTATTGACTAACCAAAGATGCAAAGAAATAAACAATAGACTTTTTTTTTTGGCTCCTTAGCTTCCCAATGGGTTTTGAACTTTTTGTTGGCCACTAGTGGAATTGGGTTCTGGACAAATTAGATACTAAATTTGCCTATTGGAAGGGCATGCAACGCAATCTTGCTGGGTGTGCTATGGTTATTAACACCTTCCTCATCTCATCCATTATCTATTTTCTTGCTTGTTGGAGATCAAAAGACAAAGAATTAGCGACGCTTGAAAGTACTTGTAGAAATTTCCTCTAGACCGGCAAACCCAACAAGAGGGGCATGTCCAAGATCAAGTGGGCCTTGTGTGTTGACCAAAAAGAGTTTGGTGGTTTGGGCATTCTTAATGTGGATGGTATGGCATATAAACTGATTTCCAAACTTGTCTTCTCAAAGCATGGTGCAATGTGGAAGCTTCTTGGGCAAAACTAATTCTCAAGGACAAATCCTCTCTTATGCTTCAAGGTATACCGAGATGGAAGGATCTTGATCTACTCACCTTGTTGTTTTCTCAATGTCCAGTGACTCCGAAAGGCTATGACTTTGTTTTCTCATTTTGGAAGAGTTGGAATAAGATGAAACCGTACATCAAGGTTAATGAAGATTGGAAATGGGCGGTCGCGATTAGGCAAAATGATTCTATTTGGTTTCCTATTAACGGGATCAAAGAAGTTGATTTGCAAAACATCCAAAGAGCAAAAAATTTATGGAACAAAGTTCTTAACAAGTGGAAACATCTCTGGAACCATGATAGAGGTCACTGGAAAAGTTTTGAGGACATAGACTATGTTAGGAGAATTGACCTTGATGATTGGTGCTTCTCAGGTAGAGAACCAACTCTTGGGACAACTCAAGGACTTGTTAGCTCCTTTGAAATGGCCCTCCCCGGATTTAAGGGCTAAGATGGACCAATAATAATAAATTAGATCAATTTATGAGGTTACATAATCACCTTGACTTGCATATCTCCCTTAATAGGGGATGGTGCCAAAAATGTTTTAGCATCAGATGGAAAGTCATGTATGGGGACCTATGGCACCCTCTCATTGAGAACAAAAATCGATTCTTATGAGGGAAATCCTCCATCATGGAATATGGATCAATGCTAGAGCTAATAAAATCTATGGTGCCCCTTAGTGGTATAATCATTACATCCGGGGCAAAGAGGACCTTGGTCATCTCTTCTTCTCGTGCCCTAGAAGCATCCTGATGTGGTAGTCTCTCACTAAGATTTTGAACTTAACAAGGCAAATCAACTCAAAACAAGCATTAGTTGGAGAAACAATTGGCTGCTCTTTAGCTTTGTGGAATGCCCTCAGAGGGGAATGTGAGGATATGATTGGGTATGCTCCAGAGATGAGCTAGTATTGCACAAAACCTGCTCTACACTTGCCAAGTTGACTTTAGGGATGCTTAGTAGAGTCCTTTGGCTTTACAGTAATGCATTAACAACCACTAGGTAGTTTGGAACATCATACCCAAAGTCTACACCAAAATAGATAACTTGCATATGCAAGGAATGAGAGAAAACTTCTACTTTGGGAATGCATGTGCTCAATATCTTGCTCAGAGCTCACAACTTGGTATGAATTGACTAGAGAGCTTTTGCACATATCTAATTCAAGTGTGTAGCTAACTAAAGAAAGTTATTAATATCTTGCTCTGAGCTCAAACTTGGTATGAATTGATTAGAGAGCTTTTGCACATATCTAATTCAAGTGTGCAGAAAGTTATTTCATGAATTTAGAGGTTCTATAAACTGAGAAATGAGCTTAGCAACTTAGGGGGTCATCCCGACATTTCAGGAGCGAGATGATGTGCAAACATAGTCGACTTCATTAGTTCATATCTCAAGATTGGCTAAACTAAAAATAATGAAACTTGATATGTAGATTGTAGAAACTTTAATCTAATTATAGTAAGTGAAAATGCATCAAATGTTTGAGTACACATAAAGAAATTACTTTTACAAAATCACTGAAATGATGAAGATGCAACAGAGAGTAGTACATAGAAATGAACTTGAAGAAATGTATCAAATTATGTATGCGAATGAATATATGATACAAGGGATGTGTAGTGGACTAGTCATACATATGTTGAGCTCAAGCTATGCTCAATGGTGTAGCTCAATAGCTCTCAAAATGACTCATTCTAATCTACGACTAAAAGCTTCTTTTTTTATGCTCAACTAGTGAGTTTGAATTTTGAATTTCCCTCACCTAAAAGTGTTCCTACACTTGAGGGGTTATTTGAATTGATTCCTTCTACCAAATGAGTCATGGGTTCAGTTCCCTAACTTCATGCACTACAAGAAATACGGGGCGCAACGACGCCCCCAAATCGAAAAAAAAACGAGCACTGTCGCTTATGCGATGCTAGCGTCGCATAAGCGACGGTGGTGTTTTCAAATTTTTTATTTTTAAGTGGGATACGTCGCATAAGTGATGCTTGCGTCGCTTATGCGACACTAAATGCTTGCGTCACAAATGGCATCGCTAGCTAGCGACGGTATGTGCGACGTGGGCAAACTGGATAGCATCGCATATGTGTCGTCCTTTCTAGAGCATCGTGTAAGCGACGCTCTGGAATGTTCAAAAAAAAATTTGATTTCCCCTGGCACATTTGTACCGAGATTTGGACGAGAGCAAGAGAACGAGAGAGAGAGAGAGAGAGAGACCAAGTATGCGCACACACACACACTTACACACACATACATATGCATACACACACACATATACACACACACACATACACATATACACACACAAATATACACACATATACACACATACACACATAATGTTGCATACACACACACACATACACACACACATACACACACAAATACACACACATATACACACATACACACATAATGTTGCATACACACACATATACATACATACACACACACATATACATGCACACACACATATATGCATACACACACATATGCATACATAATGCATATGTTGCATACACACACACACAGACACACACAAATATACACACATACACACATAATGTTGCATACACACACATATACATACATACACACACACATATACATGCACACACACATATATGCATACACACACATATGCATACATAATGCACATGCAGACATACACATACATAATGCACACACATGCACACACATATACACATACACATATACACACATACACACACATACACACACATACACACACACATACACACACATATATGCATACACACACACATAGACAGACATGCACACACATACACATACATGCATACATATGCATACATAATACATATGCATATGCATACATACATACATACCACTTACATGCATACACACACATATGCATACATAATGCACATGCATACATACACATACATAATGCATATGCATACATAATGCACATGCATACATACACATACATAATGCATACACACACATATGCATACATAAAGCATACATTCACATACACACACATATGCATACATACATGCATACACATACACACATAGACACATACACACACATAGACACATACACACACATAAACAGATACACACTCATAGACACACACACATACACATAGACGTGCACACACATACACACACATATACACACACACATAGACACATACACACATAATGATGCATTCACACACATACACATGCATACACACATACAGATGCATACACACATAATGATGCATTCAGACACATACACATGCATTCACACAGGGATACAGGTCTTAAATATGACCTTTCCCCCTAGTGTAGAGTACACATATTTAGGCAGTGTAGTTTTGCATTTGTCTTCTCAGAGAGTTCTCACTTTGGAAAGGCAGATCCGATTAGTCCTGTTAGGAAAAGAGGAACTCATTCCAAGAACTTTTATCAATCCATGTCATAGTGATATCTTTAACTATGGTTACCAAGAAAATTTTATTAGCTTAGTTGAAGAAATCAGTGCTAGAAGATCAGAAATTTGTGAATTTCAACGTGTTCTTGGGGAAATACCAACCATTGTTGAGAGGCATAGCTGTCCATCCAATTCCATGATGGCAATGATAAGGGCTGGAAGCAAAGGATCATTGTCAAACTTGATACAACCGTGTGCATGCTTAGGTTTATAGTATGCACATGATTTAACTCAAATAGGATTTTCTCCTGTGAATAATTCACATAATTCACTGCTAATGCTCCCTTGTATATGCTTTTTGTCATTGGTGCACACTGACATCTCACCCGTACGCGTGCCTACATGTAAACAAAACCTCATTACGCCTCAGACAGTGACCTAATGTAATATCAGAGATTATTAAATCTAAGCAAAGAACCTGAGCTAGAAACTGTGTCTTCTGCTTCCCATCAGTCCAGGCATATGGATTGATGTTCATCTCTCCATAGCTGTCTGCCTCAAAAATACCATGCAACTTTTTATCAATGTAATTAAACAAAAATAGTGGCATCCCTAGTCGGACATTCTTTACATAGCTGATATGAGAAGCTCGAAGGCCTGGACATGCACAAAAGCTAATGATCAAGCTACTGTTCGAGCCTGCAACCGTCAACATCTTCTCCTTTGTCCCCTGACATGGACCCACGTTGTAAACCCACAACCTGTCTACTGACACTCAACGAGTTTCTCATGAAAAGAGATATAAGCTTATCTGTCTGCACATTATTTAACTCAAATAGGATTTTCTCCTGTGAATAATTCACATAATTTGCTGCTAATGCTCCCTTGTATATGCTTCTCCTTTGTTGATGGACCCACGTTGTAAACCCACAACCTGTCTACTGACACTCAACGAGTTTCTCAGGAAAAGAGATATAAGCTTATCTGTCTGCACATTATTTAACTCAAATAGGATTTTCTCTTGTGAATAATTCACATAATTTGCTGCTAATGCTCCCTTGTATATGCTTCTCCTTTGTTGATGGACCCACGTTGTAAACCCACAACCTGTCTACTGACACTCAATGAGTTTCTCATGAAAAGAGATATAAGCTTATCTGTCTACACATGAATTAACTCAAATAGGATTTTCTCATGTGAATAATTCACATAATTTGCTGCTAATGCTCCCTTGTATATGCTTTCTATCAATGGTGCACTCTGACATCTCACCCGTACGCGTGCCTACATGTAAACAAAACCTCATTATGCCTCAGACAGTGACCTAATGTAATATCAGATATTATTAAATCTAAGCAAAGAACCTGAGCTAGAAACTGTGTCTTTTGCTTCCCGTCAGTCCAGGCATATGGATTGATGTTCATCTCTCCATAGTTGTCTGCCTCAAAAATACCATGCAACTTTTTCTCAATGTAATTAAACAAAAATAGTGGCATCCCTAGTCGGACATTCTTTACATAGTTGATATGAGAAGCTCGAAGGCCTAGACATGCACAAAAGCTAATGATCAAGCTACTCTTCGAGCCTGCAACCGTCAACATCTTCTCCTTTGTCCCCTGACACGGACCCACGTTGTAAACCCACAACCTGTCTACTGACACTCAACAAGTTTCTCATGAAAAGAGATATAAGTTTATCTGTCTGCACATGATTTAACTCAAATAGGATTTTCTCCTGTGAATAATTCACATAATTCGCTGCTAATGCTCCCTTGTATATGCTTCTCCTTTGTTGATGGACCCACGTTGTAAACCCACAACCTGTCTACTGACACTCAACGAGTTTCTCATGAAAAGGGATATAAGCTTATGTGTCTACACATGAATTAACTCAAATAGGATTTTCTCCTGTGAATAATTCACATAATTCACTGCTAATGCTCCCTTGTATATGCTTTCTGTGAATGGTGCACATTGACATCTCACCCGTACGCGTGCCTACATGTAAACAAAACCTCATTACGCCTCAGACAGTGACCTAATGTAATATCAAAGATTATTAAATCTAAGCAAAGAACCTGAGCTGGAAACTGTGTCTTTTGCTTCCCATCAGTCCAGGCATATGGATTGATGTTCATCTCTCCATAGTTGTCTGCCTCAAAAATACCATGCAACGTTTTATCAATGTAATTAAACAAAAATAGTGGCATCCTTGGTCGGACATTCTTTACATAGCTGATATGAGAAGCTCGAAGGCCTGGACATGCACAAAAGCTAATGATCAAGCTAATGTTCATGCATAAGGACGTCCATAAAATAAAACCAAGCCGAGGATTCCAAGTAAGCTTTAGATTCAGCATTCTTCTCTGCGTTCGCACGAAATTCATACCAAAAACATTTACACACATGAACATGCAGTAATATGTGGAGGGAGGGTGTTATACTTTATGGAATATTTGGAATGAAGGTTTAATGCCTTGAGGATTTTAATGTGTTTTGTGCTTTGATTTAGCAGGTGGAGATCCATGAGGGTATGAACAAGTGTGAACGCAAGAGGATTTATTCACATGCTTTTTGGAGTTATTTTTAGAAGATAGTTATTTTTAGCTATTTTTGTAAATAAAGCAAAAGCACACTATTTTTAGTGTGGCCCTCATGTATCTTCCATCAAGGACATAATATGAATTTCCTATAAATATGCATGCTCTCATAGAGTGTCCATGAGAGCATGTGGGAGGAGATTGCACCCAATTTTGTGTAGACTCTTCTCTCTCGCTTGTGTCTCTTGTCTATTTTCTATAGCATTGAGTCCCGACATTTTCGGAGATGCTCGTGCCCAAGAGAACGCAGAGTCTAGCGCAGCGACGTGTGCCCCGAGCTGACGTCTGCGTCTGTTCGCAGCTAACGCGCTTGTTTCTTTTGTTTCTATATTTTTTTATACCTTTGCCTATGACGTTGCTACATAGCTTAGCAGCCACCCAGCGACGCCACAGAGCGCTTTACACGGTGCTCATAGCTTGAAAAAAATGACCGTGTTGGGCTCTATATATATGATGATTCGAATTTTACACCATATATGGGATTATCGAAACTTCCGCATACTTTCAGAGTGCCGAGGAGACAGGTACCTCACAGTCATGTTCTTCGTGTATGGGATAAGTCATTGGGTGCGCGTGCTTCTCCGCTAAAGGAAGTTCACGCCAAATTTGAAATTCTATTGTCATGATATGTGGGATTATTCAAGATCTACGCGCATCCCCACGCGACGCCATCACGACAATTGAGAGGGGCCTGTGTGATTTTCCATCGGCCAAGCCCAGAGAGAAAAGTTTTTTGCCTTGTTTCCTCACCGAATTTTCAGGAGGTCCCCGAACGCTCAATTCACGTTGAGCAGAACTATTAATTCACTTGTCATGTGGCTTTTCAGCAGCTAGAGCAAGAGCATGTTCCGCTCTGGCATGACTAAACAGATGCCAGCAAGCATGAATTCTCCGGATTTTCCGGCGTCAATGTTTAGTTTTTGCGTCAAGGTTTAGTTTTTATTTTTTTTTCTTGCTTTATTTTTGTCTTTCTCTTAACAATACAGAAGAGGTGGAGATTCGGAGGCCAATTGTTTTTCTATTCTAATGCTGGCGAATATCATCTGAACAACGAAAAAGAGAGGCCAATTTGCGTTTTCTTTCTGGCAAGATTAACGAGGAGGTCTGGTGATACTCATCCATGATCTCTGAACCTTGACACGAGAATCAAGGTGCTATAACCAACAACAACGATATGCAAAGAGCATTGGAAATATATGCGGGAATGGAAGAATTCTTACTATTGCAGCATGATATTTTTTTTTCTTTACTAACGCTGGCCCTGAGCTTTGCCGCAGTCGCAGATAGAGAGAGGTGCCATCTCTTCCTTATAGAGAGAGGTGCCATCTCTTCTTTACATCAGGGAAGCCTAAATACTCCCCGAGTCTTCAGGTGATGACCATTTCAATCATGACTTTTCAACCATCAGGGAGCCAGAGATCACGTGGTTTCTTAGCCTGCGACTCGCGAGCCATGCGCAACCTTTTCAGCCGAAGAGGGCGATACGCTGAGTGATCATCATGAGTTTGGTTTTATAATAACAACTAGTTGAGTTTTGCCGATATATATACTTCATACATTTCAACATAGCCTATGGAATATTATAGACGCTCATGCTTCCTCAAGGATTTCCTCACTTACTTCCACGAGATTTCGAATTTTATTGTTACTGAACACTATATGTGAGATATTGGAGTACACTCACGCTCATCCACTTGAAGACGAGGATACATAGTACGACTTTGAATTTACTTTTGCAGCCATATTTTGGAGCTTTACTTTCAAGCCAATCACATCAATTTCTCTACATATTTGGCCATATCTTGGTCATTCAAGATCCAAATTCAAAAATTTTTGTTGCGATGGAAAGGCCCTTCAGAGATCTTTCCATAGAGTGGCTATAAGCCATACTTTGGATTCAGTCCCTCTCATCTTCATAATTTTGAATTTCGCCATACCTCTTCAACAACCTTCTTTCAAGGTTTGTTTTGAAGCATCGATTCTTGGAGGAGTATTAGCACACTACTTTGATGAAGGGTGGATCATTTCCAACACCTACACACACATGCAAATGATCTTTTGAACCTCTAGATAAGTTTCTTGTCAATTTACATACATTGTTGCTTTCTTTTTGCATCAAATTACATTTTGGACATGTATCTTTTGCATCGTATCTAGAATATATGCATCATCTATACATGGATTTGTCTTGTATGGTACATGAATTCTTTTTGCAGGAACAAGTATTCTCTTGTAGGTTTGTGAGGAGAAAAGAATATATATATATATATTGTCAGGGTGTGTAATCCCCTTTCGGTTTCTTTGTTGATAGATTATGCTTGTCAGCACGAATATCATGGAAATTATTTGTCGGAATTTTTCCGGTTTTCAAAATTACGTCGTTATGCTGCCGAAATTTTTACAAAATTCGTATGCACATGCATTCAAGTATAAATTCATGATTAATACATCGACTATTATTTTATCACAGCACGATATTCATTTTTATCATCACTTTTGGATTGCATTTAGACTTAAACCCTGCTAATCATTCACATTCACATTAAATTCCAGTTTTCCAATTCCATGCATGTGTTTTTACATGGAACATGCTTATGATTGTTCAGTGATGTGACATGTGATTTGGCCATCCATGTCTATTTTATTATTATCAACTGAGGTCAGTTGCTCGACAACTGGGAGGCATGTTATACTTTATGGAATATTTGGAATGAAGGTTTAATGCCTTGAGGATTTTAATGTGTTTTGTGCTTTGATTTAGCAGGTGGAGATCCATGAGGGTATGAACAAGTGTAAACGAGTGTGAACGCAAGAGGATTTGTTCACATGCTTTTTGGAGTTATTTTTAGAAGATAGTTATTTTTAGCTATTTTTGTAAATAAAGCAAAAGCACACTATTTTTAGTGTGGCCCTCATGTATCTTCCATCAAGGACATAATATGAATTACCTATAAATACGCATGCTCTCATAGAGTGTCCATGAGAGCATGTGGGGGGAGATTGGACCCAATCTTGTGTCGTCTTTTCACTCTCTTGTCTCTGATGTATGTATATGCTCTGCGGGTTCCGATCGTCAACAGAGGGAGAGAGAGAGAGAGAGGGAGAGAGAGAAAGAGAGAGAGAGAGAAATAAGGGCACAGAAGGAGATGGTGTCCATATGACCAAGACGTGGAAAGACATACTATCAAAAGCACAATGGATAGACGTATATCTCTGATAGAAAGTAAGAGAATAGATAAAGTATACCAAACAGAAGTTGTGTGACGCATTCATTGTAAGTCGCATGGTCACAGCCAAAAATCAGAGCAGCAAGCTCCTCCGCCGGAAGGTTCAAGAACGGGAGCGGTGATGAAGGAGGACGGCTAGCCCAAGAGGAAGGAGAATGAAGGCCTTTGTATGTTTCGGTCTTACGTCCAACTCCCATGACAGAAGCACTCCGCTGGCGATGAGACTTGTAAGAGTAATTCTAAAGTTTGTTGGAAAAGATTAATTACAAATTTATCTAATGAGATCATATGCTACGTGTGTATTAATTACAATAATACTTTCATAATAACATTTTTTATGAATGAAGGCATTCTGTGGGTAGAATATTGACACCAATGGATGAAGATATGAAAGATATTTGTCATTTACCATAGTTTCCATTGATTTTTCTGTTAACAATCACCTTGCAACTACAAAAACTAGGCTGTTATGCACACATTGATCATTATGACTAACGATTTAAAATGGGGGGATTGAAACTCCAAACAATTTTAGATTGATGGAAAAAAGTTAAAGCAACTTGTTCAAATTTTTCTCTTGCATAATTTCACTTTGAATAAATGTATAGTAATCTAATTGAAGTCTCAATTAAGAAGTAGACATATGTTTTTGACACCAGAAAAAAATATAAGTTTAGTACCTTTCGCTATTGTGCATGTCGATGATTCCTGTTGAAAGTTCCATGCTCCACCCTTTTGTCCAAAGCTAGTTTCATTCTCATGCAAGTTCACTTATCCCACATGCAAGGGAATTCTCCCAAACTCCATATAAGCAAGGCATCCCTTCACTCCACACAAGTCATTCCACTCTAGCTCATTGCCAAGAGTGTGCTTCCTCTCCTCATGGAGTCTCCATGCTCTTAGAGCATCTAAGTCATTTCCATTTCCATTTTAATTCATTCATAATGTTTTGTTATCTTTTGTTCCTTCCTCCTTAGCTTGTTACATTTGTGATTGTGGTAGAGTAGGAGTAGTCCTTTTTTCATTTCAACATGGTATCAGAGCATAGGTTAACTTTCCTTTTGAGTTCTGTTTTTGTTATCTTCATCATTAGTATGTTTTTCTTTCTTAATCCCTCCCTCCCTCCCATATTCCTTTAATAAGAGTGCTTCTAAGCACTATTACCTTCTTCACTAGGCATTATTAGCACCATTTTATCTTTCCTGTCCTATGATCGATAAATATCTCATAAAGTGCGCAAGTAAGCTGTCCCGTGCTCCAGTGCAACACAGAAAGAAAGCATTGTAGTGAGTGTAGTGGCAGTGGGCATGTCTTCTGTAATCCAGAGTCATGGGGGGTTAGCAGTCTTCTCCAAATGTTCCTCAGACCAGCATTCACGAGTTCACTATCAAGGATGCAGCTGACAATGATGTGGATAGCAATCTGTGGAGCATGCACAAGAGCAAGGCTAACTGGTTCAAGATCTTGGGTGTTCTGTCGGTTATGATCTGATGGAGAGTGTTAATCTCCAAAATAACAAGCTACTCTTGAAGTTAGAGCACCTCTATATCAAGAGTAACTCAAATCATTCACCAAATTAAATGATCAATGATCAATTGTCAAAATTTTGATCAAATTGTGAAGAAGGTGATTACACATAAAGTCTGTTGCACATAACTCTCTCATTGACTTATCAAATGTGTAAAGTTTTTTATAAAACTTTGCACAAGGTGTCACCTAGTTTGCGCACCTCCTCCAAGTTAAATTACTTCAAAAGATTCAGTAGATCTTGAGAAATGAACTGAACAAGTCACCTATGTCTAAAACTGTTCTTCTAAGAAGTCGATTTAGACACCTATAACTTCTAAAATTTGGTTCTCTCAATATAAAACCCATTTATGCAAATGCTTTTAGCCACAGGTAGCTTACCTTCTAACTTAAAGATTGAGTGCTTGCTTGCTCAAAACTTTACATTGTGGAAGGAGAACTGACCAAAACATTAGCATTGAATTTTGCACTTGTTTTAGGAACCAGTGAACACTTCTTCATATATGAATGTTCCTACTCATAATTCTCACAGCCTGTTTACAATTAGGCTCTCAAACTTTAACCATAAACTTATTAACTCTGGGTTTAGACATCCACAAAAGGATTCTTGAAATGATCAAGCACAAAAGAAGAATGCACAGAAAGATCGGGTGCTACATTTTCATTTCTGAGAAATTCTTACATCTGAAAAATGAGAGAGGTTCTACTCACTTCTAAAAGTCTAATGACATCTAATTCTTCTCAATTCTTGCTCTCACATAATCTCTCTACTTTGTCCCGACATTTTCTTTGTATATATAGGCAAATTTTTACAAGCTCATGACCATACAAAAGTATGTGATGATCTGACTCTAAAATAATGTACATATGTATACACATCTTTATCTCCTGGATATGCACTTCCTTCATGCTTCATGACTTGGTCTTTTCTTCAGTCCTTGACTTCAATTCTTCATCCAAAACTTCAATTGTTGATTGCCCTGCACCAACAGCTCCCCCTCAATCATCAATTGAGGTTTTATCTATCTTCTTTATGCCTGCCATGTCTTTGAATCTCTGTAGCTTTGGTCCATCCAAGCTTTTGGTTAGCATATCCGCTATCTGATCTTTTGTTGAAGTATGTATGACTTCAATCTCTTTATCCATCACCTTCTCTCTTAGAATGTGATACTAAATCTCAATGTGTTTAGTCCTAGCATGAAACACAGGGTTAGCAGCTAAATACAAAGAACTCATGTTATCTCCATGAATAGTGGGTATACTCTGAATGATGTCAAAACTCTTCATCAGAGTCTTAAGCCATATCACTTCCTTTGCAGCTTCCACCATACCTTTATACTCAGCCTCTGTGGATGATAAAGCACTTGTGTGTTGCTTCTTTGAACACCAAGAAATTAACTTATCTCCCACATAACACAAGTATCCATAAGTTGATCTCCTATCATCAGGATTACCTGCCCAATCTGCATCACTATATATCTTGATGTATGTATCTGTTGCAGAGCTAAAGAGAGCACAAGGCAGAGAAAAAGACGGGCCCCAAAATTTTTCTGATTTGGACACCCAATTTTTGTATTATAACCATTCTTGTAATATATTTTCCGATGTAAATGCACCAGAGGAGTCCTCTAGATGCATCCCCACAGAAGATTAGAAGCTTACTGATGTAAATTAGTAGGAAATAAGTCTTTAGTTAATAAGTGTGGGTCTCTTGTGTGAAAGGATCATTTTTAGGGCACAAGTATATAAGTCAATTTGTGACTCTTTGTAAAGACTTTTTGCCATTGTGAGAATCAAGAGCACAGAAATTCGAATTTGTATCTTCTCCTCTCTATATCTTCTTCTTTGTGAGCTTGTGTGCATGTGTATTGCTTGGAAAGAGTGTTAGGAAGTGTTGTCTATCCATTAAAGTGTTTGTTTGTTGTTGTTAAGGTGTGTGCGAAGTGTTGTTGATATATTTAGGTAGTGATGTGTGTGAACACTCTAGGACCGCCGGGGCACTTTTTTCCCTCTTTAGGAGGTTTTTTTCCCCCGGCTTGTATATACGCCTATTGCCCTAATGGGCTACTTATCTTTGTACATTCTCTAGTAATACATTCAGTCTTGTGTGTTGTGCTCCAAGCTTCTTCTTCTTCCTTGTGCTGTTCGCGTGCTTCCGCAGACGTCTAACTCCAACAATTGGTATCAGAGCAGGTCGTTGCTTCTTCTAGGGCGCCGTCGACACTCCTCCGTTTGCAGTCTCAGATTCACACAAAATTTGGTGCCGAAATCGCGATCTGAGCTCGTTTCGGCCTCCGAACGCACTATCGCAGTGCTTGTGCAGGCTATTTCGTCCTTTTGTGCCAAAGGTATATACCAGTTTCTGTTCGCCAGTTTAAGTGTCTCGAAGTCTGCTACAGGTCTAGCAGAACTCGTGTGGGCAGTTCTGTTCAACTTTTTGAGATACAGTCAATTTTCTGCATCAAGGTATTTTAGTCACCGGCCATGGCTGAAAGCAGTGATGTATTCCGTATGTTGGCTGTTGAGGATAAGTTGGATGGTACCAACTACCCATTATGGGCTTATATGATGCGACATGTACTGGTTGCAAAAGGATTGTGGAACATTGTACAGGGTGTTGAAAGACGTCCTGTTACACCTGTAACGACAGGTACTGCAAATACAGGTGTTGGAGCTGATGAAGATGGTGTCGAAGATGATATTCCACATATTCCTGTTCGTGCTGCTGTTTCTGTTGCACCTACTGCAGAGCAGATTCGTTGGGATGGCAGAGATGCCCAGGCACATGCATTGATAGCTTTGTCTGTCAAACGTGCCATTATTCCTCACATTCGCTCTTGCAGAACAGCAAAGGATGCTTGGGATACACTTACCACTTTGTACCAGGCTAGGAATGAGGCTCGTGTTGCTTACCTCCGAAAACAGTTGGAGAGTGAGCACATGAATGAAGGTGATTCGATGGACAGTTTTCTTACAAAGATCAAAGACCTGAAGGAACAATTGATTTTTGCTGATGAGGTTATACCAGATAGCTCACTTGTGCAGACCGTTCTGAATGGCCTTCCTGATTCATATCAGAGTTTTGCCTCTACTCTTCGATTGATGATGAAAGGCAATCCGAATGCCTTGTCATTTGAGGAATTAGTCTCTGTTCTGTTGCAGGAAGATCAGTCCAGGCAGAACAGGTCCATTATGCGTGTTGCAGATCAAGCTTTCCTGGCTAGTCAGAAGGGCAAAGGAAAATGGAGCTCTTCTACTAGTAAGCAGAAATCTGCAAATGCTGCACAATCGAAGAACCAGGATAAAGATGAGAAGAAATCAGAAAAGCAGAAATTGTTCTGCAAGTACTGTAAAGGAAATGATCATATTATAAAGAACTGTCCAAAACTGGCTGCTAAAGAGGCAAAGAAGAAAGAGGCTGGAATGGTTGTTGCAGAGGCCTCTACACCAAAAACAGAGTCTGCAAATCTTGTGCAGGAAGAAGAATGGGCGTTTACTACTGTCTGCAGTTTTGACCCATCTTCTCATGATCAGTGCATGTCTGCAGTAGACTCAGATGTTTGGTACTTTGACAGTGGGGCGACCAAACATATTACCTCGCAGCGCAGTTTCTTCTCTTCACTCGAGCCTGCCCCTACAGGGAATACTGTCACATGCACCAATAACTCCTCTTATCCTGTTATGGGAGTTGGTAAGATCATTCTGACTACTACTGATGGTAGTTCTTTCACTTTGTCAGATGCTTTATTTGTGCCAGGGATCAAAAAGAACCTGTTATCAGTTTCTGCATTAGCCAAGATTGGCTTGGTTGTGAAATTCGTTGATGACAGGTGTACAGTCCATGATCTCTCAAATGGCGATGTG
This sequence comes from Ceratopteris richardii, assembly GCA_020310875.1. Taxonomy (NCBI): domain Eukaryota; kingdom Viridiplantae; phylum Streptophyta; class Polypodiopsida; order Polypodiales; family Pteridaceae; genus Ceratopteris; species Ceratopteris richardii. The sequence continues at coordinate 15,731,132 of CM035439.1, forward strand.
ATTATTGCTTCTGGCATTTTATATCGTGGGCTGTATAAGCTCATAGACTATGAAAGATCTGTGAATGATTCGGCATGTGCAGTTCATGATTCTCAGGCTATGTCAGATGCAAAGCTTTGGCATGCACGCTTTGGTCATCTGAATTTTGCTAGCTTGTTACGGCTGCAGAAATCTGAAATGGTGTCCTCTTTGCCCAAACTTGAGGCACCTGGAAAACATGTTTGTGAAGGCTGTATTTTGGGCAAAATGCAGCGTTCTTCCTTTCCAAAAGATGGTTCAGTTCGGGCTATGCAGAAATTGCAGCTTGTACATAGTGATGTCTGTGGTCCTATGCAGACACCCTCTTTTGGAAATTACCTTTACTTCGTGACTTTCATTGATGATTTTTCCAGGCATGCATGGGTATATCCACTCAAAGCAAAGTCCGAAGTGTTCATGTGCTTCAAACAGTTTTTGGTTTTGGCTGAAAATCTGTCAGCATGTAAAATGGGCACCCTCCGTTCTGATCGAGGGGGGGAATATATGTCTTCAGATTTTAATGCATTTCTGGCTGAACGTGGGATAAAACACCAGTGTACAGTGCCGTATACACCTCAACAGAATGGAGTTGCTGAACGAAAGAATAGGTCACTCATGGAGATGGCGAGGTGCATGGTCAAAAGTCAGGCTTTACCACATAGTTTTTGGCTTGAGGCTGTCATGTGTGCAGCATATGTACTGAACAGGTGTCCCACCAAAGCGTTGCAGTCTATCACTCCATATGAGGCTTGGCATGACCGCAAGCCATCTGTTGCTCATCTGCGTGTTTTTGGTTGTTTGGCATATGCATTAGTGCCTGAACAACATCGCAAAAAATTGGATGATAAGGCAGTAAAATGTATTTTTGTTGGGTACAGTTCTGAAAGTAAAGGCTATCGTCTGTATCATCCACAGACTAAACGCATTCTGGTTAGCCGTGATGTTGTCTTTGTGGAAGATGCTATTCAGCCATTGCTTTCATGTACTAAGGAGACATCTGTTAGCTCCAAAGACATGTATGATACTTTGATGCCTCTTTTTACAGGTGGACAGGCTAGCGCTGGTCCCAATGAGGCAACTTCTCAGCCTTTGCAGGTTTCATATGATGATGCAGATCATTCCATTTCTGATGCAGATTTACATGATGCACTTGTTGATGAGAGAGCTGATATTGAACAGGCAAAAACTATGCCAAAATGGCTGGTGCAGACTTTGCGTGACAGCAAATTAGATGCACCTTTGTCATATCGTACTCGTTCAGGCTCTCATAGTACCTCCTTTGCATCAGATTGCTATGCTATGGCTGCATCTAGTCTCTGTGATGAGAATGAGCCTGTTTCTTTTGATGAAGCACAAAATTCAGAAAATTGGAAGGCTGCTATGCAATCTGAATATGATGCTATAATGAAGAATGGTACATGGTCTTTATGTGACTTGCCTCCTGGCAAGAAGGCCATTGGCACTAAGTGGGTATACAAGCTGAAGCGTAAACCTGATGGTACAGTTGACAGGTATAAGGCTAGGCTTGTTGCAAAGGGTTATGCACAGGAAAGAGGCATTGATTTTGATGAGACCTTTGCACCTACATGCCGTATGACTACTGTTCGGAGCATTTGTGCACTTGCAGCCCATCATGGTTGGAATGTACATCAGTTGGACATTAAAACAGCATTTCTGAATGGTGACTTGCATGAAGAAGTGTATGTTTTTCAGCCCCGTGGCTTTGTGCAGAAAGGGCATGAAAACCAGGTGTGCAGGTTAAAGAAGGCGTTATATGGTTTAAAGCAAGCACCACGTGCTTGGTATGAGAAAATACATGCCTATCTGATTGCACATGGTTTTGAGAACAGTCCAACTGAAAGCACCTTATATGTTAAGCGTGCTAATGATGTGCTTCTGATCATTGTTGTCTATGTAGACGACATGCTGCTCACTGGTCCTCTTGAGAAGCATATTGCTGATTTCAAGGCTGATTTGCATGCCTCATTTGAGATGTCTGATTTGGGGCATTTGCATCACTATTTGGGCATTCAGTTTATGCAAGTTGATGGTGGAATGGCTTTGTGTCAAACGAAATATATTGACACATTATTGCAGCGTTTTGGCCTTGAAGACTGTAAGCCTATTGCCACTCCTATGGAGACAGGTTTACGATTGAGTCTTCATGATGCTGGAGATGCATTTGATGCTGTTCTCTATCAGCAGGCTGTTGGATGCTTGATTTACTTATGCATTACTCGGCCAGATATTCAGTTTGTTGTCTCACAGATGAGCAGGTTTATGCATTGCCCAGGAGTCACGCATTGGAAAGCGGTTAAGCGCATCTTTCGCTACTTGAGTGGTACTCGGCTACTTGGGTTGTTTTATCCCAAGGGGGGATCACTACCGCCAGATTTGCATGCTTTTTCTGACTCAGATTGGGCTGGTTGCTATGACACTCGTGTGTCCACCAGTGGTTTTTGCTTCATGCTTGGTAGCTCATGTATATCTTGGTTGAGCAAGAAGCAGCCTACTGTGGCCACTTCCAGTTGTGAGGCTGAGTATAGGGCAGCTTTCACAGCGACTGTTGAGTGTGTGTGGCTCAGACGCCTTATGGCTGATTTGGGTGTTGGCCAGTCTTCTGCCACCACCATCTTCACTGACAGTCAGAGCGCATTGGCAGTTGCGAGGAACCCTGTGTTCCATGCTCGCACTAAGCACATTGAGGTGCATTATCACTATGTCAGGGAGAGGTTCTCTGCTGGGGAGATCAGCTTGGCATATGTGCCCACGCAGGAGAACATTGCAGACCTTTTCACGAAGGCTCTGCCTAGGGAGAAGTTTGAAGCTTTCCGCAAAGCTTTGGGCTTACTTCCTTTTGTGGAGTGATTTCCACATAGCTCGGCACTTCCTTATACATGAGTGCCAGCTCCTTGTTCACCGCATCACTCCCACGGGGGATTTGTTGATATATTTAGGTAGTGATGTGTGTGAACACTCTAGGACCGCCGGGGCACTTTTTTCCCTCTTTAGGAGGTTTTTTTCCCCCGGCTTGTATATACGCCTATTGCCCTAATGGGCTACTTATCTTTGTACATTCTCTAGTAATACATTCAGTCTTGTGTGTTGTGCTCCAAGCTTCTTCTTCTTCCTTGTGCTGTTCGCGTGCTTCCGCAGACGTCTAACTCCAACAAGTGTTAGAAGTGCTGAAGTGTAAGAAGGTTTTCCCGTGACTCAGTATTTTGCTCATAACTTGACGTAGGAGTGTCAGAATTGAGTGAAACCACCGCCATTGGATGCGTCTTCTCGAGAGCTTCGAAAGGCATATGCTATTTGCTATATTTGGAGTTTGGAGCTGAGAGAAAAGCTCAATTTACTGTTGGCTGCTGTTCCAAGTATCGTGACACCATAACTGACAGTTGAAGCTTGTTTGGATCAGTCTTTACCTTGTTTGCACTCTTTGAGTAGTTCATTTGCATTGATCATCATTTGAATGCATGTCCTCATACACTCTGCTAGGTTTGTATACTCATCGGATTGATAATTAAAGCGTGAATCCCCACTATATGCACTTGAGGGGGATTGAGGTATAGTCTCTTTCTCCACAAGTCCCTAAGTTGGTGCTTAGGTCAACACGTTTTTTGGCGCCGTTGCTGGGGAGTGTCGAATCAAACCGAGGCATTCGTGTGATGGTAAGTAGCTTTTTGCATTGAAGCGAGAGGAGGAGTAGTGATTTTCTCTTCTTTGGTAAGTCACTTTCAGCCGCACTTACTACTTCTCATTCTTGGAATGTGTGTAGTGAGTTGTTAGTCTAGGGAAGTGAGTGGAATGAGTAGAGTAGGAGGAGTGAGGGAGTAGGTCAAGTCATTAGAGTAGTATTCAGTCTTTGTTCAGTAGAGTTTCTTTTTGTGAAGTAGGAAAATTCCAAGTATAAAAGCCCAAAAAGTGTCATTTTGTAAGTTACTTGTTTTTTGAACAAGTATCGTGAGGAGTTTCCAGTCGGGTATCGCGTCTGATAAACAAGGCGATTGGGAGTTGCGCGGAGCAAGAGAGGGTGATAGCAGAGTTGGGAAAGAGCATCCAAGGTGAGCCATTCACTTGCTAATCATTTTCATCACTCAAAAATTAGATATCAGTGTAAAACGATCTGCGTTAGGTATCATGGAGGACTTACAGGGGGTAAAAAGTGTGTTTTGGGTAATACAGAGAGTGAGGAGAGGGTAGAAGAACCTGGAAAACATTTGTATTCATTCAAACCCAAAAAAATCTAGCAAAAAATTTTAAAAAGGGTCAAGTATCGTGTTTCTCCCGCGGTCGAGTATCACGATACCTGACAAGTATCGTGATCTCCTGTGGTTGAGTATCGCGATATTTCCCTAAAGATCGTGTATCGTGGTACCCTGATCGCGATACTTCACCAAGTATCGTGTATCGAGTATCATGTCTCTCCGAGTATCGTGTATCGTGTTCTATCGATCGTGATATTTGCCAGAGATCGTATATCGTGTATCGTGTTCTATCGATCGCGATATTGGCCAGAGATCGTATATCGTGTATCGAGTTCTATCGATCGCGATATTGGCCAGAGATCGTATATCGTGTATCGTGTTCTTTGATCGCGATACTTCACCAAGTATCGTGTATCGAGTATCATCTTTGGAAGTATCGAGTATCGTGCCCATTCAAGTATCGTGTATCGTGCATTCACCGATCGTGATACTTATCACAAATCGTGTATCGTGGTTGTCCAAGTATCGTGTATCGTGTTCACTGAAGTATCGAGTATTGTTTAACTCAAGTATCGAGTATCGTTATAGTTAGGTATCGTGTATCGAGGCTCCTCAAGTATCGTGTATCATCTAAGTGAAAGGTCGTGTATCGTGAAATTTTGGAGTCAAGTATCGTGACCCGAAAGTATCTTTTTCAATCATTTTTCCAGTCAAATTCCTCTAGAATTCTGACCCATAGTAAAGAAATCTAGAAGATAGAGGTTAGCAAGGGCTGATCAGAGCTGTTAAGTGGATGAACCTGAGATCTGGAAGAGCCCTAGGAAGCCAAAGAAGTGTAATCTCTTCTGTAGGTAGTATAGCCGAGCCAAGTAGCCGTTCACATTACTCGGAGACCTCCAGTGAGTCAGAGGAAGAAATTCCCATGGCTTCAGAGGATATGCAGAACACTGTACCAATGATTGGCATGATGTCAATTATTGAGGGAGAGTACGGGACCTCTTTATAATATGTGACCACCAACCAACATGAGATACCCATATACTTGGATGGTCTGAATAGATCAGTGGCCAAACTAAAGAAGTCTTCAGAGGCTTACATAGTGCCTAGGCTAGCAGTCAAGTATGCAGGAGGATTTTACATGGACAAAAGAGATATCCAGTATGTTGTCACGGAACACCCTCAAAACATTAATGAACTTGGGGAAGAAAACAATGCTTCAAACTTAAATGGAGAAGGGAATGAAGAGCAAGTAACTACTCCTAGAGGGAGATCTACGGTTGTTAGGGTTTGGAGAGGAGACCTGATTCCCCAAGATGACTCCATAATGGATGTATACTTGATCAATGGAATGGACCCTCTCCTTAGAGCACATTCTTCAATATGGGAAGCTGCCCCTAATCCTGTCACCATCTATGAGTTACAAGATCCCGATTTCCCCACCATCATCACATATTTGGATAAGAATCAGAGAAGATATTGGCCCTTAACGGAATTAGAAAGAGCCAAGTTGAAATATCAGAATATTCCAGTGTTTCCCCCTAGGGACCAAGCCACTACTTCACGAAACCCACTTGGAACGTCTCAGAATGATTCATATCAACAGTCGGGGCAAACACAACAAACACAAATCTCGGTCAGACCACATGTGCAGTTTGCAATGCCTGCAAATAACCCTAATTACCGACCTCAACCACCTGTTGACCCAAGACATGGAATTCCTGCCCCAGTCAGACCACCTGTAGCAAGAGGACCAGGCATACCCGTAGGAAGACCAATTTTCCCCATGATGCCTAGACCGCCTGAAGCAGGAAGAAGATTAAGGCCAATTCAAGTGGCCAAATGCATGAGAAACCACTATGATGGCTCTAGTGAACCTTACAATCACATAGCTGAATTTAAGCAAGTAATTAGAGCCGAACAAGTGGAAGAGTTTTTTTATCCAATATGAATCTTTTGGTCTAACTTTGACAGACACAGCGTTAGCATGGTTCCAACCATTAGATCCTAATAATTTTCAAAACATGGAACAAGTCTATCAAGAAATGATTGAGGAATTCACTAAGTCTAGAATTAAAAACAACTCATCATCATTGATCCATAGCTTTAAGCAAGCCCCTACAGAATCAGTGAGATTGGCAGCAAGAAGATTCAAGCAGTATGTGGACAGATGCCCAGTGGAAGAGAGACCTACCCAAAATAAAATGGTGTCATTATTTTTGGAAGGATTATTGAACAGATCATTAAGATCTCTGGTATATGTAAAGAGAGTTCAAACTTTGCAAGAATGCACGAAGGAATGTATTGATTTAGAAGACAATCTTGCGGAGGATTTGAAAATACCTCAAGGTAGCTTGAAAAGTGAAGATTCGGCCAGCAGCACATCAAACCCTAAAAACAATGTAGAGGAAATAGCCGATTTAGTAGCAAAGAAACTGAACGTTGAAGGACAGAGGAACTACCCCAATAACCCTATAAGAGTGCCCATGCTTAGAAGATGTATGCAGTGCGGAGGTGATCACCCCTCTCACTTGTGCACTAGGGGAGTAGTCCCACCACCTGCTTATGCTTATAATAGACCCACCGTCCCAGGACCTCTACAATATTGCAGTGTAGAACAAAAATATACAAATCACAGTACAGAATATTGCCCTTACAATAGGCAATCAAGACCAGCACAGCCATATATGAGACCTTATGGATACCCTCAGAGAGAGCAAGGAGGTGAAGCATTGAGGTACCCCACATATCAGCAGCAGGCACCGGTGCCACGACCATATGCTTATCAAGGATACACCCAACCACAACCAGTACTAGGACAACAACCGCCCCATCCTCAGAATGTTGTCTCAGTGAAAGTGGCTCGTCCTGAAGAAAACCTAGAGAGAGCAATAGTACCAGCCACACCTTTGATTAGTAAGGAATCATATGACTCATCTTATGATTCTAGTCAAGGAGGCTATCCCTCTTATGAGAGCTCTATTATAGAATATGGACAAACGTACGACCCATATGCTTATGATTTGGAACCACAAGATAACTCTTATGGATATGAGCAGGATTATGTGCCAATGATGTACACAGCTCCTAGAGCACCCATACCCCCCGACCTATGAACAGACCGCCTGTACCTAGAGGACCATGCTACAGATGTGGAGGTGATCACTATATCAGAGAATGTACATTGCCAAACCCACAACCACCACAACGAGACTGGGAAGGCTACTGTAGTGACTGTGGTAAGGAACATCTTTTCAGAGATTGCCCCAAGAACCCCAACAAGGTTACATCCAACGTGCAAATCAATGTGATAGAAGTAATCGAATCATCAGGGAGCGATAAGGAATACACTGTGCCATTGAAGGCGATAACAAGAGCAAAAGCTAGAGAGACCCCAGAAAAACCTGAAAAACACAATCAAAGTGACCTAGAGACGAATACACATGCACCTCAAATAGTTGAAGATTCGGAAGAGCCTGAGAAAAGTGTTGTAAGCAAACGAACACAAAGATGGAAGATCCGAAGAGATAGAATAAAGGAAAGGAAACTACAACAAAAGAAGGAAAATGACAAGAATGAACAAATTCAAAAATAAAAAATGAACCTGGAAGAAGGAAATAAGAATGAAAGGCATAAAAAGGATGAGATAGGATCGGTTTTAGCAGATCCCATGCCTGAAGAATTAGCCATGTGGATTCAGGCATACAAGGCACGAATAAGAGTAGGACCTACCATAGAACAACATGAAAGAGAATACCCTAGAGGTGACCTAGAGAAAGAGAGGTTGGAGATCTGCAAAAAATTAATAGAAGTTGCTCAATAGACCTTAGAAAAACCTGCGTTGCCATTACCCAATACCCGAATTTCCGAAAGAGAATTCCAAGAGTGCGTTATCACTAATGATCACAAAAAACCCGAAGCAACTAAGACACAGAATGGCAATTATTGTGAGGATAAAAGGGAAGGATCCATTGTTCCCGAAGTAGAAGGGGAATGGCCTAAAGACTTGTGGGCAAGAGTCCAAGAAGACAGGTGGAAGAAAGTGGAAGGAATTGAACCGCGCTTTGAAGAGCTAGAAGCAGAAGATGGAATAGAGGATTCAATACCTGAGTTGAATTCAAATGAAATACTACCAATTGATCCAAGTAACGAAGAAAATGATAGTGTAAAGGTTTTGCCAAATTACACAGGAGAGTACGAACATAATTCAGAATTGTATTGCATTCCCTCAATAAGGAAAAAAGAACCGAACCCATCAGTCCAAACATCGGATATCATACAACACCTTAGAAAGGTAAAAATCCCTTGTACCCTAACATTAGAAGAACTGTTGAAGGTTAAACCACATTTGAAGGAAAAATTGACCAGTCAATTGGAGATCAAGACGGAAGAAAAAGAGATATCTGATGAAGTAAACACAGTAAAGATCCCAGTGGATAAGGTAGGAGATTTTAGTGAGGGAGATGAAGGAAACACTTGCCTTCCAATTACTTATAGGGGTTATACCACCAAAGCCATCTTAGATTCCGGAGCTGGTGTAGGCATTGCTACTAGAGAAATCTGGGAGAAATGGGGAAAACCAGCTTTAAGACCAACGCGCATGAAGATACAAATGGCAGACGGACACACAGAAAGACCCTTGGGATTATTGGAACGAGTAGTTTTTACCACATGCGGAGTTGAATTTGAACACACCTTAGCAATATGTCAACTTGAAAGGGTGAGCAATTATGAAATGATACTTGGGAGACCTTTCATGAGACAGCTAAAGGTTGTGCAAGATTCGGGAAAAGATGTTGTATACCTACAGCATGAAGGAACCACCACGAGAATAAATCTCCACACATATACATATCAAGATGTTCCCCCCTTGCAATGGAATCAAATTCATAAGGAGGAAGACGATCAGTCAATTCACAACATAGGTTCTAGTGACCAATCTTGGATGAACGAGGACACTCATCTATAGATATGCCAAACTGCAAAAAAGGAAGAGGATAGGAGAAAGGGATGGCAGCAAAGGCAAGGAGTAGCTAGGTCTGTACAAGATCCAGCTTACATGCCTCAAGTCTTTTTGGATGAAGAGTTTGAACCTCATGGTTGGATGGAGATTTTAGCGACCCTCGATGTATGTGTGAACGAAGAAGTAATAACTATGAATGAATGTATTGATGAGGAAGGATATGATGTTAGTCTATATGTGGTAGTCCTTCAGGAGGCTGAAGAAGGAGAAGTGATAGAGAAAGAATGGAAGGAGGACTATGAGAGCATTGAGATGGAGCAAGAACCACTGGAACCAGAGGATGAAAATCAAAAAATAGGTGTCACAGCTAACGAAAACAACCAGGAACCTACACAGGAAGAAGAGCTGGAGTTAGATAAAGAACCAGAAGGTGAAGAAAACAAGCCACAAGATCAGTTTGAAGTGCCAGCGCACTTCAAAAAATATGAAGTAGAAGAGAGAAAAATTGCTATTCAAATGCCTAAAAGAGAAGCACAGCAAGGAATAGCATATGACAATAAAGAACAAACCAAGAAGATAATAGTAACCTTAGAGGAAGGAGAAGAACGATGTACTTTCATAGGACAGGATGTCTCAATGGAGGAAGAACAAGAGTTAATACGCCTCATAAGGGAATATCGGGATGTCTTTGCCTGGACCTATAAGGACTTGAAAGGAGTAGATCCATCTATATGTGCCCATAGAATCCCCATGACATCTGAAGCCAAACCTTCTAAACAAAGACCGTATACATACAATGATGTGTATTCAGCAAAGATAAAGGAAGAGATAGATAAGTTGTTAGATGCTGGATTCATTTACGAGATCGAACACACGGAATGGGTATCACCTTTGGTGGTTGTACCGAAAAAAAATGGGAAGTTAAGAGTGTGCATCAATCTGAAGAAAGTAAATGCCGCGACCATAAGGGATAGTTACCCATTACCCATTACGGATCATCTGTTGGAAAGAGTGGCAGGGAAGGAAGTTTATAGTTTTTTGGACGGCTTTTCAGGGTATAATCAGGTAGCCATTGCTCCTGAGGACCAACATAAAACCGCTTTTGCAACTGAATGGGGAGTATACGCCTTTAGAGTCATGCCTTTTGGTCTAACTAATGCCCCAGCCACCTTCCAAAGATTGATGTGCCATGTATTCAAAGAGTGTTGGAGCAAGTCTATGACAAGCCTAAGTATTGGCTTGAGTTCCACAAAGTCTTAGAAGAAGCTTTAAAAAGAAGACTATGTAAAGTTCACTTGTGAACTACCTCTTGTAATTTTTTGGAGAGTTTACTTAATGTAAAAGTAAGAGAATCTTAAGTGGTTGAGTCCACATGATCAAGAATGGAAAGAGGAGCCACGAATTCGTGATTTGTGGTAGGTAGAGAATCAAATCAATCATTGATTGATTGGAGAGTGATTGAGGGAAGTTAGCCTCCCAAACTCAACTATAAATAGATGGCAGTTTTAGTCATGGTTAGAGAGACCTATGTGAAGACCTCCAAGAGCTGAGCTTTATGCCATATCAAGGTGTGATTACAAGGCACACATATGTATCATTAATTCATTGTATTGTACAAGCAATATACTTTCATTTTCATGATTATTTGAGTTCATCTTTCCATGTTCTTGTGAAGTGTACTACTCACTGCCATTACTCTCAGTTTTTCTCAGTCAGCTTGCAGAGATGTTTTCTCTAAGCTTGGTGCATCCTTTTCAGTGATTTAACTTGATAAAGTTAGCTCTTTAAGTCTACTATATGCTCACAAATTTTCATGTCATTTGAATGTTGCAATCTTCAGTTATGTTCATTTGAAGTCAACAGGGTCTGTTCATCTTCACTTCTCTGTCAGGTACCCGACTTTTTCACTCATCTTGTTAGAGATGTTTCTCCGTGATTACTTATCCAAATTCAGTGATTTAACGCTTGTTGGATTCAGCTTACTGTCTAGTATAACCATACAACGTTTCATAATCATTGGATTCATATATTTTGAGTTATGTTGATTTTTCTACTCACTGGTCTATTTCTATAGCAGCCCGTGAAAATCGGGATGATGTCATCAGTTGTTAAAACTCATTCTCAGTGTGTGGTTTATTATTTTTGATGAGATTACTCTTGAAAGTTAGCTCTTTAAGTTACCTAGACTTCCCCAAGAGGAATTAAGCTAATTGCTACTGTGCTTAGAGAATTATGTAAAACACTGGACAAGTGTATGAACCAAGAATAGCAAGTTTTCTTCTTTGAGCTAACTCCAACTTATCTGTTTTGATCTATCTTTTTGAGAGTGATCTTCCAAGGTACATAGGGTGTCTAATACATCCATTGGCAAGCTAAAAGGGCCCACCATCTACTCCTGGAGTTCATTTGGCTTGTGTAGATCAAGGATTTTGCAACACCTCTTCATCTTCAAACACATACTTATCCATCTCTTCACAGTGGTATCAGAGCAAGGTTGGACAACATGGCAGATGGATTTCCTTCATCAATTGACAAATTAGACAGAGGTAACTACTCAGCTTGGTTATTAAGAATGGAAGCTTATCTCCAAGGTAGAAGTTTATATGGTTATGTGGCTGGAGATGAAGTTATGCCAAGTTTCAGGAACAAAAGTCAACCAACACAAGAAGAGCAAGAAAGATTGAGCACATGGTGCTCCAAGGATGCACTTGCAAGGTCTTATCTCCTCAACTCTATCTCAGATTTTTTGTTGCCTCACATTAGGAGTTGTAAGACATCTCAAGAAGTGTGGGATGCACTTGAAGCTTTCTTTTCTTCAAGTACCAAAGCTAGGAAGCATCAACTATGGCTCGATTTCACAACTCTCAAGAAGGCTCCCAAACAAAATGTGACTGATTTTGTCACAAAGCTCAAGGACATAGCGGATCAGTTGGGAAGCATTGGAGAGGTAATAGATGAAGAGCAAATTGTAAGGCAGGTCATCAATGGCTTGAAGCCAGATGATAAGTGGGAAGCATTCACCACAGCTATGGATTTGTACATGGACATGCATGTACCTGATTTCAACACACTCATTGGACAACTACTTACTCAAGAGGCAAAGCTTATCAAAAATGGAGAAAGCTCTAAAGGTAATCAATCTTCAGCTTTATACACGGATAAAAGCAAGTCTAAAGATAACAAAGGAAAGGCAAAGAAAGTGGATGATGAAGCAGGTACATATCAAGCTAACTATGCAGGTAGAGGAAGACATGGCAGAGGTAGAGGAAGAGGAGGTAGACAAGGCAGGGGGAGATCCCAAGACTCCAACTCATGTTCTATTTGTGGATTAACTAATCATACAATTGAAAATTGCTTTAGGAATTCCAGGAATCAAAGAGGCAGAGGATACAATAGAGGAAGTTATGGATACTCAAGAGGAAGGTTCAACAACTACCATGGCAACTACAACAACTACAATCATTCAAACTATCAAGGAGGCTACAAAGGAAGGAGAGACTACAATAACTACACAAAAGACTCAAACAAAGAGGATTCATTATTGATCATGAGCATGGCTATGCCACAAGGTAAATCTGATGAGCATGTTTTCTACATAGATTCAGGTTGTTCAAATCATGTGGCAAGAAATGTGGCACTCCTATCAGATTTACAAGATCCAAGGAATAAGCATGAGGTACAAACAGGAGATGATACAAAACATCCAGTGGAGAAAATAGGCAATGTCAAAGCACCTGATGGAAACATCAACCTACTCAGTAAGGTACTCTATGTCCCTACCATTACAAAGAATTTGATAAGTGTTGGGCAGATAGTAGAGAAAGGGTTGCAAGTCAGGTTCACAAAAGCAGGAGCATTTGTTGAAGATCCAAGTCAAGGATTCAGAAGAATTGCAAAAGGTGAAAAGACAGGTAGATTGTTCACATTTGAATTACAGGACACTAGAAACATTGCTCTCTTTAATTATGGTAGTCAGACACTCACAGAATTGGAAGTATGGCACAAAAGGTTAGCACATATTGGTGAAAGGTCATTAAAGCAAATCTGCAGGGACCAAAGTGTACTTGGACTCCCTAATTTGTCAAAACAACATATGATTTATAAGTGTAGTGCATGTCAATTTGGAAAGTCTCACAGGTTACCATTCATGAAGAAAGGTTATATGCATGGAGATCTCTTGGAGTTGGTTCACACAGATGTATGGGGACCTAGCAAGGAAGCTTCAATATCTGGATCAAGGTATTATGTTTCCTTTATTGATGATTGCAGCAGATGGACTATCCTATTCTTTATGAAACACAAAGATGAAGTTTTTTCATGTTTCAAAAGATATATGGCTCTTGTGGAGAATCAAACAGGTAAATCACTAAAAAGGCTAAGGTCAGATGGAGGGGGAGAATACTTCTCCCATGAGTTTGATTCTTTTCTTCAAGAAAGAGGAATCAAAAGAGAGGTAACTACAAGGTACACTCCTGAGCAAAATGGAGTGGTAGAAAGGAGGAATAGGACAATTGTTGAAGCTGCAAGGTCTATGTTAAATGAAAAGCATTTACCTAATTACTTATGGGCTGAGGCTGTATCTACAACCACTTACTTGATTAACAGGTTGCCTTCAAAATCCCTTGATGGGATGACTCCATATGAGGCTTGGAATGGAAGAAGACCAAGCTTAGATCATTGTAAAATTTTTGGATGTATTGCTTTTGCTCATGTTCCTTCACAGGTTAGAGGCAAGATGGATCCAAAGGCAGAAAGGTGTGTATTTATTGGATATGACAACAATCAAAAGGGCTACAGGTTATACAACCCTACCAACAAAGGATTCTTGGTAAGCAGAGATGTAGTTTTTGATGAGAACAATTCATGGTATGAAGATTCATGCAAGAAGGTCAATTTACCATATGATCTTGAAGAAGATTTTCCAAAGCTTGGTAGACAACAACCAAAGATTGAAGAACAAGACACCTCGGAGGATGATGAAGAATCTCATATGGAAAAGATCAAAGCATGGAAGTCTAAAGGTAAAGCAAAATTGCAGGAACTTGGACATGAGGCAGAATCATCACATCATGGCCTAAGAAGATCTATGAGGGAAAAGAAAAAACCAGAAAGGTATGGGTTTGACACCTCATTAGTAACTAAACATTCTATCTACATAGCACAGGACATAAACCAAGAGGAGCCATCATCATTTGAAGAGGCCAAAGCAAAAACGGAATGGAAGCATGCAATGAAGGAAGAGATTGAAGCACTTGAGGAAAACAACACTTGGGATTTGGTGCCCAAGACTTCATCCATGAAGGTAATAGGCTCAAGATGGGTCTATAAACTCAAGAAGAATTCTGATGGTTCCATTAACAGGTATAAGGCAAGGCTTGTAGCAAAAGGCTTTGCACAAACTCAGGGAATTGATTATGAGGAGACCTTCTCTCCTGTGGCAAAGATGCCTACTATTAGGGTTTTGCTTAGTATTGCCTCTTCCAAGAATTTGAAGATACTTCAACTAGATGTAAAGAATGCATTCTTGAATGGTTGGATAACAGAAGAGGTATATATGGCACAACCACCTGGTTTTGAGAATCAAGTTTATCTTGATTATGTGTGTAAACTTAACAAAGCATTGTATGGTCTCAAGCAAGCTCCAAGAGCTTGGAATTTCAGGCTTGTTTCATTCTTGCAGGACAAAGGCTTTCAACCAAGCAAGGCAGATCCTTCACTCTTTATTAAAAAGAGTAATTCCGAGGTCATCTACCTATGTGTATATGTAGATGATATTATATTGACAGGAAATGATGAAAATGGTATGAAGAAGATCAAAGATCAGATGAGAGAAGAGTTCAAGATAAGTGATTTGGGTTCACTTACCTACTTCCTAGGTTTGGAAGTTGTCTACAAAGATCATGGTTTGTTTCTCACTCAAAGAAAGTACATTAAGGACATGTTGGCAAAATTCAAGACGCAAGATTGTAAGATTGCAGGTACTCCAATGGAGGTCAATCACAAATTGAGCTCACATGAAGGTGAACTCATAGAGGACATCACATCATATCAAAGGCTAGTGGGTAGTCTCAACTATGCCACATTGACAAGAGTAGATATATGTTACAGTGTGAGTGTGCTAAGTCAATTTATGCACACACCAAGGAAACCACATATGGATGCTGCCAAAAGGATTCTCAAGTATCTCAAAGGAACCATAAATGAAGGACTTTATTATCCTTATGTATCTGATTTAGGTTTGAAGCTATTTTCTGATGCAGATTGGGCTGGCTCCAAGGAAGATAGAAGGAGCACTTCAGGTTATCTTACCTTTGCAGGTTCAAAGCTTATTTCATGGTCATCCAAGAAGCAACCCACAGTTGCTCTCTCTTCTACTGAAGCTGAATACAGAGGTCTTGCCATAGCTACTCAAGAAGCTATGTGGATGAAGACATTGTTCAAAGATCTTGGATTGGAGTTTGGAACTCCAACTATTTTTGGTGACAATATGAGTTCTATTCATTTGGCTGCTAATCCTATTTTCCATGCAAGGACTAAACACATTGAAGTTCATTATCACTATGTACGAGAAAAGGTTCTAAGCAAAGAGATTCAAATATCATATGTGTCCACTCATCAACAATGTGCAGATATTCTAACCAAAGCATTGGATGGTACAAAGCTTTGCAAATTCAAGGCTATGATTGGTTTGCAGGTAATCTTGGAAGATTGAAGACCTCAAGCATACTTGGCTTGAGGGGGAGCTGTTGGAGCAAGTCTATGACAAGCCTAAGTATTGGCTTGAGTTCCACAAAGTCTTAGAAGAAGCTTTAAAAAGAAGACTATGTAAAGTTCACTTGTGAACTACCTCTTGTAATTTTTTGGAGAGTTTACTTAATGTAAAAGTAAGAGAATCTTAAGTGGTTGAGTCCACATGATCAAGAATGAAAAAAGGAGCCACAAATTCGTGATTTGTGGTAGGTAGAGAATCAAATCAATCATTGATTGATTGGAGAGTGATTGAGGGAAGTTAGCCTCCCAAACTCAACTATAAATAGATGGCAGTTTTAGTCATGGTTAGAGAGACCTATGTGAAGACCTCCAAGAGCTGAGCTTTATGCCATATCAAGGTGTGATTACAACGCACACATATGTATCAGTAAGTCATTGTATTGTACAAGCAATATACTTTCATTTTCATGATTATTTGAGTTCATCTTTCCATGTTCTTGTGAAGTGTACTACTCACTGCCATTACTCTCAGTTTTTCTCAGTCAGCTTGCAGAGATGTTTTCTCTGAGCTTGGTGCATCATTTTCAGTGATTTAACTTGGTAAAGTTAGCTCTTTAAGTCTACTATATGCTCACAAATTTTCATGTCATTTGGATGTTGCAATCTTTAGTTATGCGCATTTGAAGTCAATAGGGTCTGTTCATCTTCACTTCTCTGTCAGGTACCCGACTTTTTCACTCATCTTGTCAGAGGTGTTTCTCAGTGGTTACTTATTCAAATTCAGTGATTTAAAGCTTGTTGGATTTAGCTTACTGTCTAGTATAACCATACAAATTTTCATAATCATTGGATTCCTACATTTTGAGTTATGTTGATTTTTCTGCTGGTCTATTTTCTGTAGCAGCCCGTGAAAATCGGGATGATGTCATCACTTGTTAAAACTCATTCTCAGTGTGTGGTTTATTATTTTTGATGAGATTACTCTTGAAAGTTAACTCTTTAAGTTACCTAGAATTCCCCAAGAGGAATTAAGCTAATTGCTGTTGTGCTCAGAGAATTATGTAAAACACTGGATAGGTGTATGAACCAAGAATAGCAAGTTTTCTTCTCTGAGCTAACTCCAACTTATCTGTTTTGATCTATCTTTTTGAGAGTGATCTTCCAAGGTACATAGGGTGTCTAATACATCCATTGGCAAGCTAAAAGGGCCCACCATCTACTCCTGGAGTTCATTTGGCTGGTGTAGATCAAGGATTTTGCAACACCTCTTCATCTTCAAACACATACTTATCCATCTCTTCACAAAGAGTTCCTAAGAAAGAGTATGGAGGTATACGTGGACGATCTATGTACTTATTCAGCTATACGATCAGAGCACATCCCTGAACTAGAAAAGATCTTTGCCAAATGTCGACAATATCGAGTATGCCTCAACCCAGAAAAATGTGTCTTCATGGTTCGACAAGGAAAAATATTAGGACATATTATCTCTAAAAATGGAATTTCAACTGATGAAGACAAAATCAAAGTAATTCTGGATTTACCAAGACCAAAGACTGCTAAAGAAGTACAAGCATTTATGGGACACTGTGGATACTACCGAAGATTTATACATATGTATGCCATAATTGCTAGACCTCTCTATGCACTCTTGTCTCAATTTAATTGGACTGAAGAATGTGAGAAAGCCTTTAATGAGTTAAAGAATCGATTGAGTTCAACACCAATCCTTCGAGTACCTAACTGGAATAAGCCATTTCACATTCATGTGGATGCTTCCAAGTTTGCCATTGGTTGCATCTTAGCTCAACCTGCAGATACAGGAAAGCTAGACCACCCTATAGCCTATGCCAGTAGACAATTAAATCAAGCAGAGTGCAATTATACCACAACTGAGAGAGAAGGCCTAGGGATGGTGCACGCAGTGAAAAAGTTCAGACATTACCTGTTGGCAAACAAATTCAAATTCTTCATTGATCATCAAGCCCTACTATACTTAGTCAATAAACCTTGCAATACAGGAAGACTAGTACGATGGTTTTTATTGCTAATGAAATTTGATTTTGAGGTAGTAGTCAAGAAAGGAAATACCCACATAAGAGCAGATCACTTATCGAGAATGACCCATGGAGAACCACCCATAGGAGTACCAGATGACCTGCCAGATACGTACCTTTTTAACCTAGAAGTATGTCCCCAATGGGTAGAAAAGTTGATCCCTATACTCACGCATGGACCTAAAGATGGGATCACACCAAACCGAACCCAAGACCTTTGGAAGGCTAAAAACCTTCATATCATTGCAGGAAGTTTGTATCACCAGGATTCAAGTGGATTACTAATGAGATGCGTTGAAGAGGAGGAACAGGAAATGTGGCTTCAGAAAGCACATGTAAATCAATGGAAAACTCATTTGAATGCAAACGGAACATGGCAAACCTTGAGGAGATTAGCCATATATTGGCCAACCATGCAGAGGGATGCGCATAACTATGTATCAGCCTGCCAAACTTGTCAAGGACAAAATCCAGAAGAGAACTCCACTCTATGCTACTCCACAGTAGCACCGAGATGGAGCATGCCTCTGGTAAAATTCTTAAAGACCCAAGAATACCCAGAAGGAGCCACTTCAGCAAGGAAACGTGCACTTGTAGAACAGAGCAAGGATTATCCCATTATAGGAAAACAACTTTTCAAGCGAGGGAGAGATAATCAGTTACGTTTGTGCATTCATGAAGACGAATATCTTGCTGTTTTAGAGATGGCACATACAGGAGCTGCAGGAGGACATTTCTATGTAGATAAAATAGCAAAAATGATCCTCTTTGCTGGAATGTGGTGGCCAACTCTACATCAAGATGCCGTAACATATGTGCAATGATGTGATACTTGTCAACGAACAAAATATCCAATTAGAAGAGATGAGATGCCACTGAGACCCATGATGAGTGCCAGAGCTTTCACTAAATGGGGAATAGACTTCATAGGACCTATTAGCCAACCAGCGAAAGGATCCCATGCCGAATATATAATTGTAGCCACAGACTATCTGACCAAATGGGTTGAAGCCAAAGCAACCAAGAAAAATGATGCAAGAACTACGGCCAAGTTTCTCTTTGAGAACGTTTTCACTAGATTTGGACTATCGATAGAAATTGTGAGTGATAGAGGTACGCACTTTGTGAATGAAGTTATAGAAGCCTTACTAAATGAATTCTTGGTAATTCATAAGAAATCAGCTCCTTATCACCCACAAGCCAATGGACAAGCCGAAAGTTCGAATAAAATCTTGTGTACAGTTCTCACAAAAATTGTTAACAATGGTAGATCTGATTGGGATAAGCAATTACATCATGCTTTATGGGCATTTTGAGTAGCCTACAAAACCGCCATAGGCACTAATCCTTTTAACTTAGTGTATGGACAAAATGCTATTTTGCCAATTGATTTCTTAATTCCCACTCTCAGAGTAGCAACCACTTACGAGTGGACGGGACATGAACTATCAGCTCAATTGGATCAAATAGAAAAGCTTCACGAAACTAGGTTACAAGCAGTAGCAGGCATTTATGCTGCTAAACGGCGACAGAAAGCCTACTTTGATGCTCACATTAAAGACAAAAATTTGAAGGAAGGAGATTTAGTTTTGGTATATACCTTGAAACAACACGCTAAGAAGTTGCAGAAGAGAGGATATGGCCCATTAATCATCTATCGTATATCGACAAGTGGAGCCATCAGCTTAGCAACCCTAGATAGGGAAGTATTACCAAACTATATCAGTGGATGTCGAGTGAAAAAATATCTAGAACCGTTGACTGAAGAAACAATGTCACGATTAATCAAGGGCAAGAATAGACGCATCGAGGAGGAAAGGATACGAGAAGAAGCGAGACAGGAAGCACTAGAACGAATTAAGAAACGAAAAGAGTGGATGAGAGAGAGAGAGATGAGAGATATCGAATAGGAGAAGAACTCATCCCAATGGCTAATTTTAGAGCCACTAAAAACCTAGGTCCACAGAGAACACAACCATATTTGAATTTGGGAGCGGGTAAAACGGAGTACCACTTAGTGGATGCTCTCATTGACACAGGAGCCGCCATAAGCTGTATCAAACTTTCTTTGACTCAGAAACTCAAGGAGGAATTACGTCCATCGATGGCACAGTTGATAGGAATAGGAGGAACAATTACTCAATGTATAGGTGAAATCACCTCACCTTTGCATCTTGGCAACAACACCATGGAACAGAAGCTATTAGTGTGTCATGATCAGGATTTACTCGAAGATGTAGTGTTAGGTCAAGACTGGATATACGAATATGAGGTGGCCATTCAATTGGCTTTAGGATACATCTCAGCCAAGATAGGACATTGTGAAGTATTCAGTTTGCTAGACGAACGACCAATCAAAGCCGCAAGCATAGAGCCAAAAATTCACTCTAATGAACACAGTCATGAATGTATGTTCACTAGCACTATAGAAACCCCTTCATCAAGTACTTCATGTGAGGACACACTGAATCCTGCTTGCATACCATCTTCTAATCTAGCAAGTCACAAGAGTGTCATTCTATCTGAAAACAGCCGTAGTGAAGAACCATGCACAAGAGAGACTAGTCCTCTGAGTAATCCAAAGTCTGTATCTATTAGAATATACCCTATTCCGTACACTAAACAAGCTTGGATAAGAAAGGATCAAAGGGATGCATATCTTCAACGACAGAAACATCTTCGACATCAGAACAACCAATCAAACAAGAAGGCAAATCATTTTGAACACCAAAGTCAACGACGAATTGCTAGGATATGGATTCCAAAGAAAATAGTAGCCACCCAACCGGATCGAGTGTAAATATGGATTCCAAAATCATGTGCTCCAAAGACGCTAAACCAAAACGATGAACCACTGCACAAGGAGAACCAATATGGTCTAAGGGCAAAACAACCAAAGAAGAATAGCTACAGGAAAGAGAAGGAGTCTGCAGTTGCAACACAAGCAAGTCCGAGATTCAAAAAGCAGATAGAGCAGACGTACAACATGAGAAGCACCACATTCATCAGGAATGTTCGAGATACAATACGTCCCAACAGAGTAAAGCAGATTTGGTTGCCAAAAGACAAGACAAACTGCATGCATCATCCAACTACTTCAAGTTGCACACATTTGGAGTTATCAGGACCCAAAGTATGCATGATAGGGCCACATTACAAGGGCAAGCATTCGGCACATCTTTCTTCTATTTCAGGATAGTCAAGCACATTTTCCTCTTGGGAAATAGGAGAGCACTTGTACATACATTAAGAAAATCACTCAAAAAGTAATAACCGCTTCGGCTATGACCTAACTTTTCTATTTTTCTTTTCAGATGAAAATATAAAAATACCTAAAATATGGAAAAATCTAGGTATTACCTTTCTCATACCCACGGGAAAGGGACGACGCCATTCACTCGGAGCAATGTCAAGCTTATGAAAGACAAATAAAGGAGGATTTCTGATAGTATATGGCCACTAATTCATACTCTATATTGAGTGCAGATGGCATCTACTAATTCCGAAGCTACGAAAGAGGAAGAGGTCCAGCTTCTTCCACTAGAATCCATAACAAAAGCAAGAGGCCATTGGTTTCTGGATGACCAACCAGTGTCAGACCTTATTTTCATGGCCACAATCAAGATTATGGATAGGGATCACTAGTTCCTTATTATGTCGCAAGACTTCAAGACTATAATACAAGGATTACCGCATATAGAGGATGTCTGGACACAAGCAAGGATAGACGCATTTCTGAGAGTACCTATCTATCTACGAGATTTTCAAAGATGTACACAAGTGATGAACACACTGCAGCCTGCAGCGACGAAGATATCAGTTCCTGAAGCAAGAGTACTAGACAAAGTAGGTACCTAGAAAACCATTCAATTCACACATGAGATAATCAACAAAGCCTTCGGATGGAATCAAGAAGGGATCACTAATGTCAAAGAGGAATGTCATGATCCTAAAAAGAGGTCCTTTTTGGATATCAACAAGACTCATATTGAAGATGATGTCCGCCTAGTGCACCAACACTTTTGTTTCCCAAGTATGCATAGGTATACTGCACCACAAAAGATTGTTGTACAACTACTATCTCATGCAATGAAACAAGTTGGAAACAAAGTGAATATGACTCCTTATGTCCAAGAAAGATTATTTGAAGCCAAGAAGAAATGGGGTCAGAAGAAGTTTCTAAATGGCAGTTATGTGTTAACCTTACTTATCTACGAGGCCCTCGATATGAAAAATTGTCTCTGTGAGATGCCAACCTCAGAGGGGTTAGCGCAATATGCCAAATCCGCTACGGTCCCCAAGAAAAAGAAAGCAGCTGTCGCTGTTGAAGAAGCAGGAACTAGTTCACAGAAATCCATGAGGGGTACAAAGCGCCTCAGAGAGGAGGAAGCCCAGGCTACACCCCAATCAAAGCGAACACACAGTTTACCAAAGATTCCTATAGTCCAAATGCCAATCACCAAGAGAGATCTCTCCGCTGCTCTGGAAGAGACACATCAGTACATGCAAGGGCAGGTGAATCTAAATGTTCAAGGTCATCACTACAGACAAGCAAGTCAAGAAATGCAACAACGGAGTAAAGAAAGGACCCCAGAACAAGCTGCCAGATACAAAGCACTGAGCTTAGATGATTCAAGCTCCAACGCAAAATCTAGTCCTGAGAAAGACACTTTGGACACTGACATACGGACAGAGACTCATGAGGAAGAATGGACGGAGCTTAATCAAATCAAAGTTACGCCCGACAACCAACAGAAAAAGGAAAAGAATATAGAAGAATCCATTGAACCTGAACATGTTATTCAATTAACTGATACGACAAAAATCAGCATCAAAGAAGCTCCACCAACTGTTACATATGCAAAACCACCTATCAAAGAGGAAATACAAACTCCAGTACATGCGGATTCAAACCCACACACAACTCAAGAGCAGATTGTGATTGAGGTGCCATATGATACACCTCAAGGAAACATTGACCACATGGTGGCTAAGCCACGGATCCAGCTTCGGATTCGGCAGCCCCATGACACTACGTTACACGTGGCACAGAAAAAGACATCACAACAGGCAAAGAACATAGCATTCCTACCACCTGGCTCAATGTGGATGTTACTCAATTGAAGCCTGTGGTCAAGCAAATGATTCAAACTGCCATGGATACACAACAACAGATGATGGATATAGATGCAGATTATGATAAGGCCATGAGGGAAAAGAGTCAATTCCAAATAATGAGTGAACAATTGTCATCACAATTAATCCAGGCCCAAAAAGAGATAGCAGCCAAAAGCACGGAGTTGCTCAAGGTAAAAACGCAATATGATACATTAATGACTCAGCATCACCAATTCCAGGCACAGCTCGCTGATTTACAAAGATTACATGATGCAAGTGAAGCTGACAAAGAGAGAATGAGAGCTAGAAGCACTTTGCTCGAGAAACAATTAAAGGTGTACATGGAAGAGAATGACAACTTACGCAATAGAAATAAAGAACTGATGAAGTCATTATTATATGATCAGCCGGTAGACAAGCAGGAGACATCAGAAACCGCATAGCAGGAATTAAGCGATCAAATTGCAAAATATACAGATTTGCTAAAGCAAGAGCAAGCCCGAGCAAAAGATTGGGAAAGAAAATACACTAAGGAAACAAATGAACTGAAAATGCAATTACAAAATGTGAATGCCAAACTGGTACGGAGTTACAGCGAAAACATGGACCATGTTGCTCAAATTGGCAATGAATTGCTTGCGACAAAAGAAGCACTCAGAGCAGCCATGCAGGAAAGTAAAGAGAAAATTGAACATATAGCGCAATTAGAAATCCAAGTCAAACAGAATACAACGATCGGGACACCAGTAGAGCCAGCTAAGGAAACTCCTACTGACGAGGTAGAGGTACGTCCTCTATCTCCCCCGATTTATCATTCTCCACTACACGAGCCGTTGGCGGACATACCTGATGATCATCCAATGCCATACACTGCAAAAATAAGTCAGAAGGAGCGGGCAGTAGTGGTGTCCCGATTGACAGAAAATTTTGAAAATGAAGTAATCAAAGTGATGAAAGAAGCAAAGATCAAAGGTAAAGACTTGGAAAAGATCATGAAGCCTTTCAACATTCCTTACAGATTATTGAAAGAGAAAACAAGACAATATATAAAGAAGATTACAAAGCAAAGTCCAGATGAGCAGCTAAACTTTAAACAGGATACATTTGCTTACACTCAAGAAGCATTTGAAGCTGCACAACCTGTTTGGAGAAGAAAGTTTTTGGAGAAACATCCTACACTAAGGGTGCATTGGCAAGCAGCACCTTATTTCTTACAGGTAAACCCTTCCTTTTGTCTCATACCACGCCGAAGAGATATTAGAGACTTTTTGGCCCTGCAAAAGGATGGTGCTATAAATCAACAGTGGCTGAATTACCCTCTGCTGCCAAGCCCGCCACATAATTACTTACCAACGGAAGATTATATGGTCAAGACCATCGAATTTTGGCTGCAAAATTATGCGACAGTACCAGATTTAACTATAAAAATGACAAATAAAATACTCAGTATGATACTTACAGTATTGAAGGTCTTCAAGCATGCGGCCTACACATTTTTGAATTTCATTGGTATTAATCAGGGCACAGAGATCCTCATTTTTGATCTGTCTGTTATGCCTAGCAGACCAACCATAATGGCCTATTATTCCAGGTTGATGTTCTTGCCGAGTACATATATGCAAACATTCGAAGAAGCATTCTTCACAAGCTTTTTTGAGATAGATTCTGAAATCTTTTTAAAGATGTCATCTAATTTGAATGCCAGATTAGTGGCATACGAACTGAGCTTCTTCGCGGACCATAGACAGCCACCAAATGACGGTGTGAAGGCAGAACAATGGAAACAGTTAATGATACGTGAAGCCAATTTGCTTA
Source organism: Ceratopteris richardii (assembly GCA_020310875.1). Classification (NCBI taxonomy): domain Eukaryota; kingdom Viridiplantae; phylum Streptophyta; class Polypodiopsida; order Polypodiales; family Pteridaceae; genus Ceratopteris; species Ceratopteris richardii. The sequence continues at coordinate 15,756,019 of CM035439.1, forward strand.
ATGAAATAGAGCAGAAAATATATAGAACATATACCCGTCGCTCGTCAAAGCCTGTCGGGGACGACAGAGTCCAGGAGGGGGGCAGTGTTGAGGGAGAATCAAGCAAAAAGAAGAAAAGAAGAAGACAACGAAAGAAGCTTCACTAAAAAGGTAATATTTGAAGACATATCTCTACAAGAAGCCCCGCAGGGGCGCAACACCCATCTCTGCACAGAGCCCCGCAGGGGCACATATCAAGGAAAAAGCACGTAGGTGGAAGGAGGAACCAGGGCCAACAAGTATCCATGAAGAAGTGCAAGAAGATATCCAGCGGTTCCGAAACCACAAGAGGGTGCTTCAACCTCTTGATCTTTGGAAGGTCCAGATCGAAGACTGAAGCATCACATCCTCATACCTTCCACTGGTGGCGTGCGTGGCAACCCGACTTATAAAGCAAAACAAATGCATCAGGCCCAGAGAATGTAAAACAAGAATTAAGAAGAGGCCATCAAAACTGAACACCTGTTTAACAAACAGGCAGAACTGAGCAAGGGTTGCGAGCGATGAAAAGAAAAGAACAGGCAGCACAAATGCATTAGGCCGAGAGGATGTAAAAGAAAAAATCAAGAACAGGGCCATTAAAACGTAATGCCAGTCTAACCAGTAGGCAGAACTGACCAAAAGATGCATGCGGACAACAAAATGAAGACAAGAAGTAAAGCTTGTCAAGGGACGACAGAGACGAAGAGGGGGAGAGTGTTGCAGAGCTAAAGAGAGCACAAGGCAGAGAAAAAGACGGGCCCCAAATTTTTTCCGATTTGGAGACCCAATTTTTGTATTATAACCATTCTTGTAATATATTTTCCGATGTAAATGCACCAGAGGAGTCCTCTAGATGCATCCCCATAGAAGATTAGAAGCTTACCCATGTAAATTAGTAGGAAATTAGTCTTTAGTTAATAAGTGCCGGTCTCTTGTGTGAAAGGACCATTTTTAGGGCACAAGTATATAAGTCAATTTGTGACTCTTTGTAAAGACTTTTTGCCATTGTGAGAATCAAGAGCACAGAAATTCGAATTTGTGTCTTCTCATCTCTGTATCTTCTTCTTTGTGAGCTTGTGTGCATGTGTATTGCTTGGAAAGAGTGTTAGGAAGTGTTGTCTATCCATGAAAGTGTTTGTTTGTTGTTGTTAAGGTGTGTGCGAAGTGTAGGAAGTGCTGAAGTGTAGGAAGGTTTTCCCGTGACTCAGTATTTTGCTCATAACTTGAAGTAGGAGTGTCAGAATTGAGTGAGACCACCATCATTGGATGCGTCTTCTCGAGAGCTTCGAAAGGCATATGCTATTTGCTATATTTGGAGTTCGGAGCTGAGAGAAAAGCTCAATTTACTGTTGGCTGCTGTTCCAAGTATCGTGACACCATAACTGACAGTTGAAGCTTGTTTGGATCAGTCTTTACCTTGTTTGCACTCTTTGAGTAGTTCATTTGCATTGATCATCATTTGAATGCATGTCCTCATACACTTGGCTAGGTTTGTATACTCATCGGATTGATAATTAAAGCGTGAATCCCCACTATATGCACTTGAGGGGGATTGAGGTATAGTCTCTTTCTCCACAAGTCCCTAAGTTGGTGCTTAGGTCAACAGTATCTGATGTAAAACCATAATACAAACCCTCTTTGAGTGTACCCTTAATGTACCTCAACACTCTTTGTCCTGCAATCCAATGTTCTTTCCTAGGACAATGCATGAATTGAGACAAAACGCCAACTGCATATGACAAATCAGGCCTAGTTAAAGTAGCATAAATCAAACTACCAACCAAACTTTGATATAGCTTCATGTCCTTGAACTCTTCTCCTCCATATCTGCTCAATTTGTGATTCACCTCCATTGGAGTAGGTGCTACCCTGCAATCATTCATCTTAAACTTGATCAACAAGTTCTTCAAATACCTTTCTTGAGTTACATACACTCCATGTTGAGTGTATGAGATCTCCATGCCCAAGAAATATGACAAGTCTCCCAAATCACTGATCTTGAATTCTTTCTCCATTTGCTTCTTTAGGCTTTGAATGCCTTTCTCATCTGTACCTGTAAGAATTATATCATCAACATATATGCACATGTAAATGAACCCATCATCACTTGCTTTAACAAGCAAGCTACTATCTGCTTTAGATACTTGGAATCCAAGTTCCTTCAAGAACTTCACAAGTCTATAATTCCATGCCCTTGGGGCCTGCTTCAAACCATACAAAGCTCTCTTGAGCTTACATACATGATCTGGATACCTTCCATCTCTGAATCCTTGTGGTTGCTCCATGAAAACATCATCTGAAATATAACCATTTAGAAAAGCATTCTTCACATCTAGTTGACATAACTTCCAACCTTTACATGCAGCAATACCTATGATTGTCCTGATGGTTGTCATCTTTGCCATAGGACTATAGGTCTCATCATAATCTATACCATATGTCTGAGCAAAACCCTTCACAACAAGTATAGCTTTATACCTAGACACACTTCCATCTGCAAACCTCTTTGTCTTGTAGACCCATTTGCATCCAATGATCTTCTGGCTATTTGGTTTAGGAACCAACTCCCATGTCTGATTCTCCATCAATGCATCATACTCTTCCTGCATAGCTTTCTCCCAATTTTCCTTACATTTTGCCTCTTCATATGTAGAAGGGTCTTCATCTGCCTTTACCATCTAAGCATAATCTTTAGTAGCCAAAAAAGAAGTGTCATAGCTATACCTTGTAGGTTGCCATTTGTGCCTTGTTGACCTTCTAAGTTCTCCACTTCTTGAAGTTTCTGGTTCATCACACTCTGGATTAAACCTTGGCACTTCTTCAACTTCAACATGTACTTCATTGTTCTCCTCTTCATCAAATATATGGACCTTTGATTTGCCTTTCTTTTGATCCACAATTTCTTCATCACCTGCATAAATATTGATTGTACCTGCATACCAAGTACCTTGATCATCAAATGTAACATCTTTAGATACAAGGAATTGTTTTATGGATGGACTCCACAACCTATATCCCATCTACTTATCATCATATCCAATAAACACATATTTTTCTGCTTTAGGTTCCAATTTGTGCCTTAATTGAGATGGCACATATGCATATGCCAAACATCCAAATACTTTGCAATGATCTAGAGTAGGTCTCTTACCCCACCATGCCTCATATGGTGTCATACCCTGCAAAGCTTTACATGGTAACCTATTGACCAAATAAGTAGCTACGTTTACTGCCTCAGCCCACAAATAATTAGGGTAATTTTTCTCCTTCATCATTGACCTTGCAAACTCAACAAGAGTTCTAGTTCTTCTCTCTGCTACACCATTTTGTTGAGGAGAGTACCTGCAAGTAACCTCTCTCTTTATACCTACATTCCACAAATAATCACTAAACTCATTAGAGAAATACTCTCCCCCTCCATCTGACCTTAGTCTCTTCAACTTATGACCTGTAATTCTCTGTGCATACACATGATAATGTTTGAATGTATTGAATACCTCTGACTTATCTTTGATCACATAGATAGTGATCCATCTAGTAGCATCATCAACATAAATCACATAATACCTTGAGCCATTGATACTGAAATCCTTTGATGGTCCCCACACATCTGTGTGTACCAATTCAAGCTTCTCTGAATACATAAAACCATGCTTGGAATAAGATTGCTTATGAGCCTTACCTAATTGACATGCCTCACATCTGTATGTCATATGTTGACCTGCAACCATTATTCACCATATTTTTGATACCTCTTTCATTGAAATGTCCAAGCCTCTTGTGCCAAAGATCTAACTCAGAGATCTTATGTCCTCCATAAGTGAACAAGGCATGACCAACATTACCTTGGATCTTCAATGTGAACAATCTTCCTTCTTTCTTCCCTGAAACAATTTGTTTATACCTGTTGACCTAAGTACCAACTTAGGGACTTGCGGAGAAAGAGACTATACCTCAATCCCCTCACAAGTGCATATAGTGGGGATACACGCTTTTAATTATCAATCCAAAGAGTATACAAACTTACCCGAGTGTATGAGGACATGTAATCATGTAATGATCAATGCAAGTGAACTACTCAAAGAGTGTAAATAAGGCAAAGACTTATCCAAACAAGCTCCAACTATAGGTCACGGCAAAACGATACTTGGTGCAGCAGCCGTGAGTATTTTGGACTTTTCTCCCAGCTCCGAACTCCAAATATAGCGAATAGCATATGCGTTTCGAAGGTCTCGAGAAGACGCATCCAATGGCAGTGGTTTCACTCAATTCTAACGCTCCTACTTCAAGTTATGAGCAAAATACTGAGTCGCGGGAAACACTTTCCTACACTTCAGCACTTCCTACACTTCGCACACACCTTACCTACAGCAAATAAACACTTTCATGGATAGACAACACTCACAAGCACTCTTTCCAAGCAATACACATGCATACAAACTCACAGAGAAGAAGATACAGAGTGAAGAAGACACAAATTCGAATTTCTGTGCTCTCTATTCTCACAATGGCAAAAAAGTTCTTTACAAAGAGTCACATTTGACTTATATACTAGTGCCCTAAAAATGGTCCTTTCACACAAGAGACTGGCACTTTATTCACTAAAAGACTAATTTCCTACTATTTTATATGGGTAAATCTCTAATCTTCTGTGGGGATGCATGTAGAGGACTCCTCTAGTGCCTTTACAACGGGAAATATATTACAAAAATGAGTATGATACAAAAATATGATGTCCAAATCGGAAAAATTTTGGGGCCCGTCTTTTTCTCTGCTTTGTACTTGCTTTAGCTCTGCAACACTCTCCCCCTCTTCGTCTCTGTCGTCCCTTGACAGGCTTTGCTTCTTGTCATCAGTTTGTTGTCAGCACGCATCCAGAGGTCAGTATTGCCTGATTCTTGATCTTGCATTACGTTTTAGAGGCGCTCTGATTTGTCCTGGTTGCACACATCGGACCTTGCTGTGTTATTCACTTCTTTTCTCTGCACGCAACCTTTGCTCATTGTTACCTGTTTATAAAACAGGTGTTCAGTTTTGACGGCCTCTTCTTAATTCTTGTTTTACATTCTCTGGGCCTGACGCATTCGACTTGCTTGCCCGCAACCCCTGGAGTTAGACTGACTACCTGATATTCCACAGTCTAATTCACCTATAGGCTCATTAATTCTGGGTTGCCACGCACGCCACCAGTGGAAGGTATGAAGATGTGGTGCTTCAGTCTTCGATCTGGACCTTCCAGAGATCAAGAGGTTGAAGCACCCATGTGGGTTACGTCCTTTCCTTGGTGAGTGTGCTCCTGCGGGGCTCTGTGCAGAGATGGGTGTTGCGCCCCTGCGGGGCTTCTTGCAGAGATATATCTTCAGATATTTCCTTTTTAGTGAAGCTGCTTCTTTCGTTGTCTTCTTCTTTTCTTCTTCTTACTTGACTCTCCCTCAACACTGCCCCCCTCCTGGACTCTGTCGTCCCCGACAGGCTTTGATAAGCGACGGGTATATGTTTGATATACTCTTTGCTCTGTATCATTTAGCAGATTTGCTTCACGTATCATGAGTTGTTTCCATTGTTCTGCCTTCACACCGTCATTGGGTGGCTGTCTGTGATCTGCGAAGAAGCTAAGTTCATATGCCACTAATCTGGCATTTAAATTGGATAACATCTTCAAAAAAATTTCTGAATCCATCTCAAAAAATCCTGTAAAGAAAGCTTCTTCGAAAGTCTGCATATATATACTTGGCAAGAACATTAATCTAGAATAATACGCCATTATAGTTGGGCGGCTAGGCATAACTGATAGATCAAAAATGAGGATCTCCGTGCCCTTATTAATTCCGATAAAGTTCAAAAAGGTGTAGGCCGCATGCTTGAATACCTTCAAAACTGTAAGGATCATGCTAAGTATTTTGTTGGTCATTTTGACAGTTAAATCTGGTACTGTCGCATAATTCTGTAGCCAAAATTCTATGGTTTTGACCATATAATCCTCCGTTGGCAAGTAGTTATGTGGCGGGCTCGGAAGCAGAGGATAATTGAGCCACTGTTTATTTATAGTGCCGCTTCTTTGCAAATCCAAAAATTCCCTGGTATCCCTTCTGCGTGGTATTGGACAAAATGAAGGGTTTACCTGGAATGCATATGGTGCTGCTTGCCAATGCACCCGTAGTGTGGGATGTTTCTCCAAAAATTTCCATCGCCACACTGGTTGTGCAGCTTCAAACTCTGCTTGCGTGTATTCGAATGTGTCGTGTTTGAAATTCAGCTGCTCATCTGGACTCTTCTGTATAATCTTCGTTATATAACGTCTTGTTTTCTCTTTCAAGAGTCCGTATGGAATATTGAACGGCTTCAGAATCTTGTCCAGGTCTTTACCTTTGATCTTGGCCTCTTTCATCACTTTGACCACTTCATTTTCAAAATTTTCCGTTAACCGGGACACCACTAGTGCCCGTTCCTTCTGACTTATTTCTGCAGTATATGGCATTGGATGTTCGTCATGTATGTCGGCCAACTGCTCATGTAGTGGAGAATTATAGATCGGGTGAGATAGAGGACTTACCTCTACCTCGTCAGTAGGATTTTCCGTAGCCAGCACTACTGGTGTCCCGATCGGTGTTTTCTCTTTCATCTGAGTCTTTAGTCGTGCTATGCATTCATCTTTCTCTTTTATCTCTTGCATGGCTTCTCTGAGTGTTTCTTTAGTGGCCAGCAATTCTTTACCAATGTCAGCTACATGATCCATATTTTCACTGTAGCTTTGGATCAGTTTGGCGTTCACCTTTTGTAATTGACTCCTCAATTCATGTGTTTCATTGATGTATCGGCTCTTCCATTCCTCTATGTTTGCTTGTTCTTGCTTTAGCAGCTCTTCATATTTTGAGATTTGATCCCTTAATTCTTTTTCTTTAGTTTCCGTGCATTCCTGTTGCTCGATTGGTTGATCGTATAATAATGATTTCATTAATTCCTTATTCCTCCCTCTCAATGTGTCATTTTCTTCCATATATACTTTTAGCTGTGTCTCGAGCAACGTACTTCTAGCTCTCATTCTTTCTTTGTCCGCCTCACTTGCATCATATGATCTTTGTAAATTTGTGAGCTGTGCTTGGAGTTGGTGATGCTGAGTCACTAATATATCACATTTCGTTTTGATTTCGATCAACTCCGTGTTTTTGGCCGTTATCTCCTTTTGTGCTTGGATGAGTTGGGATGACAGTTGTTCGCTCATTATCTGGAATTGACTTCCTTCTCTCATGGCCTTATCATAATCTACATCTATTTCCATCAATTGCTGTTGTGTGTCCATGGCTGTTTGAATCATCTGCTTGACTACAGGTTTCAGCTGAGTAACATCCACATTAAGCCATGTTTTTGGTATGCTTGGTTCTTCGCCGGTATTGATATCCTTTCCCTGTGCCACATGTAATGTAGTGTCATGGGGCTGCCTAATCTGAAGCTGGATCCTTGGCTCAGCCCCCATGTTTGCTTGATTTTCTTGAGGTGTATCATCTGGCACCTCGATCACAATCTGTTCTTGGTTTCGTGGCCCCTCCTTTTCCTTACTCACTGGAGTTTTTTCTTCCTCTTTAACAGGTTGTTTTACATGTGTAACACTGGTTGGAGCTTCCTTGATGCTTATCTTTGTAGTATCATTTAACTGAATTACATGCTCCGGTTCAATGGGATCTTCTATATTCTGTTCCTTTGCTTTACCACTTCTTGGCGTCACTTCCACTCGGTTGATCTCATTCCATTCATTATCTTGAGTTTCTGTCCGTATATCAGTATCCAAGGTATCTTCTTCCGGGCTGGAATCTGTATTTGTACTGGAATCATCAATGCCCAGCTCTTTGTATCTTCCCGCTTGTTTTGGAGTCTTTTCTGTACGCTGCTGTAGTTTCTCTTGACTCGCCTGTCTATAATGATGACCTTGAATGTTTAAGTTCACCTGCCCTTGCATGTACTGATGTGTGTCTTCGAGGGCAGCGGAAAGGTCTCCCTTGGTAATAGGCATTTGTGCCGTCGTGATTTTTGGTAAGAGATGAGTTCTCTTAGATTGTGGTGTAGCTTGGGCTTCCTCCTCCCGTAGACGCTTTGTACCCCTCATGGGTTTTTGTGTGCTGGTTCCAGCTTCTTCAACCATAACAACTGCTTTCTTTTTCTTAGGGACCGTAGCTGATTTTGCGTATTTGGCTAGCCCTTCTGAGGTTGGCATCTCTCTCAAACAATTCTTCATTTCTAGAGCTTCATATATCAGTAATGTGAGAGCCGAACTGCCATTCAAAAATTTCTTCTGTCCCCATTTCTTCTGAGCTTCAAATAATCTTTCTTGGACATACCCTGTTAAATTGATTTTGTTTCCTATTTGTCGCATGGCATGTGATAATAGTTGTACTACTATCTTTTGTGGAGCCGTATACCTGTGCATGCTTGGGAAGCAAAAGTGTTGATGCACGAGACGGACAGCATCTTCAATGTCTATTCGGTTAATCTCCAGGAAGGATCTTTTCTTAGGGTCATGACATTCTTCTTTGACACTAGTAATACCTGCTTGATTCCATCCAAAATCTTTATTGATTAACTCATGTGTGAATTGGATAGTCTTCCAAATTCTGACTTTATCCAATACGCGTGCTTCTGGAACCGATATTTTTGTAGCAACCGGTTGCATGGTATTCATGACTTGTGCACATCTTTGAAAGTCTGGAACATAGATAGGCAATTTGAGAAATGCCTCTATGCCTGCTTGTGTCCATACATCTTCAATATGAGGTAGCCCCTGTATGATTGTTTTGAAGTCCTGTGACATGATAGGAAAATAATGATCTGTGTCCATAATTTTGATTGTTGCCATGAAGATGAGCTCTGCCACTGGTTGATCATCCCGAAACCAGTGACCTCTTGCTTTTGTAATTGACTCGGGTGGGAAAACCTGGACTTCTTCCTCTTGTGTAGCTTCAGAACTAGTAGACGCCATCTACACTCAAGATAGAGCATGAATTAGTTGCCATATATTATCAGAAATCCTCCTTTGTTTGCTTGTCATAAGCTCGATATTGCTTCGAGTGAATGGTGTTGTCCCTTTCCCGCGTGAGTGAGAAAGGTAATACCTGGATCTTTCACATTTTTTAGGTATTTTTATATTTTCATCTGAAAAGGAAAACAGAAAAGTTAGTTTATAGCCGAGGCGGTTATTAAATTTTTTGGAGTATTTTTCTTAATATATGTACAAGTTCTCTCCTATTTCCCAAGAGGAAAATGTGCTTGACTATCCTGAAATAGAAGAAGGATGTGCCGAATGCTTGGCCTTGTAATGTGGCCCTATCATGCATACTTTGGGTATTGACAATTCCATATGTGTGCAATTGGAAGTAGTTGGTTGATGCATGCCGTTTATTTTGGCTTTGGGTATCCAATTCTACTTCATTGTGCTGGGCTTCTTTGTATGTTGCCCACTTCCACTGAATGTGACTCTTTTCTTCTTGTTGTAGGTCTCTTGATCTGATTTGTAAATCGCGGAATGGTTCGAGTTGCCATTACAGACTCCTTCTTTCTCCAGTAACTCTTTTTTTGTGGCTGTTTTGCCTGTGGACCATATTGGTTCTTCTTGTGCTGAGGATCATCATTTCGGTTTAGTTTCCTTGGAACGCAAGACTTAGGAACCCAGATTTGCGAACGATCCTATTGAGCAGCTACTACTTTCTTTGGAATCCATATTGTAGCAATTCTTTGATGACTTCGTTGTTCAGACTGAGTTGGTTTCTCCTTTGATTGTTTGTTCTGATGTCGGTTGTGCTTCTGTCGTTGAAGGTACTCCTCCACTTGATCTTTCTTTATCCACGCTTGGTTAGAGTATGGAATAGGGTATATTTTAATGGGTACAGATTTTGAATTACTCAGAGGACTAGTCCCTCTCTGGCATTGTGCTTCACTGAGGTTAGTTTCAGCTTGATTGACACTCTCATGACTTGCTAGACTAGAAGATGGTGTGCAAACAGAATTCAATGTGTACGCACATAGAGTACTTGATGAAGGTGTTTCTATAGTGCTAGTGAACATACATTCATGACCTTGTTCATTGGAATGAACTTTTTGCTCCATGCTCACAGATTTGATTGGTCGTTCGTCTAGCAGACTGAATACTTCACGATCTCCTATCCTGGCTGAGATGTATCCTAACGCCAATTGAATGGTCACCTCATATTCGTAAATCCAGTCTTGACCTAACACTACCTCTTCAAGTAAATCTTGATCATGACACACTAATAGCCTTTGTTCCATAGTGTTGTTGCCAAGATGCAACGGTAAGGTGATCTCACCTATGCATTGAGTAATCGTTCCTCCTATTCCTATCAACTATGCCATCGATGGGCATACTTCCTCCTTGAGTTTTTGGGTCAAAGAAAGCTTGATACAGCTCACAGTAGCTCCTGTGTCAATGAGAGCATCCACCAAGTGGTACTCTGTTTTTCCTGCTCCCAAATTTAAATATGGTTGCGTTCTCTGGGATCCTAGGTTTTGAGTGGCTCTAAAATTAGCCATTGGGATGAGTTCTTCTCCTAGTCGATATCTCTCATCTCGCTCTCTCATCCACTCTTTCCGTTTCTTTATTCTTTCCAATGCTTCCTGTCTCGCTTCTTCTCGTATCCTTTCCTCCTCTATGCGTCTATTCTTGCCTTTGATTAATCGAGACATTGTTTCTTCGGTTAAAGGTTCTAGATATTTTTTCACTCTACATCCACTGATGTAGTTTGGTAACACATCTCCATCTAAGGTTGCTAAGCTAATGGCTCCACTTGTAGATATGCGATTAATAATTAATGGACCATATCCTCTCTTCTGCAACTTCTTAGCGTGTTGTTTCAAGGTGTATACCAAAACTAAATCTCCTTCCTTCAAATTTTTGTCCTTTATGTGCGCATCAAAGTAGGCTTTCTGTCGTCGTTTAGCAGCATAAATACCTGCTACTGCTTGTAACCTAGTTTCGTGAAGCTTTTCTATTTGATCCAATTGAGCTGATAGTTCATGTCCTGTCCACTCGTAAGTAGTTGCTACTCTCAGAGTGGGAATTAAGAAATCAATTGGCAAAATAGCATTTTGTCCATACACTAAGTTAAAAGGAGTAGTGCCTATGGCGGTTTTATAGGCTACTCGAAATGCCCATAAAGCATGATGTAACTACTTATCCCAATCTGATCTACCATTGTTAACAATTTTGGTGAGAACTGTACACAAGATTTTATTCGAACTTTCTGCTTGTCCATTGGCTTGTGGGTGATAAGGAGCTGATTTCTTATGAATTACCAAGAATTCATTCAATAAAGCTTCTATAACTTCATTCACAAAGTGCGTACCTCTATCACTCACAATTTCTATTGGTAGTCCAAATCTAGTGAAAATGTTTTCAAAGAGAAACTTGGCTGTGGTTCTTGCGTCATTTTTCTTGGTTGCTCTGGCTTCAACCCATTTGGTCAGGTAGTCTGTGGCTACAATTATATACTCGGCATGGGATCCTTTTGCTGGTGGGCTAATAGGTCCTATGAAATATATTCCCCATTTTGTGAAAGCTCTAGCACTCATCATGGGTCTAAGTGGCATCTCATCTCTTCTAATTGGATATTTCGTTCGTTGACAAGTATCACACCGTTGCACATATGTTATGGCATCTTGGTGTAGAGTTGGCCACCACATTCCAGCAAAGAGGATCATTTTTGCTGTTTTATCCGCAGAGAAGTGTCCTCCTGCAGCTCCTGTATGAGCCATCTCTAAAACAGAAAGATATTCGTCTTCGTGAATGCACATTCGTAATTGGTTATCTTTCCCTCGTTTAAAAAGTTGTTTTCCTATGATAACATAATCTTTACTTTGTTCTTCAAGCGCGCGTTTCCTTGCTGAAGTAGCTCCGTCTGGGTATTCTTGAGTTTTCAAGGACTTTACCAGTGGCATGCTCCATCTCGGTGCTATTGTAGAATAGCATATGGTAGAGTTCTCATCTGGGATTTGTTCTTGACAGATCTGACAGGTTGATACATAGTTATGTGCATCTCTTTGCATGGTTGGCCAATATATGCCAAATCTCTTGAGTGTTTGCCACGTTCCATTTGTATTCAAATGAGTTTTCCATTGGTTTATGTGTGCTTTCTGAAGCCACATTTCTTGTTCCTCTTCTTCCACGCATCTCATTAATAATCCACTTGAATCCTCGTGATACAAACTTCCCGCAATGATGTGAAGGTTTTTAGTCCTCCAGAGGTCTTGGGTTTGGTTTGGTGTGATCCCATCTTTAGGTCCATGTGTAAGTATAGGGATCAACTTTTCTGCCCATTGAGGACATACCTCCAGGTTAAAAAGGTACGTATCTGGCAGATCATCTGGTACTCCTATGGGTGGTTCTCCATGGGTCATTCTTGATAAGTGATCTGCTCTTATGTGGGTATTTCCTTTCTTGACTACTACCTCAAAATCAAATTCCATTAGCAATAAAAACCATCGTACTAGTCGTCCTGTATTACAAGGCTTGTTGACTAGGTACAATAGGGCTTGATGATCAATGAAGAATTTGAATTTGTTTGCCAACAGGTAATGTCTGAACTTTTTGACTGCGTACACCATCCCTAGGCCTTCTCTTTCCGTGGTAGTATAATTGCGTTCTGCTTGATTTAATTGTCTACTAGCATAGTCTATAGGGTGGTCTAATTTTCCTGTGTCAGTAGGTTGAGCTAAGATGCAACCAATGGCAAACTTGGAAGCATCCACATGAATGTGAAACGGCTTATTCCAGTTAGGGACTCGAAGGATTGGTGCTGAACTCAATCGATTTTTTAACTCATTAAAAGCTTTTTCACATTCTTCGGTCCCATTAAATAGAGTCAATAATGCATAAAGAGGTCTAGCAATTATGGCATACATATGTATGAATCTTCGATAGTATCCACAATGTCCCATAAATGCTTGAACTTCTTTAGCAGTCCTAGGTCTTGGTAAATCCAGAATTACTTTGATTTTGTCTTCATCTGTTGAAATCCCATTCTTAGAGACAATATGTCCTAAGATTTTTCCTTGTCGAACCATGAAGACACATTTTTCAGGATTGAGGCATACTCGATATTGTCGACATTTGGCAAAGATCTTTTCTAGTTCAGGGATATGCTCTGATCGTATAGCTGAATAAGTACAAAGATCATCCACGTATACCTCCATACTTTTTCTCAGAAATTCCTTGAACACATGACACATCAATCTTTGGAAGGTAGCTGGGGCATTCGTTAATCCAAAAGGCATGACTCTAAAGGCGTATACTCCCCATTCAGTTGCGAATGCTGTTTTATGTTGGTCCTTAGGAGCAATGGCTACCTGATTATACCCTGAAAAGCCATCCAGAAAGCTATAGACTTCCTTCCCTGCTACCCTTTCCAAGAGATGATCTGTGATTGGCAAAGGATAACTATCCCTTATGGTCGCGGCGTTTACTTTCTTCAAATTGATGCACACTCTTAACTTTCCATTCTTTTTCGGTACAACCACCAAAGGTGACACCCATTCCGTGTGCTCAATCTCATAGATGAATCCAGCATCTAGTAACTTGTCTATCTCTTCCTTTATTTTGGCTGAATACGCATCATTGTAAGTATATGGTCTTTGTTTAGAAGGTTTGGCTTCGGATGTCATGGGGATTCTATGCGCACATATAGATGGATCTACTCCCTTCAAGTCCTTATAGGTCCAATCAAAGACGTCCCGATATTCTCTTATGAGACGAATTAACTCTTGCTCTTCTTCTAATGAGACATCCTGTCCTATGAAGGTGCATCGTTCTTCTCCTTCTTCTACAGTTACAACTATCTTCTTGGTTTGTTCCTCATTATCATATGCTATTCCAGGCTGTGCTTCTCTTTTCGGCATTTGAATAGCAATTTTTCTCTCCTCCACTTCATATTTTTTAAAGTGAACTGGTACCTCAAATTGGTCTTGGGGTTTATTTTCTTCATCTTCTGATTCTCTTTCAAATTCTAATTCCCCCTTCTGTGTGAGTTCCTGGTGTTTCTCTTTGGCTGTGATATTTATGTTGGTGGTACTATTCCCTAGATCCATTGGTTCGGGCTCCATTTCAATGCTCTCGTAGTCCTCCTTCCAGTCTTTCTCAATCACTTCTCCTTCTTCAGCCTCCTGAAGGACTACCACATACAGGCTAACATCATAACCCTCCTCATCGATACATTCGTTCATGGTCACTACTTCTTCGTTTACACAGACATCGAGGGTCGCTAAAATTTCCATCCAACCGTGAGGTTCAAATTCTTCATCCGAAAATACTTATGGCATATAAGCCGGATCTTGTACAGACCTCGCTATTCCTTGTTTTTGCTGCCATCCTTTTCTTCTCTCCTCTTCCTTCTTTGCAGCTTGGCATATCCATAGATGAGTGTCCTCTTTCATCCAGGATTGATCACTAGAACCTACACTATGAATTGATTGATCGTCTTCCTCCTTATGAATTTGATTCCATTGTAGAGGTGGAACATCTTGATATGTGTACGTATGTAGGTTTATTCTAGTGGTGGTTCCTGCGTGTTGTAGGTATACCGCATCTTTTCCCCAATCTTGTACGACCTTTAACTGTCTCATGAAAGGCCTTCCCAGGATCATTTCATAATTGCTTGGCCTTTCGAAGTGACATATTGCTAAAGTGTGTTCGAATTCCACTCCACACGTAGTGAAGACTACTCGCTCCAACAATCCTAAGGGTCTTTCCGTATGTCCATCTGCCATTTGTATTTTCATGCGTGTTGGTCTTAATGCTGGTTTTCCCCATTTCTCCCAAATTTCTTTGGTAGCAATACCAACACCAGCTCCGGAATCTAAGATGGCTTTGGTAGTGTAACCCCTATAAGTAATTGGAAGGCAGGTATTTCCTTCATCTCCCTCACTAAAGTCTCCTACTTTATCCACTGGAATTCTCCCTGTGTTTACTTCGTCTGCTATCTCTTTCTTTTCCTCCTTGAATTCCCATTGATTGATTAATTTCTCTTTCAAATGTGGTTTTACCTTCAACAGTTCTTTAAATGTTAGGGTACAAGGGATTTTTACCTCTCTAAGGCGTTGTATGATCTCAGATGTTTGGACTGATGGGTTCGTTTCTCGTTTCCTCATTGAGGGAATGTGATACAATTCTGAATTTTGTTCGTACTCCCCTGTGTAGTTGGGTAGTTCCTTTGCATCTTCCTCTCCTTGGTCACTTGCATCCATCGGAAAAATTTCTTCTGAATTTAGTTCAGGTATTGAACCCTCTATTTCGTTTTTTGCTTCTAGTTCTTCAAAGGGTGGTTCAATTCCTTCCACTTTCTTCCATTTGTCCTCTTGAACTCGTGCCCATAGATCCTTAGTCCATTCTCCTTCTACTTCGGGAACTATGGATCCTTCCCTTCTCTCAATACCACGTTCGTCATTATGTGTTCTATTTACTTCAGGCTTTTCATGAGTGTTTACACACTCTTGGAATTCTCCTTCGGAAATTCGGGTATTGGGTAAAGGCGATGCAGGTTTTTCTAAGGTCTGTTGTGCGACTTCTATCAATTTCTTACAGATATCTAGTCTTTCTTTTTCTAAGTCGCCTCTTGGATATTCTCTCTCGTGTTGTTCTATGGTAGGTCCTGCTCTTATTCGTGCCTTGTATGCCTGAATCCACATGGCTAATTCTTCAGGCATAGGATCTGCTAAGACTGATCCTACCTCCTCTTTTTTGTACTGTTCATTTTTGTCTACTTCTTCCCTCTTCGGTTCTTCTTTTGGTTTTTGTTTGTTTTCCTCCTTTTCCTTCTTTTGTAATAACTTCTTTTCTTTTATCCTATCTCTTCGGTGCTTCCATCTCTGGGACCTTTTACTTGCAATACTCTTCTCCGGCTCTTCTGAGTCTTCAACTCTCTGAGGGATGGGTGTGTCCCTCTCCTTGTCACTTTGGTTGTTCTCCTCCGTTTTATCCGGGGTCTCTCTGGCTTTGGCTCTCGTTATTGCTTTCAATGGTACTGTGTACTCTTTATCACTCCCTGATGATTCAATTACTTCTATTACGCTGATTTGCACATTAGATGTAAGCTTGTTGGGATTCTTGGGGCAGTCTCTGAAAAGGTGTTCCTTACCACAATCACTACAGTAGCCTTCCCAGACTCGTTGTGGTGGTGGTGGGTTTGGCAATGTGCATTCTCTGATATAGTGATCACCTCCACACCTGTAACATGGTCCTCTGGGTACAGGCGGTCTGTTCATGGGTCGGGGTGGTATGGTTGCTCTAGGAGCTGTATACATCAATGACACATAGTCCTGCTCATAACCGTATGAACTATCTGATGCTTCCATGCCATAGGCATATGGTTCATACAGTTGTCCATATTCCATCATTGAGCTTTCATAATTAGGGTATGTTCCTTGACTAGGGTCATAAAACGAGTCATATGGTTCATTACTAGTCAAAGGTGTGGCTGGGACTATTGCTCTCTCTAAGTTTTCTTCTGGTTGAGCAATCTTGACTGGGACAACGTTCTGAGGATGAGGCGGTTGTTGTCCTAGTACTGGTTGTGGTTGTGTGTATCCTTGATATACATACGGTCGTGGCATCGGTGCCTGCGGCTGATAAGATGGATACCTAAAGGCTTCACCTCCCTGATCTCTCTGAGGGTATCCATAGGGTCTCATGTATGGCTGTGCTGGTCTAGCTTGCCTATTGTAGGGACAATTTTCCGTGCTGTGATTTGTATATTTTTGTTCCACACTGCAATATTGTAGAGGTCCTGGGACAGTGGGTCTATTATAGGCATAAGCCGGTGGTGGAACTACTCCCCTAGTACACAGGTGAGAAGGATGATCACCTCCGCACTGCATACATCTTCTGAGCATGGGTACTCTCATAGGATTATTGGGGTAGTTCCTCTGTCCTTGAACGTTCAACTTCTTCGCTAACAAATCGGCTATTTCCTTTACATTGTTTTTAGGAATTGATGAGTTACTGGCCGAATCTTCACTTTTCAAGCTTCCTTGAGGTATTTTCAGGTCCTCTGCTAGGTTATCTTCTAGGTCTATGCATTCCTTCATGCAATCTTGCAAAGTCTGGACCCTTTTCACATACACCAATGATCGTAAAGATCCGTTCAACAATCCTTCCAAAAATAATGACACCATTTTATTTTGTGTAGGTCTCTCTTCTACTGGGCATCTGTCTACATATTGCTTGAATCTTCTTGCAGCCAACCTCACTGATTCGGTAGGGACTTGCTTGAAGCTATGGATCAATGATGAAGAATTTTTTTTAATTCCTGATTTAGTAAATTCCTCAATCATTTCTTGGTATACCTGCTCCATGTTTTGAAAAGTATTAGGGTCCAATGGCTGAAACCATGCTAACGCAGTGTCTGACAGTGTAAGACCAAAGGACTCATATTGAATCAAAAAGTCTTCTACCTGTTCGGCTCTGATTACTTGTTTAAATTCCGCTATATGATTGTAAGGTTCACTAGAGCCATCATAGTGATTTCTCATGCATTTGGCAACTTGGATTGGCCTTAGTCGTCTTCCTGCTTCGGGTGGTCTAGGCATCACTGGGAAAATTGGTCTTCCTATTGGTATGCCTGGTCCTCTTACTACCGACGGTCTGACTGGAGCATGAATTCCATGTCTTGGGTCAATAGTTGGCTGAGGTCGGTAATTAGGGTTGTTTGCAGGCATTGCGAACTGCATCGGTGGTCTGACTGGGATTTGAGTTTGTTGTGTTTGTTGTGTTTGTTGTGTTTGGCCCGACTGTTGGTATGAATCATTATGGGACGTTCCCAGTGGGTTTCTTGAGGTAGTGGCTTGGTCCCTAGGGGGAAACACTGGGATATTCTGATATTTCAACTCCGCTCGTTCCACTTCTGTTATGGGCCAATATCTTCTCTTATTTTTATCCAGATATGTGATAATGGTGGAAAAATCAGGATCCTGCAACTCATTTAAGGTGTCATCTTGGGGAATCAGATCTCCTCTCCATATCCTCGCAATCGTAGATCTCCCTCTAGGTGTAGTTACTTGCTCTTCACTCCCTCCTCCATTTAAGTTTGCAGCATTATTTTCTTCACCAATTTCATTAATGTTTTCTGGGTGTTTTGTGACAACATATTGGATATCTCTTTTGTCCATGTAAAGTCCTCCTACGTACTTGACTGCTGGTCTAGGCACTATGTAAGCCTCTGACGCTTTCTTTAACCTAGCCACTGATCTGTTTAGGCCATCCAAATAAATAGGCATCTCATTTTGGTTGGTGTTCACATACTCCAAGGAGGTACTCTCCCTCAATGATTGACATCACGCCAATCATGGGTACTGTGTTCTGCATATCCTCTAAAGCCATGGGAATTTCTTCCTCTGACTCACTAGAGGTCTCAGAATAATGTGAACGGTTACTTGGCTCTGCTACACTACCTATAGAAGAGATTACACTTCTTCGGCTTCCTAGGGTTCTTCCGGATCTCAGGTTCATCCACTTCTAAACTCTGATCAGCCTTTGCAATCCTTTGGCCTTTGGCACTCTTCACTCAGGGTCAAAATTCTAGGAAGAATGTTGGCTAAAATTTTGACTGAAAATAACTTTTCAAGTCACGATACTTAACCTCCAAATTCCATGATACACGATCTCTGGGTTGAAACGATACCCGATACTTAGGTCAGAACGATACACGATATTTCAATCGTGACGATATTCGATACTTGAACACCGACGATACACGATCTCTGAATTGGAACGATCGACGATACACGATATTTGGTAAGTATCGCGATCTCTGAGAAGCGATACACGATACTTAACCCAAACAATACGCGACCAACGATCGCCGATACTTGAACGAAACGATACGCGATCTTTGGCAAGTATCGCGATCTCTGTGAAACAATACACGATACTTAAGCCAAACGATACACGATCTTTCTCCAAACGATCGCTGGCAAAACGATACACGATACTTGTTAGGTATCGCGATCGCTGAACCAAACGATACACGATCGATAAGAGTAACGATACACGATCGACGATCTCTGGCCAAAACGATCTCTGACCAAGTATCGCGATCGGTATGAAACGATACACGATCGGAGGGAAATATCGTGATACTCGACCATAGGAGCAAAACGATACTTGATAAGTATCGCGATACTCGACCGCGGGAGTAAAACGATACTTGACCCTTAGACAATTTTTGAGAAATGTTTTTTAAGTTTTGTTTTGATGCCCTTGTTCTCCTAGTTCCTCTCTCCTCTCCTCACTCTCTGTATCAAGCAAAGCACCTCTTTTACCCCCTGTAGATCTCAGACGATACCTGACGCAGATCGTTTCACTCTGAAAGACTTGAGTTATGTAATGAGGTTGATGGAATGGTACAAAAGCTTACCTTAGGACTCTATCTCAACCCTCTACTCCTCTTGACTAGCTCTGCGTAGCTCAGATTGCTCCACCCTTCGTCCACGATCTCTGACTACAGCTCACGATACTCGACAATAGTCCCACGATACTTGCTCAGAAAACAAGTGACTTGCAAAGTGATACTTTTTGGGTTTTATACTTGGTCTTTTTTTTTTTTTTTTTTTTTCTATCTACTGAAAATGAAACAACAAGACAAGAAGTGAAAGCTACTCTAATCTACTCCCTCACTCTTCCTATTCTCCTCCTACTACTCACTTCCCTAAACTAACAACTCACTACACACACTCCAAGAATGAGAAGTAGCAAGTGCGGCTGAAAATGACTTACCAAAGAAGAGAAAATTTCCACTCCTCCACTTACTTCAATGCAAAAAGCTACTTACCATCACACGAATGCCTCGGTTTGATTCGTCACTCCCCGGCAACGGCGCCAAAAAGTGTGTTGACCTAAGTACCAACTTAGGGACTTGCGGAGAAAGAGACTATACCTCAATCCCCTCACAAGTGTATATAGTGGGGATACACGCTTTTAATTATCAATCCAAAGAGTATACAAACCTAGCCGAGTGTATGAGGACATGTAATCATGTAATGATCAATGCAAGTGAACTACTCAAAGAGTGTAAATAAAGCAAAGACTTATCCAAACAAGCTCCAACTGTAGGTCACGGCGAAACGATACTTGGTGCAGCAGCCGTCAGTATTTTGGACTTTTCTCCCAGCTCCGAACTCCAAATATAGCGAATAGCATATGCGTTTCGAAGCTCTCAAGAAGACGCATCCAATGGCAGTGATTTCACTCAATTCAAACTCTCCTACTTCAAGTTATGAGCAAAATACTGAGTCGCAGGAAACACTTTCCTACACTTCAGCACTTCCTACACTTTGCACACACCTTACCTACAGCAAATAAACACTTTCATGGATAGACAACACTCACAAGCACTCTTTCCAAGCAATACACATGCATACAAGCTCATAGAGAAGAAGATACAGAGTGAAGAAGACACAAATTCGAATTTCTGTGCTCTCTATTCTCACAATGGCAAAAAAGTTCTTTACAAAGAGTCACATTTGACTTATATACTAGTGCCCTAAAAATGGTCCTTTCACACAAGAGACCGGCACTTTATTCACTAAAAGACTAATTTCCTACTATTTTACATGGGTAAATCTCTAATCTTCTGTGGGGATGCATCTAGAGGACTCCTCTAGTGCCTTTACAACGGGAAATATATTAGAAGAATGAGTATGATACAAAAATATGATGTCCAAATCGGAAAAATTTTGGGGCCCGTCTTTTTCTCTGCTTTGTACTTGCTTTAGCTCTGCAACAATACCCATTGCTAGGGTCTTCTACAAACACTCCTTCATTAGTGAACCTAACTTCATAACCTTTTTCAACAATTTGTCCTACACTTATCAAATTCTTAGGAATTTTAGGAACATACAAAACCTTACTCAAGAGAGTACTACCATCCTTGCCCTTCACTGATCCAATTGACTTCACATTGTGCATTGTATTGTCACCTGTTTGAACTACATGATTAGTTACCTTATTTTCCAAGTCAGTCATCAATGCTATGTTACCACTCAGGTGATTGCTACACCCTGAGTCAATGTAGAAAACTCTTTGGTCTTCACTTTGCCTTTCACAAGTTGCATTCATTATCAATGTTGAATCCTCCTTCTGTTCTGAAGCATAATTGTAGTAGGTATTGTTATATTGTTGACTTTGAAATCCTCTACCTGCATTTCTTCCAAAGTAACCCCTACTACCTCTTCCTCTGAAATTACCTCTTTGATTTCTACCACCTCTTCCTCTTGAATTAAAATTCTGATTATATCCACCATTATTCTGAGTATTATGCCAACAATCATTAGCTAAGTGATTTGTCTTACCACAAATCCAGCAAGCCTTTACTCCATCTTTATTACTCCTGCCTCTTCCTCTACCTTTGCCACCTCCTCTTCCTCTTAGGAAGTTAGCTTGACTAGTTGTACCTTCATCCTCATTTGTTTGTTGCTTTCCTTTTATATTCTTTTTCTTATCCTTTGAATACATTGCATGACATGTACTCTTGTCACCTTCACCTTTGACATCCTGCTCAAAGGTTAACATATGTCCTAGCAACTGATTTAAGTCAGGAGTAAAATGATCAAGTGATAATTCAGTAGAAAAAATGAATGGCTTCCGTTTGTCATCACCTCTCAAACCTGTGAGGATTTGCCTTACCAATTTATCCTCCTCAATGTCTTCATCAACTACTCCTAATGCATCTGCAATGTCCTTCATTCTGGTTACATAATCTGAGATGGATTGAGAGGCCTTCTTCTTGAATGTGGTAAATTCTGCCCACAAGGATGCCTTCCTAGACTTTGTGGTGTTTTGGAAATGCTCCTCCAAAGCATTCCATATATCACTTGCACTTTCAAGACCTCTAATGTGAGGTAGCAAGTAGTCATTGACTGCCATATAGATAATGCTCCTAGCTTGAGCATCTTTCTTCATCCAATTCTTCAAATCTGATATTGCTCATAAGATGAGCTTCCATCCTCATTGACCATGTTGAATAGTTCTCTCTATCCAACTTCTCTATTTGAAGAGAATCTCCCATCTTTTCTTCACATGTGTATTGAATTCTTCAAACTTTATGAGTAATATATGTGCCTTTACTTCGAATGATACTCCTTTTGTCTTCCTTGATGTCGTATGGCCTCCTCCTCAAGATTTGCTCTCAATCTTTCACCTTCTGAATCTTTAATTGTTGAATTCTTTATGTCTGCAGTAGTTAGGATCCTCCTTTCTTCAATTCTGATACTTCCTGCTCTGATACCACTCATAGAGAGTATTAATCTCCAAAAGAACAAGCTACTCTTGAAGTTAGAGCACCTCTATATCAAGAGTAACTCAAATCATTCACCAAATTAAATGATCAATGATCAATTGTCAAAATTTTGATCAAACTGTGAAGAAGGTGATTACACATAAGTCTGCTACACATAACTCTCTCATTGACTTATCAAATGTGTAACGTTTTTTATAAAATTTTGCACAAGGTGTCGCCTATAGTTTGTGCACTTCCTCCAAGTTAAATCACTTCAAAAGATTCAGTAGATCTTGAGAAATGAACTGAACAAGTCACCTATGTCTAAAATTGTTCTTCTGAGAAGTCCCTTTAGACACCTATAACTTCTAACATTTGGTTCTCTCAATCTAGAACCCATTTATGCAAATGCTTTTAGCCACAGGTAGCTTACCTTCTAACTTAAAGATTGAGTGCTTGCTTGCTCAAAACTTTACACTGTGTAAGGAGAACTGACGAAAACATTAGCATCGAATTTTGCGCCTGTTTCAGGAACTAGTGAACACTTCTTCACATATGAATGTTCCTACTCATAATTCTCACAGCCTGTTTACAATTAGGCTCTCAAACTTTAACCATAGACTTATTAACTATGGATTTAGACATCTACAAAAGGATTCTTGAAATGATCAAGCACAGAAGAAGAATGCACAGAAAGATCGGGCGCTACATTTTCATTTCTGAGAAATTCTTACATCTGAAAAATGAGAGAGATTCTACTCACTTCTAATCTAATGACATCTAATTCTTCTCAATTCTTGTTCTCACATAATCTCTCTACTTTGCCCCGACATTTTCTTTGTATATATAGGCAAATTTTTACAAGCTCATGACCATACAAAAGTATGTGATGATCTGACTCTAAAATAATGTACATATGTATACACATCTTTATCTCCTGGATATGCACTTCCTTCATGCTTCATGACTTGGTCTTTTCTTCAGTCCTTGACTTCAATTCTTCATCCAAAACTTCAATTGTTGATTGCCGTGCACCAACATGATCGCCATTGGGAGGTGGTTTTTTGATATTTGCAGATGGAAGAACCCTATCACCACAGTTCTCGTCCATTTCCTCTTCCTCTACATGTTCTTGATTGGAGCTTGGCATTAAAAATTTCGCCCATGCCTACCACCCCATATGGATCCTCGTCTCTCACATGCAGAGGCTGCCGAACCTGATGAGCTAGACGAGGAGTTTGACAATAGATCCCATTAAAAACCCCTTGGATCCCATATGTCCAAGTTATTTCCAAGGATCCCATATGTCCTTGGATCCTAAAAACCCATGGACTAAGTGATCCCATATGTCACTAGTCCCCCATATTAAAAACAAAAGGGTCATCACATGGAGGAGGGGTTTTGAGAGTTCCATGCTCCACCCTTTTGTCCAAAGCTAGTTTCATTCTCATGCAAGTTCACTTATCCCACATGCAAGGGAATTCTCCCAAACTCCATATAAGCAAGGCCTCCCTTCACTCCACACAAGTCATTCCACTCTAGATCATTGCCAAGAGTGTGCTTCCTCTCCTCATGGAGGCTCCATGCTCTTAGATCATCTTATGTAAGTCATTTCCATTTCCATTTTAATTCATTCATAATGTTTTGTTATCTTTTGTTCCTTCCTCCTTAGCTTGTTACATTTGTGATTGTGGTAGAGTAGGAGTAGTCCTTTTTTCATTTCAACAATTCCAAGGGTGAATAAATGAAGAGAGTTCTTGTACCTTTTGCTATTGTGCATGTCGATGATTCCAAGGGTGAATTAATGAAGAGAGTTCTTGAATATCAAACATCATATTCATACTAGCTAATGACACCCAATATGTTGGTTTTTTTTTATTTCAATATTTTAAAAAATTCTCTTTGGAATTCTCCAAATATCATGACACCTATATCCATGTAAGCAACTACTCATGAATTATGAACCACTCTAGTAAATTGTGGATGATTGAAATCTTAACCAATAATATCGCAATAAATATACCGATGCAAAGCTGCATGTATGTAGTGTTATTTTCTCCTTTCTTTCGTTCATGTTGTATTCTCAAGATGTAGATATATAGATGTTGGCAAACTTGAACTTCTGTAACATTTCAAGAACTAGAGTCAACAATTAGGAGAACCAAGAAGAACATTTCACTCAAAGTACTTAGGGTTGACTTCATATTATGCTTAGGATATTGAGCAACAACGAGAAACAATCATTTCAAATCATTCACAAGTGTTCTATTGATTGTTATTATTGTTTATATTAAGCATCTATTTTAATACTTTAATTATATAATTCATTCATATGTGTGTACCTAAGTTTATATGTATGTGTGTGTATATGTATATATGTGCATGTGTATTTGTGTGTGTATATGTGTGTATGTCTAAGTGTATGTGTATATGTGTATATGTGTGAAAGTGCATCTTCATCATGTATAAGTGTATAAGTGCATATCAATAATTGTGAGTATGCTATCTAATGAAAATAACACAATTCAAATGATATACAAAGAATAGAAATTGTACTTACAATAGTTAGCCATACTTTTTGCTTGCTTAGCTTCTTGAATAACCTTCAATAAAGAGAGAGAGAGAGAGAGAGAATTCAAAGAGAGAAAGATGTAGAAAGAGAGAAACAGAGACCGAGGGAGACAATAAGAGAGAGCTTAGGCAAAACAACAATTTTGCATATACTTGCTTTAGCTCGTAAGCGCAGCGCAATTGCGAACGTTGGGGAGCTCTCCGATCAGATGTGTGAAAATGCCGATCGAAGAGCCTCCAACATTTTAATTTTTTTTTGTCAACAGACCGTCGTGTAAGCGATGCTACACGTAGAGTTGGCGTCGCATAAGCGACGTCAAAAAATCGTCGCTTATGCGACGTAAAAAACGTCGCTTATGCAAATCTCTTTAAAATCGTCGCGTTAGCAACGCTCTATGCGAGCGTCGCAGACCCCATCGCATCACAAGTCGCAAAAAATGTCGTTCGGCTCGTCGTTTAATCGACGGTCCACGTGCGACGCTCATTAAGATGCATTTTGCAATTTTATAGCGATGAAATTGTGTCGCCTTAACCGTCGCTATACGCCCGTATTCCTTGTAGTGATGAGATTCCATATTCTCTAGCTTTTACATTTATCCAAAGGTAAATACACCTATATTGACAAGAAGGTAATCATATGTGGTCCTCCATGTGAGGTACATGAATTGATAAGTAGTCCAGAATATTTAGCCAAGCATTTAGGCTTGCTAAATGTACCAATATCTCCCCCTCAAGCATAAGATGCTTGAGTCTTTAGTCCTTCATGATTTCCTACAAACCAATCATTGATTTGAACTTGCTCAATTTGCTTCCATCCAATGCCTTTGTCATCATATCTACACATTGTTGATGTGTGGATACATATGAGAGTTGTATCTCCTTACTCATGATCTTTTCTCTGACATATTGGTAGTGAACTTCAATTTGTTTGCTCTAGCATCATAGATAGGGTTAGCAACAAGCACAATGAACTAATGTTGTCTCCAAATATGTGTGGAGTAGAAGTATTCAACCCTAAATCTGAATATAGGGCCTTTATCCACATAGCTTCTTGAGTAGCATTTGGCAGTCCTTTGTATTCAGCTTCAGTTGATGAGAAAGCAATTGTAGGTTTTTTCTTTGAAGACCATGAGATCAATTTTGTACCTCCATGTGAGATAGCCTGATGTGCTCCTCCTATCATCCTTGGAACCTACCCAATCAGCATTAAAAAATAATTTGACATCTATATCAGATGTATAAGGGTAATATAACCCTTCATTAATTGTGCCCTTCAAATACTTTAGGATTCGTTTAGCTGCTTCCATGTGAGGCTTCCTTGTGGTGTGCATGAATTGACTTAGCACACTAACTCCATAACATATATCTACTCTGTTAGAGTAGCATAGTTCGAGCTTCCAACTAAGCTTTGGTACGTCTTCAATTAACTCACCTTCATGAGCACTTAGCTTATGATTTACATCCATGGGTGTACCTACAACCTTTGTATTTTTCCATTTTGAATTTGGAGAGCATATCTCCAATGTAATTTCTTTGAGTTAGGAACATACCTCTTTTTGTGTATACCACTTCCAAACTAGGAAGTAAGTGAGTAAGCCAAGATCACTAAGCTTGAACTCTTCTTTCATCTAAGCTTTGATCCTCTTGATTCCATCTACATCATTACCTATAATGATTATGTCATCCAAATATACACAAAGGTATATAGCCTCTAAGTGATCCCTCTTTATGAAGAGGGAAGGATCTACCTTGCTTACCATAAATCCTTTATCTTGCAAATAAGTGACTAGTCTATGATTCCAAGCTCTAAGAGCTTACTTCAAGCCATTCAAAGATTTCCTTAACCTACATACATGTTCTGGATATGATTTATCTTCAAAACCAAGAGGTTGAGCCATGTATACCTCCTCTGAAATCCAACCATTTAGAAACATCCACTTGATAGATATTCCAATTCTTGCAAGATGCTACACTCATAAGTACTCTAATTGTGGGCATCTTTTCCATAGGTGAGAATGTCTCTTCATTATCAATACCTTGGGTTTGAGCAAACCCAAGGTATCCACTTGATAGATATTCCAATTCTTGCAAGATGCTACACTCATAAGTACTCTAATTGTGGGCATCTTTTCCATAAGTGAGAATGTCTCTTCATTATCAATACCTATTAATTGAGCCATTAGAATTCTTCTTTACCTTGTAAATCCATCTTGAGCCAATCATCTTCATAGATGGTTTCTTGGGAACCAATTCCCAAGTTTGATTTTCTTATAGGTCTTCAATTTCTTCTTCCATGGCATGTCTCCAGTTTGGATTCTTTTTGGCCTCTTCATATGTTGATGGTTCTTTTTTGTATCCTGAGCAATATAAATGGAATGCTTAGTGACCAAGGAGGTGTCATAACCATACCTTTCTGGATTCCTTTTCTCTCTAGTAGATCTCATTATAGTTTGTTGAGATGATTCAACCACATCTCTCAACTCCTGCACTTTAGCTTTGCCTTTGAAGTTCCAAGAATTTATGTCACTTCTTGGAGCTTTTTTATCATCATCAAAATCACTTGAGTCTTCATGTGTATGCTTATTCCTCTTTTACAATCGTGGAAAGTCTTCCTTTAGGTCGTAGGGAAGTTTGATTTTTCTACAATCATCTTCAAACCAAGATTTGTTTTCATAAAAAACAACATCTCAACTAACAATGAAACCCTTATTACTTGGATTATATAGTGTATAACCTTTTTTATTAAGTTCATAGCCAATGAATATGCATTTCTCTACCTTTGGATCCAATTTGCCTCTGATTTGTGATGGTATCTATGCATATGCTATGCACCCAAAGGTCTTGCAATGATCAAGACTAGGTCTTCTTCCATTCCATGCTTCATATTGTGTCATCCCATCCAATGCTTTTGATGAGAGTCTATTGATTAGATAAGTGGTTGTGGGCACAGCCTCTGCCCATAGGTAATTTGACCATTTCTTCTCATTTAGCATTGACCTTGCAACCTCCACTATGGTTCTATTCCTCCTTTCTGCCACTCCATTTTGATCTGGAGTATACTTGGTTGTAATCTCTCTTTTGATTACTCTCTCTTGGAGATAAGCATCAAAGTTATGGGAGAAATATGCTCCCTCTCCATCTGACCTTAGCCTCTTCAAAGTCTTTCTTGTTTCATTTTCAACAAGTGCTAGATATTTCTTAAAACAAGAGAACACTTCATCTTTATGATTCATAAAGTATAGTATTGTCCATATGCTACAATCATCAATGAAAGATACATGGATCCAGCTATAGATGGCTCCTTGCGTGGCCCCCATACATCTGTATGGACTAGATCGAATAGATCTACATGAATGTATCCCTTATTTATAAATAGTTTCTTGTGAGACTTGCCAAATTGACGAGCACTGCATTTGTAAAGACATAGAAAAAACTGACAGCATTGTTGGTATTGAGCAAGCAACATGATGAATATTCTCCATGTAAATGTTCCATGATCCTAGTGAGCACGTTAAGCTTCCATTTGAAGTTGAATTACTATGATGTGTTGTGAGTATGCAATCGTTCCCAACAATAATTGGAGAGAAAGAGAGAGAAAGAAAAATATATGTAGTTATTTTACTTTGATTTTTGTTTGTATTGTGTTTTTAATCATAGAATGTTAGCTAATAGTTAGAAATCAAATAATTAATAATATGAATGCTAATTTAGTTAGTTAGCTAACAAAAATTAATTTAATTCAATAGCTAATGGCATTTAATTTAATTATTTAGCTAGTGTAAGAGTATTATATGTGAATGCATATGTATATGTATCTTCAAGAAATGTATGAGTATGTACATGTGTTGAAATATATGCATGTGAATGTGTGCAAGAGTATATGAGAATGTATGAGCATGCATATGCATGTGTGATGATGTATGCATATGCATGAGCATAAATGAATTCATCTGTTGTAGCTCAAGCGTAAGCGCAACCTCCTTTACTTGTCAACCGCGGAGACGTTAGGACTGGTATGAAGACCACGAGCAAGTGAAGGCACAAGTGTGTGAGTGAAAGCACACAAGCATGCACACACATACAGACACACGCACACAAGGTAAGAGCAAAGAGAGGAACAATGGAAGGACTTCGTTTGCAAAAGAGTTCTCTTACAAAAGCTCAATTCTACAACAAGCTCACCTCAAAAATGAGCTCCCTTGCTCTTTTTATAGTTTTTTGAGTAGTTTTGGCCCTATCCAGACCTAGTGTCTGGCCTAGTTAAAAATTAGGTTCTAGGGCTTATTTGAGGGCTCAAACGGAGTCTAAAAATTATGAAAATTGATAGCATGATACTTCTAATGCTCTTCAAGTTTGAGGACTACTTGGCTTTCATAAAAAGTAGCTAGAAAAAGGTGAAATGATATTTACAATGGTTTTTAGTGATGAAAATCACTATTTTATAGGGATTTCTTCTGGAAATTTGACATACACTTCTTGGAGCTCCCTATGTGCTCCTTCTTCTTGTGTGTCCACTTCTCTGATGAACTTATTATGCTTGTCCTTGACCTTGAGCTTCAACACTCCCCCCCTCTCAAGTCTCTCGTCCCTGACAGACCCTTGTTGTAGTGGATGTTCTCTGTGGCACTGTGAGAGGTAGTGTCTATCCTGCATGAACAAGATCTCTCTATTGTCCAAACATAGCAGGGTCGATTGTCTGGTTCTTTATTTGTCACCTCGAGCCTTTGCAAGTTGTAGTCCCTTGGTATGTGCGTCTTCCTTGGAGTCGATCGAGAATGTGGCGTTGTGAACTTCCAAAAACTGCTAGTTGCTCAAAAGAGGTTGTCAAGGTTGAGTTGCAGCAACTGGTAGCTTCGAATTGCTTCCTAAGTATTGATGTTGTCCCCGTGTCCTTTAGATCTTCCAAAGATGATGTTCATAGTAGTAGGCCAATTGCTCATAACCCATAGTGAATGAGGGGTAAGTGTGTTAGACGTGCATGGGTTGAAGAAAGTATGTGCCTTGTGCACGACCTTGTAATGTAGCCCTATGCATGCTTACTTGGGGAATGCATTAAAAAAAACATGGTGCAAAAACTTAGGTCTTGAGCAAATTGCTCAAGGGTACGCTGGCGAAGAGGTTTCATAATCTATCAGTGTTGTTGTGATACCCAAGTAGAGGATTCTTACCATGAAAGGTCAATTGATAGTCTGTGCTTTGTGTTGCACTCCCATCATAGTGATTGAGCAATGCCGCATCTTCCGTGGTTGATGAATGTCCTTGTTGATGATTCATAGATGAGATTCTTCGAATGCTTGATCTTGTCTCCTCTCTTCAAATCAACATTTGTCAAATACCGAGAATTGAAGTTCTTTATATTCATTGACAAACAGCATTGGGTAACTATGCCAAGCTTAGTTTCACATATTCTCTTTAGCTCACCATAAGCAGGAGTATTCTCACCCAGTATACATACAATAGTTAAGCATCAGGCAAGTTGCGGACCTTCAAGCTCTTCCCTCCTACCAAGGTAAGGGGAAAAAATAGTTGTGGATGCCATGTTCATGCCACGTTCTTGACATATACTAGATAAGGTAGCAATAATATCATCTGCTAGTTGAGACACACTTCTATCCAAACTGATAAAGGCTCAGTCATCAACGATTCCACCTTCAACTAAGCATAACTCATTCATGTTCTATGAGCCGAACCGGGGAACAAGATTTCACTCTGTCTCACTCTTTTTCTGCTTCTTATCTCTTTTTTTTCTGTTTTTTTAATGAGGAACAATGTCACAAAACAAGAAGAAAGATGTTAGAAACAGTAAAAAGAATTGACAAATGTCAATTTGGTCTTGTGCCTAGGACTCTCTAGTGTGTCTAGGCACGGCCGTGTAATGTGGCCCTATATTAATGCATACTTTGGAAATGCATGGCCTGAATGATGCAAAAGATAGGGTTGTCCAAGGAGCACATGGTTGTTGCACGTCAAGGCTTTGATCGTTACTTGTAGATGTTGATGTCATCTTTGTTGGAGGGATCCATTGGACCTTTAAATGATGTAAGCGATGGATTGTTGACTCACAACTCATCATTCTTCTTTATGGCGATCCATTTGAGAAGAGTGTTTGACTGCAAACTGATCACCTTTGGTCGCTTCATGTTTGGATGGTTTCTTGAATTTCGTGTCCTTTGTGGTTGGCTCTTTGATTTGGTAGGGGTCGTTGGTGCTTTTGGCTTCCTAGCCCATATCCTTGATGATTTTCCTCTTACCATTGTTGAAGAGGTAAACCCATCTGCTTTTGATCTCTATGCTTGGTCCTGACCCATTCTTCTCCTGGATTTCTTGGTCGAGCCTTTCCTTGGTAATGAGAGTCAAGGGTTTTGTGCATGTAAGAGTTCCCTGGGTACCCACACGTGTAATCTCCCTTGTTGAGCTACCGTTAATTTCTTAGGCACCCAAATATGTATGTGATTGTGGTCGACCTTCACTGACTGCTTTGGTACCCAAATTTGGACTACTCTTTGAGATGGAGATCTTCACTGTTCTACTACTTGTTGCCTTGGATTTCTCTGTTCCTTCTGTAGTAGTAAGTGTGACTGCAATGGTTTGATTGGCTTTTCTCCCTTTCGTACCCAGATCTGCTTCATGCTCAGAATTACTATCTTCTTGAAATTTGGTTGTCTAGTTGACACAATAGTTGTCTTGTACTGTTTCTCTTGCCTGTGTGGTTGAACTGCTATAGATGTTTGAGACTTCGTACCAGAAGGCAGTCTCAATAGGTCTCCGACTCTTTCGTTGGAGGTAGCATCCTTCTGCGTCATACATCTTTGGACACATACAACATCTTCTTCTCTAAGATTAGGCTTAGAAGAACTAAGAGAGTGTGTAATACTTGGATTTGTGAGCATGCAATTCTCTAATTCTAATGTAATGCATTGTTCTTGTACCCAAAATTGGAGAAGTTGACTTCTTAGGTTCAAATTGACTGAATGGTCGTAAATCCAATATTGACCCAAGACGAGTGGCTCTGTAAGGTCCTCATCGTGACGCACTAGTATTTTGACTATCATTGGAACATCTTGAAGGTAGATGGGAAGTTCCACCTTGCCCAAACAAGGGGTTTCCACACCTCCCAACCCTATGACATATGCTTCTATAGTCTTGATGTTCAATTGCAAGTCTTGGCAGTATGAAAGTGTAATTGCACTAGTTGTTGCACCTGAATCAACCAATGCTCTCACAATCCTTACACTCTTTCCTCATCCTACCGCTATGATGACAAAGGGGTGTCAGTTGATTATTTGAGAAGTAATTATGTTCGATTTTTGGCACATGTCCATGTGATATTATGGGGCTTTCGGGTTGACATCTAGGCGTAGTCACCTTAGCTTATTTTGCCTAATGCGCTCTCTAGCCTCTACCCATGCTTTTTCTCTGACCCTCAAGTCTTCTTCTTTCCGCTTCTTAGCAGTGTTGAGTCTCATTAGCATATCCTGTATAAGAGGTTCTTCATAAAGCTTAACTCGGCATCCACTAATATAGTTTGGCAAGATGTCACTAGCTAATTGAATTGCCCTACTAGTGGAAATTCTATTAATGATCATGGGTCCATATCTGCACTTTTCCAATTTACAAGCATGTTGCTTTAGTGTATAAACCAGCACTAGATCTCCCTCTTTCAATCCTTTATCCTTGATGTGCGCATCAAAGCAGACCGTTTGTCTTTTCTTTGTAGCATAAATGCCTGCTGCCTCTCATAGCCTCATCTCACCTAAGCATTCTAAATCAAAGATCATGGATGACAATTCATGTCCTTTCCACTCGTGCTCTTGTGCTACCTTTAACGCTGGTATTAGGAAATCTAATGGTAGCACAGCATTTTGTCCGAAGACCATCTGAAATGGGGTGGCATTGAGTACCATTTTGTAGGCAACTTGATAAGCCCAAAGAGCATGATGAAGTTGTTTATCCCAATCAGAGCGTTTATTATTTACCAGTTTTGTCAGTACATTACATAGGATCTTATTTATGCTCTCCGCTTGTCCATTAGCTTGTGGATAATAGCGGGCCAACTTCTTATGTATCACCAAGAATTCTTGGAGAAGGTTTTCAATGACCTCATTTAAGAAATGTGTACCTCTATCACTTACTAACTCTATTGGTAGCCCGTATCTCGTGAACACATTCTCAAATAAGAACTTAGCTGTTGTTTGAGCATCATTCTTTGTTGTAAGTTTGACTTCTACCCATTTTGTAAGGTAATCTGTGGTGACAATAATGTATTATGCATGGGAGTTTCTAGGTGGGGGGTTAATAGGACCTACAAAGTCTATGCCCCACTTTGAAAATGCATGTCCTCCCATCATTGGCCTCAAAGGCATCTCATCTTTTTTGATCGGATACTGGGCACGTTGGCATGTGTCACATTTCTTCACATAGGTATGTGCATCCATATGAAGGGTGGGCCACCAAAGTCCTGAGAATAGAATGGTCTTGATTACTCAATCAAGTCCGAAGTGTCCACATGCAACACCGCTATGTGCAGTTTCTAAGCTTTCAAATAGTATGATTCATGAATGCACAATCTTAGGTAACCATCTTTTCCTCTTCGATATAGGTTGTCTCCTACCAAGGCATAATCCTGAGCCTCTTTCTCCATGCTTCGTCTTCTTGCTAGACTACCTCCTTGGGTGGTGTTCCTGATCTCAGAAATTCTACCGATGGAGTGCTCCAATCCGGAATTAATGACACGTGATAAAGGGTAGCATGCTCTACTCAGGCTTTCTCTTTGCATATCAAACAATTCTTAATCCACTCATGTATTTCTTTGTCCATACTAGGCCAATACACTCCTAAATGTTTCAAATTTTGCAATGTTTGCTATTTAGAATAGTGATTTCCTAACAATCCTTCATGGGCTTTGTTGTAACCAACTGCTATGTTCATCATCCTCAACACAGCAAGCTAATATAGCCTCTGTATCTTGTTTATACATAATTCCTACCAATATTTGATATTTTTGTGATTTTACAATTTCTTCTTTGTTTGTTTTGACATTCTTATTTGCAAGTCCGAAGGTTAGGACTAGTACCAACTTATTTACCCATTTCGGTACAACTTCTAAATTGAACAGATAAGCATCAGGTAGTTCATCAGACACTCCTTGTGGTGAATCTCTTGAAGTTATGCGAGAAAGGTGATCAGCCCTGAGGTGGGTCCTACCTTTCCTTACAACAACTTCAAAGTCATATTCCATTAGTAAGAAGAACCATCTTACTAAGCGTCTTGTATTACAAGGTTTATTGACCAAATACAATAAAGCTTGATGATGAGTGAAAAACGTGAACTTTTTGGCCAATAGATAGTGTCTAAACTTCTTCATGGCATATATCATGCCTAAACCTTCTCTTTTCGTTGTTGTATAGTTTCTCTCATCCACATTTAATCGTCTACTAGCATATGCTATAGGCAAATCTAAATTTCCTTCACTTGTGGGTTGTGCTAGCACACATCCTATTGCATGATTGGATGCATCCACATGGACATGGAATGGCTTATTCCAATCAAGAGTGATCAGTATTGGTTCCGTGCACAAACGTCTCTTTAGCTCATTGAAGGAATTCTCGCATTTGTCGTTCCATTTGAAATTTGTCAACAAGGCATAAAGAGGTTTAGCTATGATTGCATACATGTGGATAAACCTACGGTAATATCCATGATGGCCCATGAAGGCTTGTACCTCTTTAATGTTCCTTGGCCTTGGCAACTCCGCGATGGCTTTTACTTTGTCCGCATCTGTTGATATTCCATTCTTAGAAACAATATGACCTAAGATCTTACCTTGACGTACCATGAACACACACTTTTTTGGGTTCAGACAAACTCGATATTCTCTACACTTGTTGAAGATCTGTCTAAGCTCAGGGATGTGGTGTCTTCTTACTTGGGAATGAGCACATAAATCATCCACATATACTTTTAAGCTCTTTTGCAAGAACTTCTTGAAGACATGACACATGAGCCTTTGGAATGTTGCAAGTGCATTGGTGAGACCAAATGGCATCACACAAAATGCAAAGATTCCCCACTCTGTGGAAAAAGCCATCTTGTGTTGATCTTCTGGGGCAATGGCTACTTGGTTGTAACCTGAAAATCAATCAAGAAAGCTATAAACTTCCTTGCATGCAACACGCTCCAATAAATGTTCAATAATTGGAAGCGGATAGCTATCTCTAATAGTGGCAGCATTAACTTTTTTAAGGTTAATACACACTCGCAACTTTCCATTCTTTTTGGGCACCACTATAATGGGGGACACCCATTAAATATGCTCAATCTCATAGATAAATCTAGCTTCAATCAGTCTATCGATTTCTTCTTTTATTTTAGCTGCATAAGTATCATTATATGTGTAGGGCTTCTGTTTGGTGGGCTTGGCGTCAGCAATCATGGGGATCGTATGATAGCATATTCTTGGATCTACCCCCTTCAAGTCTCTATAGTGCCACGCAAACACGTCCCTATATTCCATTAATAGAGCTATGAGCTCCATTTCTTCTTCTGCACTTAGGTCATCTCCTATGTATGTACATCTCTCTTTGTTCTCCTCAATGGTCACAACAATCTTTTTGGTCTTTTCTTTATTATCATATGATTCTCCTATGATGGCCTCTCTTTTAGGCATTTGTACCAAAATTTTCCTTTCTTCAACTTCATATTTCTTGAAGTTTTTTGGTACTTCAAACAATGATTCCTCCTCTTCTTATTTTACTGCTTTTCTTTTCTTTTTCTTTTGACTGCTCTCACTTCCATCCTTTGAATTTACCATTTTAATTCTTGTGAGAGGTACTTCTTCCTTTTGGGTATATACTCCTATGTCTTCTAAATAGTGCTTTTCTGAGTCAAAGCAGCATCACAATAGACTCTAGATCATCTTCATTCTCCTCTACTTCTATGACATCACTAGGATCACATTCTTCCAGCAAGGGTTGACACATGAACACAGAAATATCATAGCCCTCCTCATCACAATGAGTCGTCCATTGTTCTTCATTGACCACAATGTCCATGGTGGCTAAGATTTTTGCCCAACCATGAGGCTCAAATTCCTCATCGGGAAAGATCATCAGTGTGTAGGTTGGGTCTTTAACTAGTTTATCTCCTTGAGAAGTTCCTTTTTCTCTCACTTTTAGGCGTCTTTCCTCTTCCTCTGTGACCTTGCACATCCACAAGTGAGCATCTTCATGCATCTAGGATGGATCAAATGAACTTTTAGAATGCACGGAGATTGAATCTTTGTGTGCCTTATGGATAGGGTTCCACTGTAGGGGTGGTACATCTTTGAAGGTGTAATCCTTCAAATTAAACTTGGATGTGACCCCTAAGTGTTGTAAGTACAAGGAGTTGGTTCCCCAATCTTCTACTATTTGCAATTATCATAAGAAGGGTCTTCCTAAGATCATCTTGTAGACATTATTTTTCTCAAAGTCACATATAGCAAAGGTGTGCTCAAACTCTACCCCACAAGTGGTTAGAGTCATCCCTTCTAGCAATCCGAGAGGTCTTTCAACATGGCCATCAGCCATTTGAAGCTTCATTCTAGTTGGTCTTAATGCGGGTTTGCACCATTGCTCCCATAAGGAGGTGGTCACAATAGCAACACTAGCACCTGAATCTAGAATCGCTTTGGTTGTGTAACCCCTATAGGTGATCGGAAGATAAGTATTACCTTCTTCACCTTTGCTCATGTCCCCTATTTTATCAAGAGGTATATGTGGAACTTTTTGCTTAGAGTCTGCTTATGGCATTTTGGAATCAAGTTCTGGAACCTGATACTTCACATGATTCCACAACTTAGGTTTTACTTTTAGCAGCTCTTCTACAGTGAGATGACATTGAACCTTAGTGTTCTTCACAACATCAATGTTCCTTGGGATCACTGAGTCTTCATTTCTTACCAATATTGTGGGAGCTCTAATATGAAGAGATTCAGATTCCCATGGGCCTATGAATTGTGGCAACTCTTGTAAAGAATTAGATTCAAAATCTAATCTTTCTTCTTCTTGTTGCTCTCCTTGGTCTCCATAAATAGATGGAATGTCTTGGGAAAATTGATCATGCAGATCATCAATTTCAGGAATAGGCGGGGGATTGTCCTCCTCCTTGGCCCATTTCTCTTCGTGTATTTCCTACAAGAACTCTTGAGAGTATTGTTGCATTGAAAGAGGTGTTCCAGCACCTGTGGAATTAGAAACATAAGCTTTTGTCGATGGCTAGATTTCTCTTTCAACAACTGGTTGAGCCTATGGAGGTAAAGAAACATGTGGTTTGTTTACCAACTACTCTAATCTTTCTAGCAAGCCCTAGAAATGCAAATCTGGTTTGACAGAGTTTGTCTGATTGAATGACTCACTGGTCTCTAGCATAGCTTGAGCTAGCTCTACCATTTTCATGCACATTTTTGTTCGTTCAATCTCTAAATCTGCTCTAGGATAAATCTTGTCTAGGTTTGCAACTATTGGCCCTTCTTGAAGTCGAGCCTGGTAGGCCTTGAACATCATGTCCAAGCCTTCTGGGGTTGGATCTGCGAGAACAGACCCTCGTTGTGGTCTATTTACAATGGGTCGTGGGGTGGAATGCGGTGGAGTGGATGGAGTTTTGCTATGTGAGGGATTTTGAGAGGCGATATCTTCTATTTTGCTTTTTGCATCTCTCAAGCTTTCTTCGAGTTCCGATAGCTTTCTATTCCACTTATGGTTGGCCTTCTCTCTAGTATCCTTCCAAGTCCTTGTTTTCCTCTTACTAGGCTCTCTTGATTCACTTGACTCCAATTGTTCAGCTAGTTTCGCTTGTTGTAAGGTTGGTGCCCTAGTAAGTGCCTGTACTAGAGCCACATTACTACTACTAGCACTTGAGTTCACCACTAATCCTACCACATTAATGGGTGTAACCTTGGGTGCACTAGAGGAGTTCCTAGGACACTCTCTTGGAAGATGTTCTTTGCCGCACTCAAGACAAAAGGCTTGTATTGTGATATTTTGTCCTTGTCCCGGAGCGGGTGGCTGGGGACATTCACGAATGAAATGGTCACCCCGACATCTAAAACATGGTCCTCTAGGGGCTTGTGGTTTCATTTGTCTCAATTGGGTTCTAGGGTTAGGATTTGTGTACATGGCATTGGAGTATTCTGGCTCCCAATTTTTTTCCATAGGTGGTGCCTCATATTGATACGAGTAAATCTCACTATGCTCAAGTGACTCTATATAATAAGCTTGTGGACTATCTTCATAGGAGTAGTCAAAATTCTGCGCATGAGGGTCATTTTCTAAGACCAAAGGGGTCATGGGCACCAATGCTCTATTAAGGTCCTCTCCTTCCCCTGCATACTTAACTGGAATCACATTTGCAGGAGCTGGTGGTTGGTTTCCTAAGACTGGTTGTGGCCTATATGGTGCCTGATATTGCTGTTGTGGTCTATAATATGGCTGTTGAGTATTGGTTTTGATACCTACCCTATTGGTAACGTTGTTGATAATTTTGTCTGATAGCCTGTCTATTGTATGGACAATCTTGAGCCGTGTGGTTTGTGTATTTTCTCTTGATAGTGCAATATTGGGCATTCCTTTCTCTCACGTTCTAGTTTTGCATTGGGCAAACGTTATCCATGTGGTCCCCTCCACAAGTATAACATCGGTTCAAAGAGGTGACTCTTGGTGTTTGTCTATTTTGGACTCCTAGCTTCTTCGAAACTTGCTCAGCTCTCTCACCTATTTCCATGGAGATTCTCGAAGTATGACTAGTAGAACTATCAGAATCCTTATAGAGTTTGGATAATCCTAAATCCTCAGCCAAGTTATCTTCTATGTCGATGCACATCCACACACACTCTTCTATGGATCTAGGCTCTTTCCAGCACACATATGATCTTAACTTGGTGCTCAGTAAGCCATCTAAGAACAAGGCCACTTGTTTGGCTGGTGTGGGTAACTCTAGAGCAAGGCATCTTTCTAGGTACTATCTGAACCTTCTTCCTTCTAGTCGCACTGTTTCTTGGGGTGTCTCCTTGAAGCTGTGGATCAAGGATGATGTATTATGCCTAATACCACTCTTGGAAAATTCTACAATGAATTCCTCCAGCAGTTGACCTATATCTCAATAGTTATGACTACTCAATGGTTGAAACCAGGCTAAGGCAGTGCCCTTGAGAGTCAAACCAAATGCCTCGAACTAGGTGAAAAAGTCCTCAACCTGTTCAGCTCTTAACACTTGTTTGAACTTGGCCACCCATCAAAGTAATTTTTCATTGTCTTGACCACTTGAGAGGATCTAAGGGTTCTTGGGTACTCTCGAGCTCTAGGCAATGGAAAATCATGTTCATCTCTTTGAGGTCTCTATGCTCAATGTCTCTCTCTTTCATGTCTTTCACCTTCAAATCTTGATCTGTCTCTACCCACATTGTGTGCAAAGCTTACGTCAGGTCTTGTTGGTGCAAATACCAAGCCCACACACTTGGCTAGAGTTTATGTGCAACTAATTGAAGTTCCATGGGAACCATTGCTATGAAAACTTTTACCTTTTTTACCATTTGTAAAAGTTTATTTGACTTGAGAGAATATTTGTAGCTACCAATAAACTCATGGAGTTTGTTAGCTAAGAAGCCACGAATTTATTTGGAGAGAATATCTCCTAGATTAGAGGATCACTGTTACTGAGAGCCAATGGAGAATTCAAATTCAAAAATTCAAATAACTCATCTATAAGAGGTGATTGGAAAACTCGCGGATAAAGAGCACTCCAATTCTGAGTTCTTGTTGATTACTTTGTAAGAGAGTGAGGCTCACTTCATAGCCTACACTACTCATTATCATTAGGCATTGATTATCATGCCAATGATCTTGTACAACATTGTCTTCTAATACAATAGATCAATACTTTCATCTATGATCTCTCTATCATAGTCAGCCAGAACATTCATTTTGTACTGCTCATATCTCAGTCATTTCTTCACCATTTTCAATGTTCTATAGCTTGTTGGAATCTGCTTTATGTTCTCTATATGCTCATCAAATTTTGAAGATAATACATTCAGCAAACTTGGACAAACGTGCATCGAAGTACCTACTAGTCAAACTCTGCAGAGGTCCTAAAAAATCGAGGGTAATGATTTGATTGCTAAATTGATTGCTCTGTGTATAATGCATCATTTTAAGTGATTCCACTTGGAATCATTAGCTCATTAAGCTAATTTGTTATCTCCAAAATGATTTTTCTAATTCCTACTGTACTGGAAGCACTGAGCTTCACAAGCAACATGTGTGTGAGCAAAAATAGAAGGTTTTCATTGATCCTTCAACTTGGAAGTAGTCTATTTTGAATCAATCATTTCTCACATCATTTCCAAAGTACATATGCACTTGTTTAGTGTCATTGGAAAGCTAAAAGGGCCTACAACTCAACTATGAAGCAAAAAGGGGTTGGTACAAAGCAGGGACTGGTAGTACCTACTCATTTCTTGGAGTGTCCATCCATCTTTCCCAACAGTGGTATCAAAGCGAAACTAAGGTAAAATGGGAGATGGTTTTCCTTATTTCATTGATAAATTGGAAAATAACAATACCAAGCATGGTCCTTGAGGATGAAGGCATACTTGCAAGGAAGAGCCTCTATGGATACATCTCAGAAGATGAGGAGATGCCCATTTCCAGAAGCAAAGGACAACCTACAAGAGAGGAGCATGAAAAACTCAATACATGGTGTGACAAGGATGCATTAGCAAGGTCATACTTACTTAACTCAAACTCTAATTTTCTTCTTCCACATATAAGGAGCTGTAAGACATCCCAAGAGACTTGGGAAACATTTTCTTCCTATTTCTCTTCCAACACAAGGGCTAGGAAGAACCAATTGTGGATTGAGTTTACCACTCAAAGAAAGCAGCCCAAGCAAGGCATCTCAGAGTATGTGACCAAAGTCAAGGATATAGCTGACCAATTGGCAAGCATAGGAGAAGAAATTGAAGAGGAGCAGATTGTGAGACAAGAAATCAATGGGATTAAAGCATATGACAAATGGGAGAGCTTCACAACTGCCATGGACTTGTACATGGACATACAGGTTCCGGACCTTACCACACTCATGGGGCAACTCTTCACCCATGAAGCCAAGATCAAGAAGAATGGAGATTCATCAAGAGGTAATGGCTCTTCTTCCTTATACATAGATAAAATTAAGTCTAAAGAGAAAGGAAAGAACAAGAAGATTGAGGATGAAGGAACTACCTCCCAAGCCAAGTATGCAGGGAGAGGTAGAACCTCAAGAGGTAGGAGCAGAGGAGGTAAGCAAGGTAGGGGGAGACCTTATAACTCCTCATCATGTAATATTTGTGGATTGTCAAATCATACTACAAATGAGTGTTACAGGAACTTCAAGAATCAGAGAGGTAGAGGATTTCAAAGAGGTGGATATACACAATCAAGAGGAAGATTCAACCATCATCAAGGTTACAATAATAACTACAACAACAACTACAACAACAACTACCAAGGAGTCTACAAAGCAAGGAAAGACTACAACAACTATAC
This sequence comes from Ceratopteris richardii, assembly GCA_020310875.1. Classification (NCBI taxonomy): domain Eukaryota; kingdom Viridiplantae; phylum Streptophyta; class Polypodiopsida; order Polypodiales; family Pteridaceae; genus Ceratopteris; species Ceratopteris richardii. The sequence goes on from CM035439.1 coordinate 15,797,438, forward strand.
AGAGGAGCAAGAGGATTCTCTTCTGATTATGAATATGACTTCAAAACTAGGTATAAATGATGACCATCTCTTCTACATTGACTCAGGATGCTAAAATCATGTGGTAGGCAGTGTAGCTCTTCTCTCTGACCTTGAGGAACCTAAGGGTAAACATCAGGTACAAACAGGTGATGACACTAAGCACTCAGTGATCAAAGTAGGAAATGTTAAGACCTCTGATGGAAATAGAAATCTGTTAAGCAAGGTTCTATATGTACCTACAATTACCAAGAATTTGATGAGTGTTGGACAGATTGTGGAAAAGGCTTTGCAGTTCAGGTTCAACCAATATGGAGCATTTGTGGAGGATCCCCAACATGGATTCAAGAGAATTGCCAAAGGAGAAAAGACAGGTAGAATATTCACTTTTGACCTTGAAGATACAAGGAATATTGCACTTTATAGTTACAAAGACTAAACACTATCAGAGCTTGAAATTTGGCATAAGAGATTAGGGCATATTGGTGAGAGAACTTTAAAGCAAATATGTACAGATCAATGTGTGATTGGGATACCTAATGTATCCAAGCAACACATGATCTATAAATGTGGTGCTTGTCAGTTTGGAAAATCTCACAGGTTACCTTTCTCAAGGAAAGGCTACATGCATGAGGATTACCTAGAGCTTTTCCATACAGATGTATGGGGACCAAGTAAGGATCCCTCAATTTCTGGATCAAGGTATTATGTTTCTTTCATTGATGATTTCAATAGGTGGACTATCTTGTACTTTATGAAGCACAAAGATGAACTATTCAGTTGCTTTAAAAAATATATTGCGCTTGTTGAGAACCAAATAGGAAGAAGACTTAAGAGACTAAGGTCAGATGAAGGAGGTGAGTACTTCTCAAATGAGTTTGGTGCATTCTTGCAGGATAGAGGAATCAAGAGAGAAATCACGATAAGGTGTACCCCTTAGCAAAATGGGGTGGCAGAGAGGAGAAATAGATTAATTGTTGAAACAACTAGGTCAATGTTAAATGAGAAAAAATTACCTAATTACCTATGGGCAGAGAGTGTATCTACTACCACTTATCTTATAAACAAGCTGCCATCCAAATCTCTTGATGGGGTGACCCCATATGAAGCATGGCATGGTAGGAGACCTTCACTTCATCATTGGAGGATATTTGGATGTGTTGCTTATGTGCATATCCCTTCTCAAATCAGAGGTAAGCTAGACCCTAAAGCAAAAAAGTGCATCTTCATAGGGTATTACTTGAATCAGAAAGGATACAGCTTCTACAATCCTTCCAACAAAGGATTTATGGTCAATAGAGATGGTTTCTTTGATGAGAATGACTCTTGGTTTGAAAGTGAATGCAGGAAAGTAAAGCTACCTTATGACTTGGAAGAGGAATTTCCAAGCCTCACCAAGGAAGAACCAAATCAGATTGAAGACACCAACTCACATGATGAGGACATCATCAACTATGGAAGTCCAAAGGCAAAGTCAAGATGAAGAAATTGGAAGATATACTTGACTCATCCAATGCATTTCTTAATGGCTGGATTTTAGAGGAGGTGCATATGTCTCAACCTCCTGGCTATGAGGATCCAAGCAAGGTAACATATGTGTGTAAATTGAACAAAGCTCTTTATGGATCAAAGCAGATACCTAGGGCATGGAACCATAGGTTGACCACATACCTACAGGATCAAGGATTCATCATGAGTAAAGCAGATACTTCTTTGTTTGTTAAGAGGAGTAATTCAAAGGTAATATACCTATGTGTATATGTTGATGATATCATACTCACAGGTAATGATGCTAATCGCATCAAGCAGATTAAGAATCAAATGATGAAGGAGTTCAAAATCAGTGATCTAGGATCACTAAAATATTTTCTTGGACTTGAGTTAGTCTATACTAACTCTGGAATTTATATTACTCAGAGAAAGTATATACAAGACATGTTAAAGAAGTTTCATTTGCAGGATGCCAAGGCAACAAGTACTCCGATGGAGGTAAACCAAAAGTTAAGTGCTCATGAAGGTGATGTGCTTCAAAATATTGCAGGTTACCAAAGCATAGTGGGAAGCTTGAACTATGCTACATTGAAAAGGGTAGATATTGCTTATGGAGTAAGTGTTTTAAGTCAATTTATGCAAAAACCTAGGGCACCTCATTTGGAAGCTGCCAAGAGGATTTTGAAGTACCTTAAGGGCACTCAAAATCAAGGATTATACTTTCCTTATACCTCATATTTGGATATCAAGATATATTCAGATGCGAATTGGGCAGGTTGCAAAGATGATAGAAGGAGTACCTCAGGTTACCTATCTTTTGTAGGAGACAAACCTATATCATGGTCTTCAAAGAAGCAACGTACTATTGTTTTATCTTCTACAGAGGCAGAGTATAGAGGATTGGCCAATGCTACTCAAGAGGCCATATGGATCAGACTGTTATATACAGATTTAGGCTTGCATACTACATCTCCAATGATTTTTGGAGATAATACAAGTTCACTACATCTTGCAGCAAATCCTATTTATCATGCTAGGACCAAGCATATAGAGGTCCACTATCATTATGTGGGAGAGAAGCTTTTGAGCAAGGAAATTCAATTAGCATATGTATCAACTAATATGCAATGTGCAGATTTATCGACTAAAGCATTAGATGGTACAAAACTTTGTAGGTTTAAGTCTATGATTGGATTGCAGGATATTCAAGAAGATTGAAGAAGATGACCAAGCCAAGATGTTTGGCTTGAGGGGGATCTATTGGTGCAAATACCAAGCCCACACACTTGGCTAGAGTTTATGTGCAACTAATTGAAGTTCCATGGGAACCATTTCTATGAAAGCTTTTACCTTTTTAACCATTTGTAAAAGTTTATTTGACTTCAAAGAATATTTGTAGCTACCACTAAACTCATGGAGTTTGTTATCTAAGAGTCCATGACTTTATTTGGAGAGAATATCTCCTAGATTAGAGGATCACTGTTAGTGAGAGCCAATGGAGAATCCAAATTCAAAAATTCAAATAACTCATCTATAAAAGGTGATTGGAAAACTCGCGAATAAAGAGCACTCCAATTCTGAGTTCTTGTTGATTACTTTGTAACAGAGTGAGGGTCACTTCATAGCCTACACTACTCATTATCATTAGACATTGATTATCATGCCAATGATCTTGTACAACATTGTCTTGTAATACAATAGATCAATACTTTCATCTATGGTCTCTCTATCATAGTCACTCAGAAGAGTCATTTTGTACTGCTCATATCTCAATCATTTCTTCACTATTTTAAATATTCTATAGCTTGTTGTAATCATCTCTACGTCCTCTATATGCTCACAAATTTTGAAGATAACCCATTTAGCATATTTGGAGAAAAGTACGTCAAAGTACCTACTAGTCAAACTCTGCGAGGTCCTAAAAAATCGAGGGTAATGATTTGATTGCTAAATTGATTGCTCTGTATATAGTGCATCATTTTAAGTGATTTCGTTTGGAATCATTAGCTCATTAAGCTAATTTGATATCTCAAAAAGGAATGTTTCTAATTCCTACTGTACTGGAAGCACGGAGCTTAACAAGCATCAGGTGTGTGAACAAAAATAGAAGGTTTTCATTGATCCTTCAACTTGGAAGTAGTTTGTTTTGAATCAATCATTTCTCACATCATTTCCAAAGTACATAGTCACTTGTTTAGTGTCATTGAAAGCTAAAAGGGCCTACAACTCAACTCTAAAGCAAAAAGGGGCTGGTACAAAGCAGGGATTGACAGTACCTACTCATTTCTTGGAGTGTCCATCCATCTTTCCCAACAGTTCTCTCTCTCTAGCTCTTTCCCTCTTGGCTTCATGAGCCTGGGATGATCCTGCTCCTTGGAGTCCATGGGAAACATTGGATCCTGGTGGAGGGAAAATCAATTCACTCTTCCAAGTATATGCATGTCTATCATGTTCTGTTACCAAGAACATTCTTCCCGAGGTGTTATCCAAATAAACAACTTTGCCTGGTGTCTCAAGATCTTTGAACTCATAAATGGTGACTATTGGGCTGGGTTGATTAGTCTTGAATCTCCAAAAGGCTTCCTCTGTTTCTCTATTCAAGAATAGTTCTATGCTTTTGTTGTCTTGAGGGATCCAATCTCGAGTGATCACTCTGGTCAAAACTGGCTGACCTTTAGGAGTCTTGGGTTCCCGTCCTCCTACATCTCCTTACTCTAGGTCCCCTATCTCATTCTCAGGAATGATGTTTCCAAACTCGTCTGTCCTATTTGGTAAGTTGGTGATCACATACATGGTTCCTTCCTTATCAATGTATGAACCCTCTTTGAACTTGACTACTGGGTATTCAAGTCCAAAGGGTTGATCTGGATTTTTGAGTTGGACCGCTGATCACCTCACGCCATCCTCATAGATGTGAGCACCTAATCAGTTGGTCTGAATATATTCCAATTCTGTCTTATATGGACCTCCTGGTGTTTGTAGATAGATAGTGCGTGAGCCACCTACGGGTTTCCCCATGCTAAAAGACATTTCTGAATCACTTGTGTCTGAACTTAGTACATAAGGATAACCACTTAGTTGTTGTGCCCAAGACTTCCCTGTATGGGTGACACTTGCCTCAGAAGATCTAACACTTTGTCTATCCTTGCCTAGATGTCTACCAGATCTCAGGTTCATAAGCTTTGTCTTCTGGTCCGAAAATTCCCCTTTATATTGCTAAAAATCCTTTGGAGTCCCCTTGGTTTCCTAATCCCACTTGAGGGTCAACTTCAAATTAGTCTATCTAAAGATCAACACATTATTCTTAGAAAAAGCAGTTGAGACCGTGATCGACTTTTGATGAAAAAGTTATGTCAAATCACGCTCCTGTGGGTCAAAACAGGGAAACAAGACCTTTTAAAAAAATCATGATTTTGTGTGAAAATCGCGATTTTGGGGGTCTAAAAATCACAATGATGAGCACTTATGAAAATCATGAATTTGAGGTATCATGAAAATCGCGATGTTGAGTAATCGTAAAAATCACAATTTTGGGGGTCTAAAAATCGCGATGTTGAGCACTTATGAAAATCGCGATTTTGAGGGATCATGAAAATCGCGATATTGAGCAATCGTAAAAATCACAATTTTCTAAGATCATGAAAATCGTGATTTTGAGGGATCATGAAAATCGCGATTTTGAGGGATCATGAAAATCGTGATGCTGAGCATTTATGAAAATCATGATTTTGAGGGATCATGAAAATCACGATGCTTAGCAACCGTAAAAATCACGGTTTTGTGAAATCATGAAAATCGCGATACTGAGCACTTATGAAAATCGCGATTTTGAGGGATAATGAAAATCACGATGCTGAGCAACTGTAAAAATCACGATTTTGTGAAATCATGAAATTCGCGATGCTGAGAACTTATGAAAATTGCGATTCTGAAGACTCAGACAATTGCGATGTTTTGAGACAATCCTCATGCTTAGTCGAGCTTGAAAATCGTGTTTTTGAGACCTCGTGAAAATTGTGATTTTGTAGCTGTGAAATCGTGTTCTAAAAATCGCAAAATTTGCAATTTTGGATGAAAATCGTCTTTTTAAAAAATCGTGAAATTCTAGATTTTGATTGAAAATTGTGTTTTTGAAAATCATGTTCTGAAAATCGTGATTTTGCACCTTAGTGAAAATCGCGTTCTGAAAATCGTGAAAATCGCGATTTTGGATGAAAATCGCGATTTTGGAGCCAATAGAGAATCGTGTTTTTCCCAAAATCGTGTTTTTGGCTAAAAATCATGATTTGTGAAAATTGCGATTTTGAGCCAACTGAAACTCGTATTTTTCCTAAAACTCAAGTTTCCATGACATCTAGAGAATCGCGTTTTTGTGTGACTTAGGTGGGAATTGAAAATCACATTTTTTTGAAAAATTTGAATTTTATGAAAATCGTGATTTGCAGTTAGAATCGCATTTTTTGGAGGGAAATTCAAATTTCTAAGCGTCGAGCAATGCCAAGCTCCGTATGTGCAAGAACTCGTGAAAAAACACAGGCGCTTGCTCTCCCTTGCACTTCCTAACTCCTTCTCGCACAATAATGCATGAAAAATGGTATGAAAATGGTGAAAATGCACTTTAAAACAAGAAATTTCTATGAAGAAGAAGATGGATGAAGATGTTGATGATGATGATGATGAAGATGAAGAAGAAAAATCAAAAAATGAACAAAAATGATAGTTTTTTACCTTCCAACATCGCAAATCTACGACCTTACCATCACAACGCTCGTCCTCGAAGCTCTCTCCCCGCAACGATGCCAAAATTTGGTGTAGCTCAAGAGTAAGCACCACCTCCTTTACTTGTCAATCCACAAAGATGTGAGGATTGGTATGAAGACCATGAGCAAGTGAAGGCACAAGTGTGTGAGTGAAAGCACACAAGCATGCACACACATACACACATGCACACAAGGTAAGAGCAAAGAGAGGAACAATGGAAGGACTTTGATTGCAAAAGAGTTCTCTTACAAAAGCTCAATTCTACAACAAGCTCGCCTTAAAAATGAGCTCTCTCGCTCTTTTTATAGTTTTCTGAGTAGTTTTGGCCTTGTCCAAACCTAGTGTCAGGCCTAATTAAAAATTAGGTTCTAGGGCTGATTTGAGGGCTCAAACGGAGTCTAAAAATTATGAAAATTCATAAGATGATACTTCTAATGCTCCTCAAGCTTGAGAACTCCTCGACTTGCACAAAAGGAAATGATATTTACAATGGTTTTTAGTGATGAAAATCACTATTTTATAGGGATTTCTTCTGAAAATCTGACATACACTTCTTGGAGCTCCTTATGTGCTCCTTCTTCTTGTGTGTCCACTTCTCTGATGCACTTATTATGCTTGTCCTTGACCTTAGCTTCACCATGTGTGCATAAGAATGCATGCATGAATGTGATAAAGTATGCATATGCATGTATGTGAGTATAGTGTATGAATGCATGCATGTATATATAAGTGCATATGGGTGTGAAGTGTATGCATGAATGAATGAATGAGTGTTAATATAGATGCATGTTAGTATAAGACAATATATATGCATGTGCATGAGAGTGAGCATGTATGTGTGCATGGATGCATGTGTACAAGCATGTGCTTAAATGTGCATAGATGCATGGATGTGTAAGAAAGCATGAGTGTAAGTACATATGTATAGAGAAATATGCATAAGCACGAGTATGAGAACAGCATGAGCATAATTGTATGCATGCATGGGTAAATGCATGTATGCATAAATGTATGCATGCGAGCATAAGTGTATGAGTATGAGTATATAAGAGTGCATGTGCATATATGTAATGTATGAAGTACATTTAAGAGTAAATACATATGCATGATTATAGAATGTGTATATGTTAGTATCTATGCATGTTTATTATTAAGTGTGCATGTGCATGAATTTATGTAAGTGCATGGATGTATGCATGTAGATATGAAAGAATGTATGTGCATTGAAAGTAATTCATAAAAACATGAGTGTTTATTATTTCTCATAATAGTACTTATATCTTGTTTCTTTCTGATACTTTTCCTGCAGTGCATTGATGAACATTGAGGAGCATTGATGAACATTGATGAGCATTGACGAGCATTGACAAGCAATAGAGATTGGGAGATTGGAGTTGCATACATGCTACTTCTTCCACTTTACTTATATCAATTTCTTTTAGTTTAATCTTGTATTAGGATTTTGACGAATTATTCTAGCATTCTTACTTATAGTTGTATAATGTTATTGACATAGTTTTCATTCATTAGAATTATCAAGAAAACAATTTTAGAATTATTCATTGATCAATTGGTAATTTATATTGTTCTATATTTGTTTCTGATGTCTGTGAGTAATGAGTCTACGAATGAGTCTGTGAGTAATGAGTCTACGAATGAGTCTGTGAGTAATGAGTCTACGAATGAAAATACTATTTCCACATCTTTCATTTTTGAGTTTTTATTATCTCCACCTATAAATACTACCACTCAATCTAAGCAGAACGTATCTACTATAGAATTAGAAGAAGAAGAATTCATAAAGATCGCATTACTAGTGAAACCTTAGTCTCTCAATCATATGAGTACGGTCTATCTAGGTATCAAGCTACACAACCATATGGTCAATAGTTAAATAGGTTGATCTTAGATATTCTATAGCTTAGGCCATTAGACCATAGATAAACACTTTCCATAGCACTGAAACACGTCTTACATCCCAAAGTACGCTAAAAAACACCCTGTGTGTAGTCACATAGTGAGGCCATAGCAAATTCAGTTCTAATCTGCCCATTGGTCTCCATTCACACCCCTCGACACCGTGTAAATGGAGAAGGAGTAACCACTATACTTGAAGAAGAAGCTCCATCTGTGACAGTAGAACCTGCCGGTCTTTGATCTACATTTGCCACTATGTTCCATAGTTGTTTCACAACAAGAACAGGTTTGTAAGAACACATTGGATAGTTGGTCCATCAATCTTATCTTCAACTTGAAGCATGCCAAACAAGTTATTCCTTCCCACCATTTCACTAAAGAACAAGAATGTGACAAAATCTTTTCTTCAATGAAAGCTAAAATGAGTGCCAAAATTTCATCTCACGATCTATCACTCTGGTGGTGATTCGGACTACATGAACGATTTTGAAATGGGGTCAAAACATCAGTGCAACTGATGAAAATGCTTCTTGACTATTGAAAATCACTATTCTATAGGAAATCAATTTGCGCTATTAAAAGTGCAAATGCCATGATGCAAAAAACCAAAACTTGAGAAGGATTTGAATGTGCTCTAATACTATTTTTGGGTGTGTGTAGAATTGCAAGAGACACATGAGAAGCACACAAAAGGACGCAGCAAGACACATGGAGAAGATGGATGGCTCGAATAGCTTTCTCTATTGATGATGAATAGAGCTGAATAATATCCCTAAGCACAAAGTATCACCACATATGATTGAATCATGTATGTGGTAACATGGGGAAAAAACCTCTAGCTAGCACTAGAGTAAAAAGTGCCCATGTATAGGGAAAAGGTTCACATCAAAGCTACTCAAGGAACACATAAGTGTAACAACTCTTTCATTAACTTGCATACATTAAATGCCCAAATAATTATGGGAAAAAGAGGCATGCAAATCAACCTCAAACTCAACAATATGCATCTCATTAGGACCGATGAGCCACAAGTCATCGACACATAAAAAAATGACTATAAGCACATCAATGTTTCACATGAAAGCTGCTTTAGTTTGTCCAACCTAAAATCCACGTGCCAATAAGTAGGGAGGTATTTTTTGCATATGAACCATGCATTGCTTGCTTCAATCCAAAAAATGACTTTGTTAATCTTCACATCTTTCTTTCCATTTCTACACAAAATCACAAGTTTTTTCTCTTTTTCCATGAATGTTTGCTCTTCATCAATAGTGCATCATGCAGATACACATACACATGAATGTTTGCTCTTCATCAATATGTATCCTCATTCAACATCTCCATAGGTTCATAAATTACCTCAATAGGAGCTACATCTTCCCTTCCTCTGATGAAAAAGAGGCAATGAAGTTTCATAAATATCTTTTGAGTGGATTGATTTCTCCTTAATGCATGAGACTAGAGGCAAAAGTACACCATCACAAAAATTAACTCTTTCCTAACCAAAATATGTTTGATTTGTCACTGATATAAATTATAGCTTTTCCTTTCAAAATTATACCCAACAATTATATATTTCAAGCCTTATCATATGATTTCTTACATTCTTTCTCAGACACTAATGCCATGTCAAACAACCAAAAACATGTAGATGAGAAATGGATGGCTTTGTGACCATGTCAATCCTCATACAGAGTGATAGATTTAAATACTTTTGTGGGACACATGTTAACTAAATATGCAACAAATGTCACTACCTCAAGCCCAACTTTGACCATGAGAGAGCTAATTTTTTCTCTTTGCAAAATTATTCTATTGTGATATATACAATATTTACATTGTTGTTTTATCCCACAACTATTCATAACTACATTGAATAAAGGGGAATTATGCTTCTCCCTCAATTAGAACAATGGATGTACATTTTACATGGAAACATATTTTTGCCATAACTAGAAACTATTTAAAGCATATAGAAATTGTGACCTTTGACCTAAGTGGATATAACCATGCATGCCTCAAAACTTCATCTATAAAACTCACAAAGTATAGAGAATTGTTGAAAGATGTTGGCTACATAAGACCACGTACATCACTATGAATAAGCTATAATTTGAGATGGCTTGCATATCCTAAATTGCACATGGGTAATCATGCCACAATTTTTCTATCTCTTGTGATCTTATACAAATCACATAGTAGCATGCTAGATGTGATGTTAACCATCAAATGGATTATGAAGCATACAGTTGTCATCAAGAAACTTGACTAGCAAGCAAATCTTGGCTAAATTTGACACTATTAATAGTTTCTTGTTTATCCCTAGCACAAACCAATGTACTATGATTAGAAATATTGAAGAAAAAATTTCCAAATCCCATGATAAGTAAAGAGGATTTGTTTGCATATGTGATAGTATTCCCATTAGAGGTAAGCTCAAATAAACTCAAGAAACTATGTTCGGAGGTAATATGTTTGGTTCCAAAACTATCAAAGTACCAAGTGTTTGTTTCCACAAAAGATATATATTGATTATGAGATGATCGATCATAAGTACATTGTGTACAAGATGTCCATTCTTCATTATGCACAAGGTTTGCATTCTTAGCATCAACACATAGGTGTCTACAACCACCATTACTATCTCTTTCTTCTTTGCCTTCTAGGTAGCAAGTTTAGGACAATTACTTATAACATGATCATTGGCCTTAGATTACTTACAAAGCTATTTTTTCTTGTCAAATATCCTCTATTTGTTTTCCTTCCTTAATTGTGCATCATTTATAATCTTTTCCTGCTAGAGGAAGAACAAGATTTGCACTTACCCTTATTTGGAGTATATAGGAGCTATTATTTTTTCCATATTGATAGTCTTGTACCAAAAAATAAAGAGCTCTTCAAGTTTTTAGGAATTCACAGTGCCTTTCATCATCAATCAAAGAATAGATGAGAAACTCCAATAAGAACCAAGAATCCCATTAAGAAAAATCTACACAAATGAATTATTTGGCAAAAAAATATGCAATAATCAATTACTCCTTAAAATATTTGAACTTTGTAAGAAAATTGGCAATAAAATCACCTTCATTCATGTGATCACTCTCCATATACTTTTCAAGGTAAGAAACATGAGCCTCATTTATTGTTTGATACAATGTAACAATAGTTGCAAAGCATACATATCTATTTTGTATGCATGAATATGAGGGATAATTATACATTTGATAGAAAAAGCAACCAATGCATGTGCCTATGCATCTCCGCCATTCCAAGGAAGTTGATCGATAATGGCTAGGGGTCTTGGTGTTGTACATAGCATAGTAAAAATAAGAGTTACAAGAGGAGGAATAAGAATTGCACTAGAATCAATCTTGGTGCAATTAAGCCCAAGCCTACATACTTGACTATCTCACTTATGCTTAACTGATTGACATAACCTTTGGAAGGCTCCATATGTTCAACCTCTTGTAAATTCACTTCACATTTACTTTTGTAAAAGTGGATTATATCCACGTGGATTTAGGAGGAGCTAAATTACGAATCATTAGGTTTGTTGCATTAAGAGAGGATCTATACTAGATGATAGCACTCACCTTTTAGGTGGAAGTTTGAATTTGAATTCAAACATTGGCTCCAAGCATGACTTTAAAAGGAGGGTCTAAAAGATCTGTGGGTATCTCGAGGTTTAGAGATCATTTTGATGTACTATCATTGAGAAGAGGAGCTCATCCCATAGATCACTCACTCATTGAGCAATGTTTGATTGCCAATGAAATTGTATTTTTACATGATTTAATACATACATGATCATTACTTCTCATTTTCACTTCTCTATCACAACTCCATCAGAACAGTGATCTTGTCAGAGCTTGTTCTCCATGTATAGTTGATCATTTGCCATGATCTAAAGCATCATAGATTCAACATAGTGTCTACTACAACCCTACAAAATTTCATTTACAAAGCTTCTCGAGATCGTCAGATATTAGCTCATATTTACTCACTGGTCTATAGACTCTCGCAACCCTAAAATATCAAGATGATAGTATGATTTGCTAAACGCATTTCTCTACATGTAGTCCATCATTTTTTATGAAAACACTCATGATTGTTAGCTCATTACGTTAATTAGATTTCCCAAAAAGGAATTAAGCCAATTATTGTTGTGCTCAGAGAATTGTTCAAAACACTGGACATGTGTATGAACTAAAATAGCAAGTTTTTTATCTTGCACTATCTTCTAGCCTATCTGTTTTGATCCTTCAAGTAGTGGATCATCTTCCAAGAAACATATATGATTATTTATGCTTATTAACGAGCTAAAGAGGCCTACTACACTCTCCAACCATCATTCTTAGCAGGTGTGAACCAGGATCTAGCTACATCACTTCATCTCTTCTGACTATCCACCATCTCCGGCAACAGTGGTATCAGAGCAACAACAATCAAGATGGGAGATGGATTTCCATCCTTCATTGAAAAATTGGATAGGAACAACTACTCAGCATTATCACTAAGGATGCAAGCATACCTTCAAGGGAGAGATCTAGATGGATACATCTCAAGAGATGAAGAAATGACAATCTTCAGGAGCAAGCATCAACCAACAAAAGATGATCAAGAGTGGTTGATCACATGGCATGCAAAGGATGCTTTTTCCAGGTCATATTTACTAAACTCAATCTGTGATTTCTTGTTACCACATGTTAGAAATTGCAAGACCTCCCAAGAGACCTGGGGAGTGCTTTCATCATATTTTTCCTCAAACACAAGAGGTAGGAAGAATCAATTGTGGATGGAGTTCGCAACCCTAAAGAAACAACCAAAGCAAGGGGTGGTTGACTATGTAACCAAAATGAAAGATGTGGCTGACCAGCTTGCAAGCATTGGAGAGGAAATAGAAGAAGAACACATTGTGAGGCAGACCATTAATGGAATCAAGGATGATGACAAGTGGGAGTCCTTCACCACAGCAATGGATCTCTACATGGATATGCAAATACCTGATAACACCTTGATGGGGCAACTCTTCACCCACAAGACAAAGCTTAATAGAAATGGTGACAATTCAAGAGGTAACCAATCTTCTGCCCTTTATACAGATAAGAATAAAGCTAAGGATAAAGGTAAAAGAAAGAAATAGGAAGAAGAGGCTAGTATCTCTCAAGCTAATTATGCAGGAAGAGGAAGAGGTGCTAGAGGAAGGGGCAGAGGAGTAAAACAAGGCAAGGGAAGACCCTACAACAACTCACCATGCAACATTTGTGGTCTTAACAACCACACTACAGAAGAATGTTTCAAGAATACAAGGAACTAAAGGGGAAGAGGATACCATAGAGGCAACTATGGACAATCAAGAGGCACATATAACAATGGTGGAGGCAACTACAATCATAACTACAATCAAGGTTACACCAACAACAATTATCAAGGAGGCTTTAGAAGAAGAAGGGGCTACAACAACTATATTGAAGATCAAGAAGACTCTTTACACATCATGAACATGAAATCCAAGCAAGGTAAAGATGATGACCATCTTTTCTACATTGATTCAGGTTGTTCCAATCATGTGGTTGGAAATGTAGCTCTATTATTTGATCTTGAAGAACCCACGGGGAAGCATGAAGTACAAACAGGTGATGATACTAAACATTCAGTTAAGAAAATTAGAAATGCCAAAACATTTGATGGTAGTATGAATCTCTTGAACAAAGTGCTGTATGTTCCAACCATAACCAAAAACCTAATTAGTGTTGGGCAGATTGTGGAAAAAGGTTTACAGGTCAGATTCACTAAGCAAGGAGCATATGTGGAAGACCCCCAACAAGGCTTCAAAAGGATTGCCAAAGGTGAGAAGTCAGGTAGATTATTTACATTTGAAATTGAAGACACAAGGAACATAGCACTATTCAGTTATAGAGATCAAACCTTATCTGAGTTATAAATGTGGCAAAAAAGGCTAGGACACATAGGAGAAAGAACTCTAAAGCAAATGTACAGGGATCAAAGTGTGTTTGGCATTCCCAATGTAAGCAACACATGATATAAAAGTGTGGAGCTTGCCAATTTGGAAATGCTCACAAGCAACCATTCAACAGAAGAGGGTACATCCATGAAGACTACTCAGAGCTTGTACACACTGATGTGTGGGGTCCTAGCAAAGACCCATCCATCTCAGGTTCAAGGTACTATGTGTCATTTATTGATGATTACAATAGATGGAAAATCCTTTATTTCATGAAGCATAAGGATGACGTATTTACATATTTTAAGAAGTAATTGGCACTAGTTGAAAACCAAACAGGAAGGACCTTGAAGAGAATCAGATCTAATGGAGATGGTGAGTACTTTTCACATGAGTTTGATTTATTTCTACAGGATAGAGGCATAAAGAGGGAAATAACAACCAGGTATACTCATGAACTGAATAGAGTGGTAGAGAGAAGGAACGGGTTAATTGTTGAAGCTGATAGGTCTATGTTAAATGAGAAAAAATTACCTAATTATTTATGGGCAGAGGCTCTTTCCACAGCCATCTATTTGGTCAATAAGCTTCCATCCAAGTCATTGGATGGTATGACACCATATGAAGCATGGAATGGTAGGAGACCTCCATTGGATCAATGCAAAACATTTGGATGCATTGCCTATGCACACATCCCCTCACAAATTCGAGGAAAGCTTGACCCTAAGGCTGAGAAATGTATATTTATTGGGTATGATCAGAATCAAAAGGGCTATAGGCTATACAATCCCACTAACAAAGAATTCATTGTCAATAGGGATGTAGTATTTGATGAAAATAATTCATGGTTTGATGATGATTATAGGAAACTCAGGTTATCATATGACTTGGAAAATTATTTTCCAACCCTCACTCAAGAAGAGCAACACTTAGCAAAAGATATCAACTTAGAGGATGAAGAAAAAGTTGACCTCAAGGCTTGGAATTCAAGAGGCAAGTCTAAATTCAAGTAGTTAGAAGACTTACCAGAGTCTTCAAATCAAGCACTAAGGAGATCACAAAGAGAAATCAAGAAACCCATAAGGTATGGATATGATACATCTCTCGTCACAAAGCACTCTGTGTATATCACAAAAGATTCTATGGTAGAAGAGCCTTCTTCATTTGAAGAGGCTAAGAAGAAGAAAGAATGGAGAGAAGCCATGCAAGAGGAAGTGGAATCATTACAGGAAAATCACACTTGGGATCTAGTTCCCAAGAGGCCAGATATGAAGGTAATTTGTTCAAGGTGGATATACAAAATTAGAAAGAACATTGATGGCTCTATAAACAAGTACAAGGCAAGGTTAGTGGCAAAAGGATTTGCCTAAACACATGGAGTAGACTATGAAGAGACATTTTCACTTGTGGCTAAGATGTCAACAAGCAAGGTTTTGGTAAGTCTTGCTACTTCTAAAAATTGGAACTTATATCAGTTACATGTCAAGAATACATTCTTAAATGGATGGATATCAGAAGACGAGTATATGGCACAACCACCACGGTTTGAAGATGAAGAAAAAGCAGGTTATGTATGCAAGCTTAGAAAGGCACTCTATGGTCTCAAGCAAGCTTCTAGGGCTTGGAGCCATAGGCTTGTTACCTATTTGCAGGACCAAGGCTTTCTGGCAAGCAAGGCAGATTCTTCTCTTTCTGTGAAGAAGAAAAAATCCGAAGTAATCTACTTATGTGTCTATATAGATGACATCATTATTATAGGAAATGATGCTAATGGCATCAAGCAGGTCAAGGCTCAATTGATGAAGGAATTTAAAATCAGTGATCTTGGTTTATTAACATAGTATCTTGGCTTAGAGGTTGTGTACACAGATTCAGGTATTTTATCACACAAAGGAAGTACATATAGGATATGTTGGTGAAGTTCAAGATGGAGAACACTAAAGTTGTAGTAAGGACATTGAGTCAGTTTATGCATGCACCTAGAAAGTCTCATATGGAAGCTGCAAAGAGGGTGCTTAAATATCTAAAGGATTGGGCTGGCTCCAAGGATGATAGGAGGAGCACTTCAGTGTACCTATCTTTTGCAGGTTCAGAGCTCATATCTTGGTCATCCAAGAAGCAACCAACTATGGCCTTATCTTCCACAGAAGCAGAATAAAGAGGTTTGGCAATTGCAACTCAAGAAACTATGTGGCTTAAGCAACTATATGCAGATTTGGAGATACATTCCTACACTCCAATTATCTTGGAGAAAACACTAGTTCACTTCATTTGGTTGCTCATCCTGTATACCATGCAAGGACTAAGCACATTTAAGTGCACTATCATTATATATACTCACCAAGGCATTGGATGGAACAAAGATGAACAGGTTCAAATTGATGATTGGTTTGCAAGAAATTAAGGACCAATGGAGACCAAGCATGTTAGGCTTGAGGGGGAGTTGTTGGTGCAATTAAGCCCAAGCCTACATACTTGATTATCTCACTTACGCTTAACTTATTGACATAACCTTTGGAAGGCTCCATATGTTCAACCTCTTGTAAATTCACTTCACATTTACTTTTGTAAAAGTGGATTATATCCATGTGGAGTTAGGAGGAGCTAAATTACGAATCATTCTGATTGTTGAATTAAGAGAGAATCTACCCTAGATGATAGCACTTACCTTTTAGGTGGAAGTTTGAATTTGAATTCAAACCTTGGCTCCAAGCATGACTTTAAAAGGAGGGTCTAAAAGACCCACGGGTATCTCGAGGTTCAGAGATCATTTTGATGTACTATCATTGAGAAGAGGAGCTCATCTCATAGCTCACTCGCTCATTGAGCAATGGTTGATTGCCAATGACATTTTATTTTTACATGATTTAATACATACATGATCATTACTTCTCATTTTCACTTCTCTGTCGCAACTCCATCATAATATTGATCTTGTCAGAGCTTGTTCTCCGTGTATAGTTGATCATTTGCCATGATCTAAAGCATGCTATATTCAACATAGTGCCTACTACAACTCTACAAAGTTTCATTAACAAATCTTCTCGGGATCGTCAAATGTTAGCTCGTCTTTACTCATTGGTCTCCAGACTGTCACTGCAGCCTGAAAATGTTGGGATGATAGTATGATTTGCTAAACACATTTCTTTGCATGTAGTGCATCATTTCTTATGAAATCACTCATGATTGTTAGCTCATTAAGTTAATTAGAATTCCCCAAAAGGAATTAATCCAATTGCTTTTGTGCTCAGAGAATTATTCAAAACATTGGACATGTGTATGAACTAAAATAGCAAGTTTTTTATCTTGTACTTTTTTCTTCCAACCTATCTGTTTTGATCCTTCAAGTAGTTGATCATCTTCCAAGCAACATATGTGATTATTTATGCTTACTAGCTAGCTAAAAAGACCTACTACACTCTCCAACCATCATTATTAGTAGGTGTGAAGCAAGATCTAGCTATACCACTTCATCTCTTGTGACTATCCACCATCTCCTCCAACAATCAAACCCTACAGCATCCTCAATAAGACCTTGTGTTAGCTACATTTGGAGTAGTTGTAGATGCATCATGACATATTTCAAGGTGTGACATGTATGCCTATAGTGGGTACCAAACTTTTCGTTGACAACAAACATTTAGAATACATCATTGCTCTCAATCATGGCTACGTATTACACCTTGATACAACAAATTGTTTGTTTGTTGAAAATAATGAACAAAATTACCATGTGGAGATCCATTAAACTTTTAATAGACTTTGGGGTGTTTGTATTAGCAATCAAAAATCCAAACAAAATTTGGGATAGAAGCAGATAACTTTTTTGCATAGTGTTTATGGTAGTGCATTCAAAGGCCTATAGAATGCTCACCAATCTTCATACCGATATGAGAAAGTGAGTGCCTTGTATCAAAGGTGTGCATCATGAAGCAACAACCTACTCTAATACCAATTCTTGTTGTTCAAGGGAGTAGGAATGCACAAAAATAACATGAAAAGAAAAAGAATCATGAGAGCACAACATACTCATTAATACATTGTGCATTGGCTCCCAAGCTTCTTGTTCTTCCTCATGTTGTTTGTGTGCATTCTCACTCCCCTAGAATCCAATAATAGATCCACGTGCAATTAAACTCCAAAATAAGAAATTACAACTTATTATTTTTTTTTTTAACATAAAAACATTAAGCTAAAGATAACTAAGAAGAACCTATAGAAAACCCAAAATCGAGCTAGACTTATAGTAATCCAAAGAAATGAGATGTTTCCTTTGAATTAATTGATCAATTCTATCTTGAAGTTCTTGAGAATTGAGAAACATTGAAAATAGGTACCTTTCATAATATCTGAAAAGGTTGGATTTTGGCCTTACCAATCTTGAATAATCCCAAATTCATCTAGTCTTCCATGTGAGAATTCGATATTTTGGTACCTTATGAAACTGTTGGAGTTAGACGTCTGCGAAAGCATGCGAACAGCACAAGGAAGAAGAACAAGCTTGGAGAACAAACACACAATACTGAATGTATTACTAGACAATGTACAAAGATAAGTAGCCCATTAGGGCAATAGGCGTATATACAAGCCGAGGGAAAAAAACCTCCTAAAGAGGGAAAAAAGTGCCCCGACGGTCCTAGTGTGTTCACACACATCACTACCTAAATATATCAACAAATCCCCCCCGAGAGTGATGCGGTGAACAAGGAGCTGGCACTCATGTATAAGGAAGTGCCAAGCTATGTGGAAATCACTCCACAAAAGGAAGTAAGCCCAAAGCTTTGCAGAAAGCTTCAAACTTCTCCCTAGGCAGAGCCTTCGTGAAAAGGTCTGCTATGTTCTCCTACGTGGGCACATATGCCAAGCTTATCTCCCCAGCAGAGAACCTCTCCCTAACATAGTGATAATGCACCTCAATGTGCTTAGTGCAAAAATGGAACACAGGGTTCCTCGCAACTGCCAATGCGCTCTAATTGTCAGTGAAGATGGTGGTGGCAGAAGACTGGCCAACACCCAAATCATCCATAAGGCGTCTGAGCCACACACACTCAACAGTCGCTGTGAAAGCTGCCCTATACTCAGCCTCACAACTGGAAGTGGCCACAGTAGGCTGCTTCTTGCTCAACCAAGATATACATGAGCTACCAAGCATGAAGCAAAAACCATTGGTGGACACACGAGTGTCATAGCAACCAGCCCAATCTGAGTCAGAAAAAGCATGCAAATCTGGTGGTAGTGATCCCCCCTTGGGATAAAACAACCCAAGTAGCCGAGTACCACTCAAGTAGCGAAAGATGCGCTTAACCGCCTTCCAATGCGTGACTCTTGGGCAATGCATAAACCTGCTCATGTGTGAGACAGCAAACTGAATATCTAGTCGATAATGCATAAGTAATTCAAGCATCCAACAGCCTGCTGATAGAGAACAACATCAAATGCATCTCCAGCATCATGAAGACTCAATCGTAAACATGTCTCCATAGGAGTGGCAATAGGCTTACAGACTTCAAGGCCAAAATGCTACAATAATGTGTCAATATATTTCGTTTGACACAAAGCCATTCCACCATCCACTTGCATAAACTGAATGCCCAAATAGTGATGCAAATGCCCCAAATCAGACATCTCAAATGAGGCATGCAAATCAGCCTTGAAATCAGCAATATGCTTCTCAATAGGACCAGTGAGCAGCATGTCGTCAACATAGACAACAATGATCAGAAGCACATCATTAGCACGCTTAACATATAAGGTGCTTTCAGTTGGACTGTTCTCAAAACCATGTGCAACCAAATAGGCATGTATCTTCTCCTACCAAGCACGTGGTGCTTGCTTTAAACCATATAATGCCTTCTTTAACCTGCACACCTGGTTTTCATGCCCTTTTTGCACAAAGCCACGGGGCTGAAAAACATACACTTCTTCATGCAAGTCACCATTCAAAAATGTTGTTTTAATGTCCAACTGATGTACATTCCAACCATGATGGGCTGCAAGTGCACAAATGCTCCGAACAATAGTCATACCGCATGTAGATGCAAAGGTCTCATCAAAATCAATGCCTCTTTCCTGCGCATAACCCTTTGCAACAAGCCTAGCCTTATACCTGTCAACTGTACCATCAGGTTTACGCTTCAGCTTGTATACCCACTTAGTGCCAATGGCCTTCTTGCCAGGAGGCAAGTCACATAAAGACCATGTACCATTCTTCATTATAGCATCAGATTCAGATTGCATAGCAGCCATCCAGTTTTCTGAATTCTGTGCTTCATCAAAAGAAACAGGCTCATTCTCATCACAGAGACTAGACGCAGCCATAGCATAGCAATCTGATGCAAAGGAGGAACTATGAGAGCCTGAACGAGTACGATATGACAAAGGTGCATCTAATTTGCTGTCACGCAAAGTCTGCACTAGCCATTTTGGCATAGTTTTTGCCTGATCAATATTAGCTCTCTCATCAACAAGTGCATCATGTAAATCTGCATCAGAAATGGAATGATTTGCATCATCATATGAAACCTGAAAAGGCTGAGAAGTTGCCTCATTAGGACAAGCACTAGACTGTCCACTTGTAAAAAGAGGTATCAAAGTATCATACATGTCTTTAGAGTTAACTGATGTCTTCTTAGTACATGAAAGCAATGGATGAATAGCATCTTCCACAAAGACAACATCACGGCTAACCAGAATGCGTTTAGTCTGTGGATGATACAGACGATAGCCTTTACTTTCAGAACTGTAACCAACAAAAATACATTTTACTGCCTTATCATCCAATTTCCTACGATGTTGTTCAGGCACTAGTGCATATGCCAAACAACCAAAAACACGCAGATGAGCAACAGATGTCTTGCGGTCATGCCAAGCCTCATATGGAGTGATAGACTGCAGCGCTTTAGTGGGACACCTGTTCAGTACATATGTTGCACACATGACAGCCTCAAGCCAGAAACTATGAGGTAAAGCCTGACTCTTGACCATACACCTTGCCATCTCCATGAGATACCTGTTCTTCCATTCAGCAACTCCATTCTGTTGAGGTGTATACGGCACTGTACACTGGTGTTTTATCCCACGTTCAACCAGAAATGCATTAAAATCAGAAGACATATATTCCCCCCCTCGATCAGAATGGAGGGTGCCCATTTTACATGCTGACAGATTTTCAGCCAAAACCAAAAACTGTTTGAAGCACATGAACACTTTAGACTTTTCCTTCAATGGATATACCCATGCATGCCTGGAAAAATCATCAATGAAAGTCACGAAGTAAAGATAATTTCCAAAAGAAGGTGTCTGCATAGGACCACAGACATCACTATGTACAAGCTTCAATTTCTGTGTAGCCCGAACTGAACCATCTTTTGGAAAGGAGGAACGCTGCATTGTGCCCAAAATAAAGCCTTCACAAACATGTTTTCTAGGTGCCTCAAGTTTGGGCAAAGAGGACACCATTTCAAATTTCTACAGGCGTAGAAAACTAGCAAAATTCAGATGACCAAAGCGTGCATGCCAAAGCTTTGCATCTGACATAGCCTGAGAATCATGAACTGCACATGCCGAATCATTCACAGATCTTTCATAGTCTATGAGCTTATACAGCCCACGACATAAAATGCAAGAAGCAATAATAACATCGCCATTTGACAGATCATGAACTATACATCTGTCATCAACAAATTTCACAACCAACACAATCTTGGCTAATGGAGAAACTGATAATAGATTCTTCTTGATCCCTGGCACAAATAAAGCATCTAACAAGGTGAAAGAACTACCATCAGCAGTAGTCAGAATGATCTTACCAACTCCCATAACAGGATAAGAGGAGTTGTTGGCGCATGTGGCAGTATTCCCTGTAGGGGCAGGCTCGAGTGAAGAGAAGAAACTGCGCTGCGAGGTAATATGTTTGGTCGCCCCACTATCAAAGTACCAAACATCTGAGTCCACTGCAGACATGCACTGCTCATGAGAAGATGGGTCAAAACTGCAAACAGTAGTAAACGCCCATTCTTCTTCCTGCACAAGATTAGCAGACTCTATTTTTGGTGTAGAGGCTTCTGCAACAACCATTCTAGCCTCCTTTTTCTTTGCCTCTTTTGCAGCCGGCTTTGAACAGTTCTTTATGATATGATCATTCCCTTTACAGTACTTGCAAACCAATTTCTGCTTTTCTGATTTCTTCTCATCTTTATCCTAGTTCTTCAAATCTGCAGCATTTGGAGATTTCTGCTTACTAGTAGAAGAGCTCCATTTTCCTTTGCCCTTCTGACTAGCCAGGAAAGATTGATCTGCAACACGTATAATGGACCTGTTCTGCCTGGACTGATCTTCCTGCAACAGAACAGAGACTAACTCCTCAAATGACAAGGCATTTGGATTGCCTTTCATCATCAACCGAAGAGTAGAAGCAAAACTCTGATATGAATCAGGAAGACCATTCAGAACGGTCTGCACAAGTGAGCTATCTGGTATAACCTCATCAGCAGAAATCAACTGTTCCTTCAAGTCTTTGATCTTTGTTAGGAAATTGTCCATAGAATCACCTTCATTCATGTGCTCACTCTCCAACTGTTTTCGGAGGTAAGCAACATGAGCCTCATTCCTAGCTTGGTACAATGTGGTAAGTGTATCCCAAGCATCCTTAGCTGTTCTGCAAGAGCGAATATGAGGAATAATGGCACGTTTGAGAGACAAAGCTATCAATGCATGTGTCTGGGCATCTCTGCCATCCCAACGAATCTGCTCTGCAGTAGGTGCAACAGAAACAACAACACGAACAAGAATCTGCACAATATCATCTTCGACACCATCTTCATCAGCTCCAGCACCTGTATTCGCAGTACCTGTTGTTACAAGTGTAACAGGACGTCTTTCAACACCCTGCACAATGTTCCACAATCCTTTTGAGACCAAACATTTGCATCATATAAGCCCATAATGGGTAGTTGGTACCATCCAACTTATCCTCAACAGCCAACATACGGAATACATCACTGCTTTCAGCCACGGCCGGTGACTAAAATACCTTGATGCAGAAAATTGATTGTATCTCAAAAAGTTGAACAGAACTACCCAAACGAGTTCTGCTAGACCTGTAGCAGACTTCGAGACGCTTAAACTGAGGAACAGAAACTGATCTATACTTTGGCACAAAAAGATGAAATAGCCTGCACAAGCGCTGTGATAGTGCGTTCGGAGGTCGAAACGAGCTCAGATCGCGATTTTGGCACCACAGAGCGAAGCCGTTTTGATCTCGAAAACACCCTGAGTATGCTCACCAAAATTTGTACGATTTTAAGACTACAAACGGAGGAGTGTCGACGGCGCCCTAGATGAAGCAACGACCTGCTCTGATACCAATTGTTGGAGTTAGACGTCTGCGAAAGCATGCGAATAGCACAAGGAAGAAGAAGAAGCTTGGAGAACAAACACACAATACTGAATGTATTACTAGAGAATGTACAAAGATAAGTAGCCCATCAGGGCAATAGGCGTATATACAAGCCGAGGGAAAAAAACCTCCTAAAGAGGGAAAAAAGTGCCCCGACGGTCCTAGTGTGTTCACACACATCACTACCTAAATATATCAACAGAAACTATAATATAACCTATTCTTTGTAGATTGTCCCTTAAGAACCTAATAAAGTGCCAAGGGAAGCATACAAGAAGTCACTTATACAAGAAATTCCTAGTGAATATAAAAATGGGAAGGTGTTTGCTATTCAAAAAAGATTGTTGTCCTTTAACCTTGATGAAATGATAAAATCTTGAAAAAGAGTTTTGAGGTGAGTTTGAGAAGCATACATGATCATGGTTGGCATGGTAGACCGTAGGACTAGGGGGAAGTACCTAAGTATCCCATTTTTAGGATGACAATGTTATTTAAGAGAAGGGTGCATTTACAAGGGGTGCAATCATGTGTACTCATGTTAATTACATGATAAAGGAAAAAAAGAAAAAACATTAAGCACCAAGGTTGTTCACACTTAGGATAAGAGAAAAATAAAGCCATGCACGAGGATTTGTGTATGGGCTTCTAGAAGCTATCAAGACATGAACAAGAGTGGAGCTCTAGTTCCAAGTGAACTATACCAAGGGAAATTCTTAGTGCAAATTATGAATATATACACATTTTCCCTTGGTCATGGGTTATTTAAGGATGAGAATGGAAGGATTCACACATGCTTTTTGGGAGATTTATTATAGAATCTATGATGGAAAGGGTTCCATCTCACAACAAACCATAACTATGTTCATGCTTTTTCGAATTATGGTTATGGGTTTTTAGGTTATGACAATGTTTACATGTGCTTTTCTGCACTACGTCTATATTCGTGGTTTTGGTTTTGTAGGTTATCCACATGTTTATGGCCATGGGTGTAAATTCATGGGTTATGCTTGTGTAGGTTATGCCTATGGTCTTGCATGTAATGGTTGTAGATAATTTATGGTTGTGATTATGTTTCTACTTGTCGTTCTATGGATATGGTTAAGAATCTGATGGCTATGAGGTTATTATTGTGTAGGTTGTATCCATGGTTGTGCTTATGCTTTTGTAGATTACGTTCATATCTATGCTTGCACGCACACACACACACACACACATATATATATATATATATATATATATGTGTGTGTGTGTGTGTGTGTATGCACGTGTGTATGTATGTACTTATGAATGTGTGTGTATATCTATCTCTGTATCTATGTCTCTCTATATCTCTCTATATATATTTATCTCTCTGTCTCTCTATACATATCTATGTGTACATGTGTATGTATGTATGTATGTATGTACATATGTATGTGTGTATATCTATCTATCTATCTATCTCTAGGTCTCTCTCTCTCTCTCTCTCTCTCTCTCTATATATATATATATATATATATATATATATATATATATATATATATATATATATATATATATATATATATATATATATATATATATATATATATATATATAGTTACATAAAAACAAGCTCTAAAGTAGTCTTGTGGATTTTATTAATTATTAAAAATGGTATATGGAAGCTTGTGGATCTTATTAATTATGAAAAATAACATGTGGAGGCGTTCACATCTCCAAATTTAGAGCAAAAGTAGATAAAAGTAGATAAAAGTAAGAAGGAAAGGAGAGGTGTCTATTTTTAGACAAGGACGGCTCTTCTGTTGATAGCCTCTCAATAAAAAGAGTGGTTCTCTTAGTGTAGGTGTCCAAATTGAGTGATTCTTGTTGCGTTGCGAAGCTTACAACTTGTACTATATAAGTAGATCAGTTTTTGTACAAATTGCAATGAGAAAACTCCACGCAAGTAGGCGTTTTTGCATATCTTCTTTCTTGTGTCTATCCGGTGCCTCATCAGAGACATACCTCTCTTCAAACTTTCATATCTCAGTCGTTATGAGGTCTTTTTGAGTGGGGCTGTTTCCTTAGCTTTCATACTTTCTATCCATATCAAGTTTTGCATAAATCTTGAAATTTTCTTGCTTTTGTACATCAATTTTCAATTCAGACAGTTGGTCATACCTTGTTATTGCAGGTGTCTTCTTACCTTGACTTCAAGCTGTTGGTTTGGGAGCTATACTCCACCTTTTTTGACGTTTTTTATTTCTAAAGCATGCTACTCAAAGTTTACTTTCAGGATATATTTAGTTTTGACAAATTTTGCTTAGAGAGGTTTTGGTGGTCATTTTTCTAGAGTGACCTATTTCTGTTTTCTTGAAAGTTTGGAGGAAAGTTTGTTTTTGAAGTTTGGAAATATTTGGTTGGTGTTTTTGAAGATCTTGGGAGGTCTCATCATGTTTTGTTGTGTACTTTGATGTTTACAGGTTTGTAAACACAACATTTTGGTATCATAGCTTTTGTGTTTTTTATCAAATCTTTCATACAACTTATTGAATTATCTTCTTTGTTTACAACAATTCAACATGGCAGATTTGAGTGCATCGATTGAGAAGTTATCAGATGGAAGAAATTATCCCATGTGGCAATTTAGAATGGAGTCTTATCTCATGTCTAAAGGTCTTTGGGGATTGATAACAGGTACAGAAGTGAAGCCAGTATTACCAGAAGCTCCTACACAAGCGGATCGAGCAAGAGAGAAAGAATGGATCGAAAGAGACAGAAGAGTTCTGTTTATTATATCACAAACAGTTTCCAATACTATGCTTGGGCATATAAGAGGTTTGAATACTAGTAGAGAGGCTTGGGAGTCTCTAGAAAGGCTATTTGCAACTACCAACAAAGCGAGGCAAACACAACTTATTGGTGAGTTGACAAGAGTAGAAAAGAAGCCACGACAATCAGTTAATGATTATGTTCTTGAGGTAAAATCTCTTATTGAAGCATTAGCCTCTATTGATGCATCTCCTAGTGAGGATATAAAGTTTAATAGCATGTTAAATGGCTTGAGAGAAGATGAAAGATGGAAGTCTTTCATTACGTCTATCATGACTCGAGAGAATCTACCATCCTTTGAAGATTTACAAACGCTCATGATGACTGAAGAAAACACATAGAAGGTGGCAAATCTTATCATTCACAAAGAGGTAGTCAAGGACAAGCTCTTTATAATTCATCAAATAGATCAAGAGGTAGAGGAAATTGGAGAGGAGGAGGAAGATTCAACAATAATGCAAGAGGAAGGGGAAGCTTCAATGGTACTAGAGGAGGAAGAACAACACAACAAAGTCAACAGACTCAACCAAACCAGCAAGGTAACTTTACTTGCCATTATCGTGGTAAAGTTGGTCATTATGCCAAGGACTGCTTCTCCAATCCGAATAGAAGAGGTGGTTTTAGAGGACGACAAAGAGGAAGAGGCCAAGATCACATGCATCACAACAACGTAGTACAAGAAGAGGCTCAAACACAGAAGGAAAACGTTCTTATGGCTATGCATACAGAGACACATAAGAGGAAGGTAAACAACAAAACTTGGTATGTAGATAGTGGTTGCTCAAACCACATGAGTCACAACATGAATATGTTTGTGAACTTACACAAACCTGATTCAAGAGTCACAGTTGCTACAAGAGATAGTACTAAGCATGAAGTAGTGTACATTGGTGATTGTCTACTTAATGAACATGTAACTCTTAGAGATGTTTTGTTTGTCCCTACTATCACAAGAAATTTGATTTCAATTGGACAGATGGAGGACAATGGAGTAAAGGTCGATTTTGACAATATTCAGTGGCAGGCTTATTAGAAGAAGGATGGGAATTTTTTTATAAAAGGAGAAAAGATAAAGAGATTATATACTTATGAAGTTGAAGTTCCAAATTATGCAGGTTATACAATGGTTGATGGGACTCAAGTAAGTCAATTGGATTTATGGCATAAAAGATTAGGACACATCAGTGTTGGCAGGTTAAAAGATATTGCAAAGAAATCATTGATTGAAGGTTTACCACAACTACCTAGGCAAGATTTGGATTTTTTTTTGTGAGGCATGTCAGTTTGGAAAACAGGTACAAAGTCCTTTTTCAAAAGCAAGATTGCAAAGTAGAGATATTTTGGACTTGATTCATACTGATGTCTGGGGTCCATCTCAAGAAGAGTCCATGGCAGGTAGCAAGTACTTTGTAACATTTATTGATGACTTCTCAAAGTTTACATTCATTTATTTTATGAAATACAACTCCGAAGTGTTTGACATGTTCAAGAAGTTTAAATCATTGGTTGAAAAGGAACCAGGTTGAAGCATAAGAAGGTGAGATCAGATGGAAGAGGTGAATATTTTTCTAATCAATTTCTTGCATTTTTGGAGGAAGAAGGAATTAAAAAGGAGACTACAAATAGATACACACCTCAACAAAATGGTGTGGCCGAAAGAAGAAACAGGTCTATCTTGGAGATGGGTAGGTGCATGTTAAATGAAAAGGACTTACCACTTACTTTTTGGGCTGAAGCATGCAATATGGCAATTTATGTGATGAACAGGTTACCACCTACTCACAGTCATGTACAGAAAGCACCTTACGAATTGTTTTATGGATCAAAACCAGATATTGCTAATTGTAGAATTTTTGGAAGCATATGTTTTGTTCATGTTCCACAACAGTTAAGATCAAAGTTGGATCCAAGGTCACAAAAAATGGTTTTCATTGGTATGGCAGAAGGGCAACCAGGATATAGATGTGTGAACCCAGATACGGAAGATGTAATTGTTTCAAGAGATGTTATTTTTCATAAAGATAAATCTTGGTATAAACATGAAGTGCAGGTAGATGAAGAAGAAACTATAAGAAGTCATGAAGAAGAGCCAAGTTCTCCAAGTTCACCAGAGAGTCAAATTACACATGAAGAGGTTACTCACCCCAATCAGAAGTTGAAGAAAATTCTCGATTTGATTTCAAAGGAAATTGAGTCACAAGAAGAAGAAAGTGAAGGTTCTACATCAAGAAGAACTCAAACTCGAAGGCAAGAAAAGCATGGTAGGAAAAGAAGCCAATCAAGGTATCCAGTAAGAGAAAAAAGGCAACCGCAAAGATTTTCTCATGAAGCTTATATTGCAAAACTTCTTGAGGAGCAGGAACCAACAACTTTTAAAGAAGAGTCAAAGGTAAAGAAATGGGTTAAAGCAATGGATGAAGAAATGACAGCTTTGTATGAGAACAATACATGGAGTTTAGTTCCAAGGCAACCTAACATGAAGGTAATTGGTAACAAATGGGTGTACAGGATAAAGAGAAACAATGATGGTTCAGTAAGTAGATATAAAGCAAGGCTTGTTTGTAAAGGTTATGCACAGAGTTATGGCATCGATTATGAGGAGACATTTTCTCCTGTTGCCAAGATATCAACAATAAGGACATTAATAAGTGTTGCTGCAAGCAAGGTATGGAATCTTTATCAATTAGATATAAAAAATACATTTCTCAATGGTGATTTAAAAGAAGATGTGTACATGGAGCAACAGTAGGTTATGAAGATCCCAAGAAGCCTACGCATGTATGTAAACTCTTGAAAGCATTGTATGGTCTTAAGCAAGCTCCAAGGGCTTGGAATTTTAGATTGGTAAAGTTTCTTGAAAAGCAGGGATACAGGTGTTCAAATGCAGATACTTCTTTGTATGTTAAGGTTGAAGGATCATTGATTGTTTATATCTCAATTTATGTGGATGACTTGATAATAACAGGAAACAATGAAGGTGAGATAGCCAGAATCAAAGCAGAGCTTGGATCTGAATTTAAAATTTCAGATTTAGGAGAACTGACATACATTCTTGGAATCGAAGTTATGAAGAAGGAAGATGGTGTATATCTTCTACAAAGGAAGTATATTTTAGATTTGTTAAAGAAATATGGCATGGAACATTGCAAGAGTATCAGTAATCCGATGGAACCCGATGTGAACTACAGTGCTGAAGATGGTGAACCTTTAGAAGATCCACTTATCTACAGGTCTTTGATTGGTTCTCTTATATATGCAACTTTAACAAGGCCGGATATTACATTTAGTGTAAGTACATTGTCTCAATTCATGAACAAACCCACAGATGTTCATATGCAAGCAACTAAAAGGATCTTGAGATATTTGAAGGGTACATTAAGTGAAGGTCTAGGCTATAAATATCATGATGGTTTGGATTTGAAAGCATACAGTGATGCAGATTGGGCTGGAAATAAGGATGACAGAAGGAGTACAGGTTGATATTTGATATTTGCAGGTAATAATTTGGTTTCATGGAGTTCTAAAAAACAGCCTACAGTAGCACTTTCAAGCACAGAAGCTGAATATAGAAGCCTTACAAATGCAACATGTGAGATTATGTGGTATTTGAAGCTTTATGAAGATATGAATCTATCTACAACACGTCCATTACTCTTTGGAGATAATGTAAGTTAATTACAGCTCGCGTCTAATCCAGTGTACCATGCAAGAACCAAACACATTGAAGTACAATATCACTATATCCGAGAGAAGGTGGTGAATGAAGATATTGATATTCAACATGTTGGAACTAAAGATCAATTAGCAGATATACTCACAAAAGGATTGGATGCTCAGAAGCTTAAGCGAATCAAAGTACTACTTGGAGTCAAAGCTTTGGATTTAGAGCTTGAGGGGGGCAATGTTACATAAAAACAAGCTCTAAAGTAGTCTTGTGGATTTTATTAATTATTAAAAATGGTATATGGAAGCTTGTGGATCTTATTAGTTATGAAAAATAACATGTGGAGGTGTTCACATCTCCAAATTTAGAGCAAAAGCAGATAAAAGTATGAAGGAAAGGAGAGGTGTCTATTTTTAGACAAGGAATGCGCTTTTGTTGATAGCCTCTCAATAAAAAGAGTGGTTCTCTTAGTGTAGGTGTCCAAATTGAGTGATTCTTGTTGCGTTGCAAAGCTTACAACTTGTATTATATAAGTAGATCAGATTTTCTACAAATTGCAATGAGAAAACTCCATGCAAATAGGCGTTTTTGCAGATCTTCTTTCTTGTGTCTATCCGGTGCCTCATCAGAGACATACCTCTCTTCAAACTTTCATATCTCAGTCGTTATGAGGTCTTTTTGAGTGATTTCACTTGGAGGAGTTTCCTTAGCTTTCATAATTTCTATCCATATAAAATTTTGCATAGATCTTGAAGTTTTTTGGCTTTTGTACATCAGTTTTCAATTCAGACAGTTGGTCATACCTTGCTATTGCAGGCGTCTTCTTACCTTGACTTCAAGCTGTTGGTTTGGGAGCTATACTCCATCTTTCTTGACGTTTTTTTGTTTCTAAAGCATGCTACTCAGAGTCTAAGTTCAGGATATATGATTAGTTTTTTGAAATTATGCTTAGAGAGTTTTTGGTGGTCATTTTTCTACAGTGACCTATTTCTGTTTTCTTGAAAGTTTGGAGAAAAGTTTGTTTTTGAAGTTTGGAAAAATTTGGTTGGTGTTTTTGAAGATCTTGGGAGGTCTCATCATGTTTCGTTGTGTACTTTGATGTTTACAAGTTTGTAAAAAACACACACACACACACACACACATATATATATATATAAGAGAGAGAGAGAGAGAGAGAGAGACCTAGAGATAGATAGATAGATAGATGGATAGATATATACACATACATATGTAGGTACATACATACATACATATGTACACACACATATATATAGAGAGACAGAGAGATAAATATATATAGAGAGATATAGAGAGATATAGAGAGACATAGATACAGAGATAGATATACACATACATTCATAAGTACATACATACACACGTGTGCACACACACACATATATATATATCTATATATATATATATATGTGTGTGTGTGTGTGTACATACATACATATATGTCTGTGTATAGAGGGTATAGATCAACATTTTGGCAAAGCATATGGTCGATATTTGTATTGTGTGTATTGATAGATATATAAACATTGTGGGTTTTTTTTTTGTTTGGTGATGTGTGTAGTGGTAAAACACTTAGATTGTGAGGTATACGATTCAAACTTGGAATGTGGTTTGGCATATAACCCCTAGAAATTCTTTAGAGAATCCAATATTAAGGTCAAAATTTTGATTAAAACACTCTTCATTCATTGGTTGTCCTCCATCTTTTGATCCCTTCCTTGAATCACTTTTGGGTCCTAAATACAAGGCTTCCAACCCATTTGTTGAGGGATGCATTTTTTCAACCCATTTGTTGTCAAAGTATATTTTTGATCTAGGATGCGTTTTTTTCAACACCATTCAAAAGGTCTATATTATGCTAATCAATAGATCTCAAAGTATGAGGGCACAAAAATAGATCACATAGTGAGTGGCCAAATACAAATTTTATGATTCCTCTTGATCATTTATGCCCAAATATTTTTGTAAGTGATGCTTTTTAGTACCGATTTGGTGGCAATTCTAGTAACAGAAGACTTTACTTTTGGGGTTGCAACTTCTCCCAAACCTTCTTTATGATTTAGGGATCTTTGGACCTTTTGGATGAGTTTCATACAGTCCCTATAGTAGATTCATGATTCAAGTTATATATATATATATATATATATATATATATATATATATATATATATATATATATATATATATATATATATATATATATTTAATACACATTATTGACCTCTCGATCTCTGGGTCATTCTTGGGATCTTTTATGTAACATTTTAATAACCCCAATGCTTTTTGAGATAGAGAAAATTCCTTGATTGATGAATTCTTGCAATATAATTAAGAGACAGGTGGTGATTCATTACGATCCTTGAAAATTGTAATTGTAAGACCGTCCAAACTCTTATAAACAAAAGTAATGGCAGTGCACTCATTGAACACATTCAATGTATAGAAGTAATTTTGAAGTATATTTCTATAGTGATGAGTGTGATCATAGTCAAAATTGTAAAAGTACCTTTTAAGCTTTTTGTAGAGTTCTCATCTTCTTCATGCTGTTTTTGTGTGTTTCGAACTCCAAACTCCAATATATATGAACCACACTTCATACAAGCTTTACCACACTTCATACAAGCTTTACCATTCTTGTTCATATTCCTATTTGAAAGCTATTGTTGCCCTTTGGATCCCATAGACGATAGTACATAAATGAAATCACACAAAAGTACTCAGGGGATAGAAAGAGATAAGAGACTTGACACTAGATTGGGTACAATCTCCCCCCACATATTCGATGGAGTCTATTAGAGCATGTGTATTTATAGGTAATTCTTATTACATTTTGAATAAAAGATACATGAGAGCGCCGCTCCAAAAAGCATGCTTTTGCTTTATTTACAAAATCATGATTTTTCAATTTTTACAAAAACGTCACTTTCTAAAGCGATCTATTATTTTTATAAAAATAACTAAAAATACTATTTTCTAAAAATAACTATCTTCTAAATATCTCCAAAAATATTTGAATAAGTCCATGCATATTCACACCCTCATGAATCTTCACTTGCTAAATCAAAACACAAAACACATTAAAAACCTCAAGGCATTAAAATCCATTTAACATTCCACTATTCCATCAAGTATAACATGCTTCCAGTTGACGAGAAACTGACCTCAGTTGATAAGAATAAAATAGACATGGATGGCCAGTCACATGTCCCATCACTGAACAATCATAAGCATGTTCCATGTAAAAACACATGCATGGAATTGGAAAACTAAAATTTAATGTGATTGTGAACGATAAACAAAAATCAAATTATCATAATGTGGAGTTAGTGATGTTTTATGAATCCATTGAAATTATTCAAGTGAATGATTTTTATATTTCACTAAATACATATGATATTGGTTACCTTTGTGTGTAGTACTAACATCATAATTAAGTATTTGCTCTAGAAATAAAATTTTTGCATCCTCTTCAAGTAAAGGTGGATCATCTGAAATAGGAGTGAGTGATAATGTTCCTTTAAATTGCTTCAATAAACTAATATGAAAAGAATTATGGATATTCCAATGAGAAGGTATGTCGAATCTAAAAGCATTCTCATTAATTTTTTGAATAATATGGAAAGTTCCACAATAACGTGGTGCAAGTTTAACCTTAGGGTGTTGTGAAATATTTTTCAAATGTCTTTTAATTATTCATAACCATACATAATCATTTTCATTAAATTCTTTAGCTACTCATTTATTATTAACATTACACATGTAACGTTCTTGACTCTTTTTATTGTGCTCATGAAATTCATGGTGTAGAAATATGATCTTATGCAAAAGAATCAGCCATAGGTATGTCAGTTTGAGTGATAGACATGGGAGTGGGAAGCTTTTTACCATACATGATTTCATATGGTGCATGTCTAGTAGTGCTATGTGTTGTGTTATTATATGCAAATTGTAGTAAAGGAAGTCTCTCATCCCAATTACTTGGATTATCTAAATAATAACAATGTAATAAATCCAAAATAGTACTATTTGTAGCTTCACTTTGCCCATTACTATCAAGATGAAATGCAGAGCTAAAGTCTATTTTGGAACCTAAATTTTGAAATAATGCAACCCAAAAGTGATTACAAAAATGAACATCTCGATCTAATAAAATAACTTTTGGAAAACCATGATGCAAAAAAATACATTTAATAAACAAAAAGAGTCTTTTTACAAGGAATGAAATATGCTTGTTTACTAAACCTATTAACAATTGTCCAAATCATATTGTTATGATGAAGTTGAGGGAAGACCAATAATAAAATCCATAGAAATTTGTTCCTATGGTCCATTAGGTATGGGAAGTGGCATTAATAATCCAAATGCTTTACCATGATGTCGTTTCACATGTTGAAACACAATGCAATGGGAAACGTACTGTGTAATATCCTTTTCCATATTTGGCCAAAAGAAGAATTCTTTACATGTAGAAATAGAAGTTTGTATGCCCCTATGACCCATATATGGTGGTTCATGCATCTCTTTCATAACAAATTCTTTAAAACCTTGTGTAATGCATAAATTATGTTTGAAATACAAGAATCCAGTATGAAAAGTGTAGTGATCCTCACTAAATGTTGTAGAATTATTGAAAGCATTCCATGTTTGTGAAAAATACAAATCAGATGCATAAGTAGGAATCACGTCATATTGAATCATAGGCTAAAAATTTTGTATGAATGAAGCCCATTTAATGTGTCTGTCAGAAATCAATGGTTGATTTAATAGATGCTTAATAGCTTGTTGGTCTATTTTGATTATGACTTCAGAACCCATGAGATAATGTTTCCAAATTTTTAAAGCATGCACAACAATCAAAAGTTCCTTGTCATATGTACTATAGTTCTTTTCAGAAGGTTTAAGTTTCCTACTTTTTGTTGATATATTTAGGTAGTGATGTGTGTGAACACACTAGGACTGTCGGGGTACTTTTTCCCTCTTTAGGAGGTTTTTTTCCCCTGCCTTGTATATACGCCTATTGCCCTAATGGGCTACTTATCTTTGTACATTCTCTAGTAATACATTCAGTATTGTGTGTTGTGCTCCAAGCTTCTTCTTCTTCCTTGTGCTGTTCGCGTGCTTTCGTAGACGTCTAACTCTAACAATTGGTATCAGAGCAGGTCATCGCTTCATCTAGGGCATTGTCTACACCTCTCTGGTTGCAGTCTCAGATTCGTATGAAATTTGGTGAGCATACTCACGGTGTTTTAGAGATCAAAACGGCTTCGCTTTGTGGTGCCGAAATCGCGATCTGAGCTCGTTTCGACCTCTGAATGCACTATCGTAGTGCTTGTGCATGCTATTTCATCTTTTTGTGCCAAAGGTATATACCTGTTTCCGTTCACCAATATAAGCGTCTCAAAGCCTACTATAGGTTTAGCAAAACTCGTCTGGGTAGTTCCGTTCAACTTTTTGAGATACAGTCAATTTTTTGCATCAAGGTATTTTAGTCAGTGGCCATGGCTGAAAGCAGTGATGTATTTCGTATGTTGGTTGTTGAGTATAAGTTGGATGGTACCAACTACCCGTTGTGGGATTATATGATGCGACATGTATTGGTTGCAAAAGGATTGTGGAACATTGTGCAGGGTGTTGAAAAACATCCTATCACACCTGCAACTGTTACAATTGCAGGTATTGAAGCTGATGCAAAAGGTGTCAAAGATGATGATATTCTGCATATTCCTATTCGTGCTTTGGTTTCTGCTACACCTACTGTAGAGAAGATTCGTTGGGATGGCAGGGATACTCAGGCACATGCATTGATAGCTTTGACTATCAAACATGCCATTATTCCTCACATTCGCTCTTGTAGAACAGCTAAGGATGCTTCGGATACACTTACCACATTGTACCAAGCTAGGAATGAGGCTCGTGTTGCTTACCTTCGAAAACAGTTGGAGAGTGAGCACATGAATGAAGGTGATTCTATGGAAAGTTTTCTAACAAAGATCAAAGACTTGAAGGAATAGTTGATTTCTACTGATGAGGTTATACCAGATAGCTCACTTGTGCAGACCATTCTGAATGGTCTTCCTGATTCATATCAGAGTTTTGCCTCTACTCTTCCGTTGATGATGAAAGGCAATCCAAATGCCTTGTCATTTGAGGAGTTAGTCTCTTTTCTGTTGCAGGAGGATCAGTCCAAGCAGAACAAGTCCATCATGCATGTTGCGGATCAAGCTTTCCTAGCTAGTCAGAAGGGCAAAGGAAAATGGAGCTCTTCAAGTAGTAAGCAGAAATCTGCTAATTCTGCACAATCGAAGAGGGAAGACAAAGATGATAAGAAATCAAAAAAGCAGAAATTATTTTGCAAGTACTGTAAAGGAAATGATCATATAATAAAGAACTGTCCAAAACTGACTGCTAAAGAGGCAAAGAAGAAAGAGGTTGGAATGGTTGTTGTAGAGGCCTCTACACCAAAAACAGAGTCTGCTAATCTTGTGCAGGAAGAAGAATGGGTGTTTACTACTATTTGTAGTTTTGACCCATCTTCTCATGAGCAATGCATGTCTACAGTAGACTCAGATGTTTGGTACTTTGATAGTGGGGCGACCAAAAATATTACCTCGCAGCATAGTTTCTTCTCTTCCCTCGAGCTTGCCCCTACAGGGAATACTGTTACATGCGCCAAGAACTCCTCTTATCCTATTATGGGAGTTGGTAAGATCATTTTGACTACTGCTGATGGTAGTTCTTTCACTTTGTCAGATGCTTTGTTTGTGCAAGGGATCAAGAAGAATTTGTTATCAATTTCTGCATTAGCCAAGATTGGCTTGGTTGTGAAATTTGTTGATGATAGATGTACAATTCATGATGTGTCAAATGGCCATGTTATTATTACTTTTGGCATTTTATGACGTGGATTGTATAAGCTCATAGACTATGAAAGATCTATAAATGATTTGGCATGTGCAGTACATGATTCTCAGGCTCTATCAGATGCAAAGCTTTGGCATGCACGCTTTGGTCATCTGAATTTTGCTAGTTTGCTATGCCTATAGAAATCTGAAATGGTGTCCCCTTCGCCCAAACTTGAGGCACCCGGAGCACATGTTTGTGAAGGCTGTATTTTGGGCAAAATGCAGCGTTCCTCCTTTCCAAAAGATGGTTCAGTTCGGGCTACTCAGAAATTGAAGCTTGTACATAGTGATGTTTGTGGTCTTATGCAAACACCTTCTTTTGGAAATTATCTTTACTTCATGACTTTCATCAATGATTTTTCCAAGCATGCATGGGTATATCCATGAAGGCAACGTCCAAAGTGTTTATGTGCTTCAAACAGTTTTTGGTTTTGGCTGAAAATCTATCAGCATGTAAAATGGGCACCCTCTGTTCTAATCGAGGGGGGGAATATATGTCTTCTGATTTTAATGCATTTCTAGCTGATCATGGGATAAAACACCAGTGTACAGTGTTGTATACACCTCAACAGAATGGAGTTGCTGAACGAAAGAACAGGTCACTCATGCAGATGGCGAGGTGTATGGTTAAGAGTCAGGCTTTCCCACATAGTTTCTTGCTTGAGGTTGTCATGTGTGCATCATATGTACCTAACAAGTGTCCCACTAAAGCGCTGCAGTCTATCACTCCATATGAGGCTTGGCATGATCGCAAGCCATCTATTGCCCATCTGTGTGTTTTTGGTTGTCTGGCATATGCATTAGTGCCTGAACAACATCGTAGAAAATTGGATGATAAATTAATAAAATGTATTTTTGTTGGGTACAGTTCTGAAAGTAAAGGCTATCGTCTTTATCATCCACAAACTAAATGCATTCTAGTTAGCTGTGATGTTGTTTTTGGGGAAGATGCTATTCAACCATTGCTTTCATGTACTAAGGAGACATTTGTTAGCTCAAAAGACATGTATGATACTTTGTTGCCTCTTTTTACAAGTGGACAATCTAGTGCTAGTCCTAATGAGGCAACTTCTCAGCCTTTGCAGGTCTCATGTGATGATGCAGATCATACCATTTCTGATGCAAATTTACATGATGCACTTGTTGATGAGAGAGTTGATATTGAGCAGGCAAAAGTTATGCCAAAATGGCTGGTGCAGACTTTGCATGACAACAAATTAATGCACTTATGTCATATCGTACTCGTTCAGGCTCTCATAGTGCGTCTTTTGCATCAGATTGCTATGCTATGGTTGCATCTAGTCTCTGTGATGAGAATGAGCCTGTTTCATTTGATGAAGCACAAAATTCAGAAAATTGGATGGCTATTATGCAATCTGAATATGATGCTATAATGAAGAATGGTACTTGGTCTTTACGTGACTTGCCTCTTGGCAAGAAGGCCATTGGGACTAAGTGGGTATACAAGCGGAAGTGTAAGCCTAATGGTACAGTTGACAGGTATAAGGCTAGGCTTGTTGCAAAGGGTTATGCGCAGGAAAGAGGCATTGATTTTGATGAGACCTTTGCACCTACTTGTCGAACGACTACTGTTCATAGCATCTGTGCACTTCCAGCTCATCATGGTTGGAATGTACATCTATTGGATATCAAAACAGCATTTCTAAATTGCAACTTGCATGAAGAAGTGTTTGTTTTTCAGCCCCATGGCTTTGTGCAGAAAGGACATGAAAATCAGGTGTGCAGGTTAAGAAAGGCTTTATATGGTTTGAAACAAGCACCACGTGCTTGGTATGAAAAGATACATGCCTATCTGATTGCACATGGTTTTGAGAACAGTCCAACTGCAAGCACCTTATATGTTAAGCGTGCTAATAATATACTTCTGATCATTGTGGTTTATGTTGATGACATGCTGCTCACTGGTCCTCATGAGAGGCATATTGCTGATTTTAAGGCTGATTTGCATGCCTCATTTGAGATGTCTGAGTTGGGGCATGTGCATCACTATTTGGACATTCAGTTCGTGCACGTTGATGGTGGAATGGCTTTGTGTCAAACAAAATACATTGACACATTATTGCAATGTTTTGGCCTTGAGGACTGTAAACCTATTGCCACTCCTATGGAGACAGGTTTATGATTGAGTCTTCATGATGTTGGAGATGCATTTGATGTTGTTCTCTATCAGCAGGCTGTTGGATGCCTGATTTACTTATGCATTACTCGGCCAGATATTCAGTTTTCTATCTCACAGATGAGCAGGTTTATGCATTGCCCAATAGTCAAGCATTGGCAAGCAGTTAAGCACATCTTTCGCTCCTTGAGTGGTACTCGGCTACTTGGGTTGTTTTATCCCAAGGGGGGATCACTATTGCCATATTTGCATGCTTTTTTTGACTCTGATTGGTTGGTTTCTATGACACTCGTGTGTCCACTAGTGGCTTTTGCTTCATGCTTGGTAGCTCATGTATATCTTGGTTGAGCAAGAAGCAGCCTATTGTGGCCACTTCCAGTTGTGAGGTTGAGTATAGGGCAGCTTTCACAGTGACTGTTGAGTGTGTGTGGCTCAGACGCCTTATGGCTGATTTGGGTGTTGGCCAGTCTTCTACCACCACCATCTTCACTAACAGTCAGAGCGCATAGGGAGTTGCGAGGAACCCTATGTTCCATGCTTGCACTAAGCACATTGAGGTGCATTATCATTATGTAAGGGAGAGGTTCTCTGCTAGGGATATCGGCTTGGCATATGTGCCCACGTAGGAGAACATTGCAGAACTTTTCATGAAGGCTCTGCCTAGGGAGAACTTTGAAGCTTTCCACAAAGCTTTGGGCTTACTTCCTTTTGTGGATTGATTCCACAAAGCTTGGCACTTCCTTATACATGAGTGCCAGCTCCTTGTTCACCGCATCACTCCTAGGGGGGATTTGTTGATATATTTAGGTAGTGATGTGTGTGAACACACTAGGACTGCCGAGGCACTTTTTTCCCTCTTTAGGAGGTTTTTTTTCCCCCCGCTTGTATATATGCCTATTGCCCTAATGGGCTACTTATCTTTGTACATTCTCTAGTAATACATTCAGTATTGTGTGTTCTGCTCCAAGCTTCTTCTTCTTCCTTGTGTTGTTCGCGTGCTTCCACAGACGTCTAACTCCAACACTTTTAAATGCAATGGGATGACTATTTTGCATTAATACTGCATTATTTTTGCAAAAATAAATAAAAATGTTCTTTGATCTTTTTGTTTTAAAGATTACACATCCCGTCTTCTCGTGTTAGAGTTCTTTGATTTTTCTTTTCATAAGGAATTTTGGCATAGCCTACTTTTCTAGACTTTAATTAATAGAAATTACCATTGTACAAGTGAACGGGCCTAGCACCCATGAGACCCCCCGTATTCCACAAAGCCGAGGCTGCTTATAGATTACTAGAGAATTTACAAAGAAGGTTGATACCTCTCTCATCCCCCTCATGTGGGTCCCACTTGGTTTTGATCTTGTTGCTCTCTAAGAAGAAAACTTTATGATGTCTAAAGGGCACGGGCTTCTTGCAACTATAAATTATTTTGCCTAAAAGGAAAAGAGATTTTTCGATTGACCATTCTTTAAGAGGGCTTCAAAAGTTGGCTGCACACCTCTCTTTCCATATTTTCCATAGAGTCTTCCCCTCTTATAGCATTCCTCAGTGCTGAGGAACATCCAATTGCTTCACCTAGCAAAGCTTGCTTCCAGTTGATTTGTCCCTATAATAGCATAATTCTTTGAAGGGCCTGCCTTACCGATATTGATTTGGGGAATGAATAGAAGAGGTGTCCCAAGTCTTACATGTCCCGAAGGCATCATTGGGGGGACCCGTAGATTTGTTAGTTATTACGTTGGCCCAGATTTTGCGATGTATGATTTGCCACATAAGCACATACTTTTTTATCTCGATGAGGGGGTGTTGGTATTCTAAGGCTTGAATACCTTCTGTTGGAAATGGTATTGGGCCACAATAACAATATATCAAAGGTTTATAGGATCTTCCAACAGATGAACCTTAACATACACACCTTAGGACTCAAAAGTAGATGAGTGAGAGATAGAGAGAGAATAGATGAGATTTCAATTGTAACAATATGCTATGAGGCTCACCTACACTAACTTATATATGAATGTCAAATTACAGTGTGTGTATATGATACAAACTGACAATATCTATATCTAGGCATAAATAGGAACTAGATACAAGAGATTGTGTGCCTAAGAGGTATGAAGAGTGTGTGTGTTGTGTGTGAATATGGAAAATACAAACAGTTTAGAACTGTTTTACAGCAAACCCAAATTCTGATCAACCTAAATCAGAAACGAGTGACCTAGCAAATAAGAACGGAAATAGACTTGCTACTCACAGTAAATCAACAATAGATGTTGATGGTATGCTGGCAGAATCTCCTCCAAATAATCACCAAGATATAGATGACAACTCCTCCAAGTGTATGTGAACACTCCCTCCAAGATGGCCTCTAAGATCTCCTCTCAACTTGAGAAGATTGATCACCTCCTCCAAGTGTGTGAGACTCCTCCTTGATCTCCTTGAGAGGATTGCTTGAGTGATATCTCAACCATGAGACTATGGCCTCTTATATAGCCTTCAAGATGTGAAGATGTGCCCACGATGTAAAATGCAAAAGCATAAAAGTATACGATCGCTAATCGGCACCTTCAAAAACACATTGCAAAAAGCTTCGCTTGTACCTTGATTTTTGTGCAAAAAATCTCCTTGCACTGCATATCATAAGAGTTTGTTCTAACCACATTGCCTATGTGGCTTTCATATAATGAATATAAGAAAAAACTCTTCATATCGCTATTCGCCCCCGACGTCTTCTTCTACAAAAGACTAAGATATACTCATCAGATGTGTTGCTCCAAGTTGGACATGTCGACATTGTTTCCAACAATCCCCCCTTCAATGTCACAATGGTAGAAGGTTCAATAACCTACAAAACATTTGATGTTTGTAAATATCTCGTAACTAATTTCCACTGAATCTTGAGTTGACTGTCCATGAACCTATATACTTGAGAAACTACAAATTGAATGTCATGTCGTGTATTACATAGATATATCAAGCAATCGACTGCTTGACTATATGATGTAGCATCAAATGATTCTGAATTTGCTTCTGACTGTAATAACGCATTGACATCCATAGGTGTGTGCATAGGCTTGGAATCTATTAGCTCAAACCTTTCCAATAATTTCTCAATGTATTTCTACTATGTCATGTAGATACACTCATCTCTGTCCTTAAACTCAATCCTAGGACTTGTGATAATCACATCACTTTGTGGTGCATCGTGAACACTTGTTGGTTAATTCTCAACTGAAGTAAGAGCTAAAACATTATGAATCTCAAAATGTTTTGCATAATTTATCTGGTCTCCTTGTTCTCTCCTGGTCTGACTTCTAGTTCTTCCTGTGTATTCCTTTATACCATTGTCCTTCCATGTTTGATATAAACACTTTGGCATATTCCTAAAAAGTGGTGGTATATCTTCTGGTTCTTCAATATCTCTTTCTTGTGGAACTCTAGAACCTTCTCCAACTTCATAAGTCGGAACTTCAAGAGGTACTGATGTAGGACTAGGTACTGATGTAGGTAATGAAATTCTCTCTTCACCTGTATCTCTTAGGTTTTGAGTAGGCTCATCACACCCCTTGATGGTTGAATGTAAGCATCCAAATTCCTTCTAAAAAATGCATAGTCATCTGCCTTTATGAATTCTGGAATATCTTCCTTCTTATCATAAATTTGACTTTCTATGATATATGCATTGCTTGAGAGTAGGATATCACTTGTATCTGGAACATAGAATCTGTATCCTTTGCTTTCAATTGCATAACCAATAAAGACCGCTTTAATGGCTTTTACATCAAGCTTACCATGATCCTTCTTCTCAATGTGAACATAAGTTGGGTAACTAAAAAACTTTGAAGTAACTCACATTGGGTTTCTCCATAATAAACTTCATAAGGTGTAATGACCTTTAAAGCTTTTGTAGAAGACCTATTCAGAATGTGGTTAGCTGTATGTACTGCATCAAACCAAAAATTGGGAGAAAGCCTTTGGATGACATCATACTATGCATCATCTCAACAAGTATCCTATTCTTTCTCTCTGCAACACCATTTTGTTCTGGAGTGTAAGCAATAGTGAGTTGATGAGAGATACCTTTGTCTTCTAAAAAGGACTTAAAGGCGTTTGACATGTACTCTCCTCCTCTATCACTTCTCAAAATCTAGATCTTTGACTGAATTTTCATTTTCAACCATAGCTAAGAATTTCTTGAAAGTAGGAAAAACTTTTGACTTCACTTTAAGACCGTAAATCCATGAATATCTTGAGAAATCATCAATGAACATAACAAAGTACCTGAAACCTTGAATAGAATCTGTTCTCATTGGACCATTAACATCTAAATGTATTATCTGCAACTTCCTTGTGGCCATGATAAATCCATGTTTCTTGAAAGGTAGTATGTGAAGCTTTCCTTCAAGACATCGTTCACATGATTCTGCATCATCTGGTAATGCAAAAGTAGGCAAGCTCTCCACCATACCTTGATCCTTGATATGTTTGAGAGCTATGTAATTGATATGATCAAATCTAGCATGCCATAACTTCATGTTCTCCTTAGGTGTAGTAGACCTAGCAACATTAGCATGACTAATTTTGGATAACACAAACATGCCACTTTTGTTTTCACATTGAAGTAGACAATGCTCCTCATCAGGTGAGAGGATCTAACATGAATCTTTCTTAAAAACAACTTTATAACCATCTAACAAGAAAGTCGAGATATAGAGCAAATTCTTCTTCATGTCTAGAACATAAAGAACATTGGAAATTCTGAAATTTCCACCTACTCTAGACTTAAGGTTCACTTCTCCAACACCAACAACATCTAAATCATGACCATCTGCAATGTTCACTCTTCTCCTTGAAGAGTTAGAAAGGGAAGAAAATACCTTTTTGCAACCTACCATATGTTTAGTAGCTCCAGAACAAAAAATCCAAGGATTATCTGAGATTGCATTTAATGATGCCTTATCAAAAGCTACACCATCCAAGAGGTCTACATGATGCTAATCAACAAGCTTCAAATAGATCTCAAAATATGAGGGCACAAAAATAGATCACTTAATGAGTGGCCAAAAATATATCACAAAAAAATATATCTCTCTCTCCCTCTCCGAAGTGCATTAGTGTCATCCTGATTGTTCATCATGGAATTGCGCGCTCTCTCTCTTTCACACACACATATATTCAGTGTCATCTTCCTTATTCGTCATGGAGATGTGTTCTTTGATCTTTTTTCTTTTCAAAGGAAGTTCAACAATAGCCTACTG
Source organism: Ceratopteris richardii (assembly GCA_020310875.1). Taxonomy (NCBI): domain Eukaryota; kingdom Viridiplantae; phylum Streptophyta; class Polypodiopsida; order Polypodiales; family Pteridaceae; genus Ceratopteris; species Ceratopteris richardii. The sequence goes on from CM035439.1 coordinate 15,841,756, forward strand.
TTTCAAACTTTAATTAATGAAAAGAACAATTCTACAAGTGAATGGGCATAGCATCCATGGGACCCCCCGAATCTTACAAAGAAAAGGTTTTTTAAAACTTGCTAGAAGACTTTACAAAGAAGGTTGATAACCCTTTCGTCCCCTCATGGGACACCCATTTGCTTTTAATCTTGTTGATCTCAAGGAAAAACACTCTATTGGGAGAAATCCTCAACTAGGGAATCTGGATCAATGTAAAAGCTAGCAAAATTTGCGAAGCCCCTCCAAGGAGTAAAAGATGCCTTCATGGCAATGAAGACTTAGAACACCTCTTCTTTTCACACCCCAAATCAATGCCAGTCTCGTGAGCCCTTGGGAGAATCATGTTGCTACAAAGACAAATTAATTGAAAACAAGCACTATTGGATGAAGCCATTGGTTGTCCCTCAACATTGTGAAATGCTATAAGAAGTAAGACCCTCTCAAAGATATGAAAAAAGAGATGTATCACCAACTTTGATTTTCGTCCTAAAGAATGATCAATCGAAAAAATGCTTTTCTTTTTAAGTAAAATAATTTCCAATTGTAAGAAGCTAATTTTTAAAAGAGTTCTTTGATCTTGTTGTTTAAAAGATTACACTTGGCTTTGCAAGCTGTCATACAATTACATGCGTTTCAAAATTATAACTTCGTTTTGTCACGAACGTGAAGAATCCAAAAGTCTACATTCTCAAGGTTTTTGAAGTTTTCATGGATCCTTTGGACAGTCGTGACAATAGCATGACAGTCTCGCTCTTTTTCTGTCAACATACCATGTAGTCATCCAAAAGTCTACATTCTCAAGGTTTTTGAAGTTTTCATGGATCCTTTGGACAGTCGTGACAATAGCATGACAGTCCTCGCTCTTTTTCTGTCAACATACCATGTAGTCTCTCTCTCTCTCTCTCTCTCTCTCTCGCTCTCTCTCTCTCTCTCTCGCTCTCTCTCTCTCTCACACACACACACAATTCAAATGTCACTCCCATGAAGGCAGCAGGCAAACGCCTGACAGTTAATCTGCAGGCGGTGCTCTTTCGAGACGTGCAGCAATGCTTCCTCTTCAGTACGAATACTGCTGAAATAGCGGAAGACTATCCTCGGCAGAAGAGCAAGGCCAAAAGGAGATCCAACCTTCTCACTCTCCTCCGCAAGCCTAACCAAAAACTTGCGCGCGAGCTTACCCAGAGTCCCCAGCTCTCCGTCAAGACACTCCCCTTGCTCAGCTCATGCCTCCCTCTTTCTGCTTTCTCTCCGGAAGACTTTGCATGGATGAAGGACAATCTATTATCCATCAAAAGGTGCCTTTTGTACGCCCCTTCCGTGATGGAGGCCATGGATTCCACAGAGCCAGAAGACCCTCTTCATCACCACGAATCTCTTCTATACCTTGCTTTCCAGCACAAGGGCACTTGCAGACATGAGCAAGCCAGACATATCAGACTTGGACACTCTAGGCTCTCTTTCCTTGGGCAGTACATAGTGGAGCTTGCCCTCGTAGAGTACTTTCTTATGAGGTACCCACGAGATGTGACCGCCTGCATTCGGGAACGGATATTTGGTTTGACCAGGAGGAGCATGCTGCCTCGTTGGATTGAGTCTGCAGGACTCCATGATGTAGTGTTCGCGAGCAATAATAACGTGAAAGAGTTCGACGGCAGAACCAAACTTAAAATTGTCAGGCAATTATCCCCTTTAATCTTTATCGTGTTCATGTAGATACTTCAGAAGCTGAAAGAAAATCAGACCATTCTATTAAGTTGGAATTATTTGACTAGAGTTTATTCTCAAAGTTCTTCAAAGAAGTTTCTTCTAGGTGAATATGCGATACACCGGAAAAGAGTAACACAAATTGGATGTCAGACACCAAAATGAGCGAAGACATCCTATTATCTTGTTGATCATGGTGGATTGCTAGCATCCCCTTACGTATGAGTTTATTGTCAGATTATAGGAAGGAGCAGAACTAATGCCATCATTATGGGATTGCAACATTGATCTTCAAAGTACATGCACTGATAATGATGGAGTTGACTCTTGAGACGGGAAGTTTTCTTATTACGGAGTAATCGATGGATAGAGAAGTTCATTCGGGTGTTTCCGTCATTAATTATCTTGATCATGTGCAAAGGACATGAGTTACCTTGGCTGCTGGTAGATTGGGCTGATTTTGGACAATCTTTAGTGTAGTGATCCTTTGTGTCAAAATCATTCTTACATGGTGGTGCATCTTCCGCTAGTAAGCACTTACTCTAAAACTGACCATATTTCCCACAGCGAAAGCACATAATAGGCCTAGGAGGACGGTTCTGTCAAGGTCTTCCTCCTGATCTATGCCATTCCTGGCTGGTATTGAAGAGGTGATTGAGGATGTTCCTGCAACAAGTTGCCCTAAGAGAGAAGATTGAGTTGCTCCTACCCATTGAACATTTGGTGGTGGTTCGTGCATTAGATTTTGAGTTCCTAGACCTTTAAAAAGTAGAAGTCCTTGGCTTCATGGCCTCCTTTTGGGCAAAACTTAAAGTTCACTCGCCTTGGGTAGTCCTGAGAGTTGTGTTCTTGATTTGTGCAAAGAGAATACCAAAGTCCACTTCTTACCTCCTTCAATTCTGTCAGTTCTTCTAGCTCTTTTCGTATGTGTGCAAGACCATCCGAGGTGTTTTTTTTCTTCTCTCAAGCTTTTTTGTAGTTTTAGAGCTTCTGGTTCTTTTCGTAATTATGATACAATATCTTCATTTGAGGAAGATCCTTCAGCTTGGTGAGTTCCAAAATGAACCCTTGTTTCCTCTATCCTTGTGGTTCCGTAGGAAATGCTCACGGTAGTGAAGCATTTTCGGTGTCAATGTCCTCCACGGGCTGATCCATGTCCTCTGTATGTATGCATGCCATATCTCCTGACGGATGATCCTATTTCTCTCTTGGTGGGAGAGTGAATTGGTGGGAGCCTGGGAGTCATACTGTACTGGTGGTAGTCTGTCTATGTCGAAACCATGGAGGGCAAGCCAATCCCGTGTCTGTGCATACCATGATGAGGTGTCTCCGGTTAGTGCCATGTCGCGTGATGCCTGGAAAGCTCTGTAAGTGATGCGCTCTGTGTCCATGCTCTGGACCCTGTGTAATAGGCATACTGCTTGGAAGAGTGCCTCTACTAGCATCGGTGGTGCAGCAAGCTCTGCCCTAATGATATCATGGGGTACCGAAGATTTGTTGCGGATGAGTCTAGCAATCATGAGAATCTGCGGCCTCTCCAGTTCTGTACATGATGATGTGGGCCGTGGCTAATCCCGGTCCCCATATAGCTGCACCATACATGAGTGCTTCGGTAACTAAAGTGTCGAAGAGCCACCCCTTTGTGCGGGGCTCCTGAAAATATGCCTGGTGACACTGTCTCTCCATCAAAGCTAGCGTTGCGTATCCATGTGTGATGCGATCACAGGCTGCCAGAGACATGGAGAAAACCCCGGAGGCTGCTTTGAAAGTCACTCCCAAGTAGACATGAACCAACTACCTCAATGGGTCTGCCTGCCGCTGTGAAAGAACTGTGTCTCCTCACCTGTGCTGATGTATGCAAGATCAAAACCTTGGTTTTACCAAGGTTCACTGATAATCCTCTATGTGTACAAAAATCATCTAGGCCATGTAGGTGACGCTGTAGACCCTCCGCAGACTCTGAAACGAGCACAATATCATCAGCATATAAAAGAATGTGGATAGTGTTCCCTCGTACCTCAATGCCCTCTCCTCCTTGCTGCCATATGAAGTCCACTATCTCCTCAATGTATAAACCAAAAAGGGTGGGTGAGAGGGGGCACCCTTGCTTCACCCCGATGGTGCTAGCAAGTGAATCGGATAGACCGCCTGGCCATCTGACTCTACCTGATACTCTCTCATATAAGGCATATATCCCCCATATCATCTCCTCTGGAGCCCCGATATCGTGTAGATGTCTGAAGAGCCGCTCCCTGGGAACTGTGTCAAAGGCTTTGCGGAAGTCCACAAAGCAACAGTACAATCTCCTCTTCCTCACTCGTGCCTAGTCGATCAAGCATCTCAAAGTGAAGATGTGGTCAATGGTAGAGTAATCTCGTCTGAATCCTGCCTGTGGGGCCTTGATACCCTTCCTCTCGGCAAGAGTGCTCAACTCTGTCTCTAGCACTGCCCCATATAACTTGGCGAGTATGGGGCCAATCATGATCCTTCGGTATGTGGATGGTCCATAGCATCGCCTGACTTATGAATGGGCACAATGGTGTGCTCAGTCCATGAGTTGGGAAACCCTTGAACAGTGCTCGGTTGAAGAGGTGGGCAATGAGTGGTGCTAGAGTCGTGCATCCGTAGATGAGATGCTCTGCCTGTAAACCAAACTGGTCATGGGCCCTTCCATGCTGTAGATGGGCAATGGAACGGCTCACCATAGTCGATGTGAAGAAGTCAGAGGTAGTGGGGTGTGAGCTCTGTGGCATGGGAATGGGGGGCTCGTTCGGGATCTCGTATAGGTTCTTCGCATAGCTATGCAAGTGCTCGGATCTCGGATGGGTGTCTGCTGTGTCCTCTCTCTTAGGTGTCGCCATGCCATTGCACTATCGCCGGCTCATGAGCAAGTGATAGATATCCCAATACTGTCTCTCCTCCCATTCTCGCCCCTTGTGATGGGTAAGACTCTGCATGCGTCGCTGTCCCTGGCCTGTGTGTAATATCCCCCTATGCTCTAAAATCCGTAGATGCTTCTTGAGCTCTTGACAATCTGTATCGTGCCAGCGATTTGGGGCATGGATCTCGTGCATGGAGGGTGTGTATGTGTGGTGTGGAAAGCTGTGTAGGGCTGAGTCATGTAGGATGGTGGTGATCTGTGATGTGAGTGTGTCTAGTGGTGATAGTGGGTCGAGGGAGAGTAGGCGGGTGTGTAAGTGGTGTGCATAAACATGTGAGAGCTCGTGTGTGAAGTGTATTGTGGTGTGTGGCTCAATGAGTGTGGGAGGGTCTAATGCAATATGAGATGAAAGTGTGAACGTGATAAATGTATGGTTAGCACCTAGTGGACGTCGTCCAATACTAAGTGAGGGAATAAGTGAAGCTCCAGAAATGTACCCCAAATGTAGTCGACCGTGCTCCTCGCCTCCCCTGTGAGGGAAGCAAGTAAGTCCACCCGAGCTTGGCCAACAGTGCATCCCGTTATATATAACGAGACGATGTCGGCTGCCTAGCTCAAGTAAATGTCTTCCATACCCGGTGGTGTCCTGACCCATATCTGCTGATACTCGTCTCGTCTGCCGATACTCTGTTGGTCCTCGTCTCGTCCGGATCTCTGCTCATGATATGTGGATGCTTCATAGCATATGACTCGCACTGATGTGACTGGGTGTGGCCGTTGAGGTCCCCCATGAGGAAGACTTCACCTAGGGTGCTGCAATGTAGTATCTCATCCGAAAGTGCTGTGTATGGTGAATCTCTGTCCCTAGTCGGTCCCCCATGGTCATATCGTGCATATTTGGATCCCCCTGGTGGGAAGTAGCATATGGCAATGTAAACCGGGCTCTCCGGTGCTATTTCCATGCGAACCCACATGTATCGTGCCTCCTCGTCTCTACCTATGATGTGGATCTTGATCTGTATCTCTTGTCTAAATATGATGGCGACTCCCCCGGATCCTCGTGCTGAACTCTGTCTTGTCGTGGCCCTGAATGTAGATTCCCAATGAAAACCTGCAATGTGTGGGAGGCTTCTTTGTGGGCTCTCATGAGTCTTTGTGATGCAAGCAAAGTCATGCATATCTAGGATCTCCTCCAGTTGGTCTGACCGTGTCCAAAGTGCTCCATTGCAGTTCCACACCACTCCCGTGAGTGGTGACTCCTGGTGTGGTGTTGCCTCATAGGCCGCGTATCCCTATTTGATAGGGCGTCCATCTATAAAGACTCTACCGTCACGGTAAAAAGCCTTCTTTCCTTCTCTCCTTGCTTGTAAGATCTGAGGCATACATGCCTTCTGTGCCCTATCTGCATTCTTGTGAGGTCCTCGTCCATGAATAAAGATTCACCTGGAAATCTTCTTAGTATGGATCGCTTTTTGAAAAAAGCGATTCTATCCTCTGCTGACCTCATGTGTAATATAAGAGCTCGAGGTTTTGTGTGATCTTTTCCGGTTCTCCACGCATGGGTGAATGGCATATCGCTATATCCTAGCTGATGACATATATGCTATGCATCAGCCTCAGCAGATGTTCCTTCAGAGAGGCGTGTGATCCTTACGTGTAGTCTATGGACCTGTCTAAGTCTCTCCTCTTCAAGTGTGTCTTGCACCCTGATGTATTCATCTTTGATTGCCTCTTCCTTTACTTCTTTTTAATACTTTTGCATACGACTTCAACCCAACTGTTTTGGGTTGATTCCACCTTTGATCTGACCTGCTCTTGGATGTTTGTCTTCCATTCGTTCTTTATTTCTTCTTTCAAATCATCTATTTTGGTAATTTCTCCCTCTTCTTTGGAGATCTTCATGTGGATTATTTCTTCTTGAAGACGGTGTGTTTCAGGTTCCATTCATCCCTGTCTTCTTTGAGTTGTTTGATTTAATCCTCAAGAGCTTTTATTCTTTCTGTTGCCTTCCTCATCTCTTGATTAAGAGCCCTATCTGCCTCTTTTTTTGCTTCTCTTATGGCATTATTTATCATCTCCTCCACATCCTGCTTCTCGAGTTTTGCCATGTCCACCGACAAATTGTTGTGAGGCCCAAAGAGGTGATCCACTTCAGGCTTTTGCAATCCTCATCAGTTTAGAATTTATGAGAAACAGAGAGGCATGCTGGGGCAAGTTTGGTTAACGTTTCGAGCAGCAGTTAGGGCTTCAGCTGACCTTGTAAAAAACCCTAAAAACAGAGTGGCAAAACAACAGTACGAAACCCTAAAAAACCCTAAAAAACAGACCTACGAAACCTTAAGAAACAGAGCGGATATGGCAAAACCCTAAAAGGGCAGGAAATATGATGGCAAAACTCTAAAAAACAGACCAGCAAAACCCTAAAAACGAGAGGAGATGAAGAGGAGTGGCAAAAACAACAGTACGAAACCCTAAAAAAAAACCCCTAAAAAACAGACCTGCGAACCCCTAAAACACACACACGCACACACAAAGAGAGAGAGAGAGAGAGAGAGAGAGAGAGAGAGAGAGAGAGAGAGAGAGAGAGAGAGAGAGAGAGAGAGAGAGAGAGAGAAAGAAAGACTTTTTAAACGTCTATTAGAGGCCAAAATCGGCCTATGAGACAAAACATATACATCAGTATGATCCAATCCACTGTGATCCAAAACGAAAATAAAGTGTGAGTACTGCAAACGGGTATAAAGGAGGGATAGTAGCTGGTATCAAGGGTGTGGGGTGCTATGGGTATGCACTCTATATGCTCAATGGGTGAGATACAAATATGATATGCATAGGGAGGGGAGGCTCGATGGTATCACAACCCCCTAAATGCCTGGAGTGGGTGTAGGATATAATGCATCGGTGGGTAAGGCATCATGGCGATCCTCAAAATGCTCTGGGCGTCCAAATCGATAGGGGTGCGCTGCTGACGTCTCTGTATCTCCATGTCATGGCAGTGCGTGAATCTGCCTTGAATCTCCTCTCTGATGTGGACGAGCTCTCCGGACAAGGGGTCTCAGGTCGTCGACGCTGTCGTCTAAGCTCCTCTGCTCTGTGTAATGTGACACCCCGCATCGAGCTGGGCCCTTCGAGTGTATGTGGGTCTGAAAAAGTCTGTAATATAAGTCTGAGGGGGGGGGGGGGGTCAGGTGTATCTCCATCTGCTCCTGGAGGAGTGATGCGCGACGGTGCTGGAGCTCTACTAGGAAACGACCTAGAGGGCGTTGGTCCTCTGTCCCCAATAAAGCCCTGATCTCTCTAGGCCCCCTGAAGAGCTGTGGGTAGCGGTCTCTGATGTCCTCATATGCCTTGCATCTACATGTGTAGTGCTCCTCGTCCTCCACCTCCTCTCTACATATCCTGCATAATCGCTCATCCTTGGGGGTATGTGTGGCTCGCCCAATCTCAATCTCGAGCTGGTGTGATGATACTCTGAGCTGCCCAATGGCCACTCTCTCAGCTGATGCCATATATGTATCCATGTATCGTGGTCTCTGAATGAAACCATCCGCTGTCACAGTCAGGAAGTGCTCTATGTAGTGTTGCCTCTTTGTGGGAAGAGGCCCCCGTGGTGCTATCCATGTCTCCCTGACGTGTATCTGTATTAGGTCCTGACGGATGATCCTATTCCTCTCCGAACGAGAGAGGGTAATGTGGGGGGAAGAGAAGGTCATATTGAAAAGGGGGGAGATCCGTAATGCTCATGCCATGGTCTGCTAACCATCGGTAAGTCTTGTGCATACCATACTCTCTCATGCCCTGTCTCTTCCAAATGTCCAGAGCTCTCAAATGCAAGCCTGGTGAGTCGGCTAGTGGGGAGCTCTGTGACTCTCAGAATAAAGGTCACCAACTGGAAGAGGGCCTCCACTAGCATCGGTGGTGTGCCAAGCTCAGCTCGTATAATGTCATGTGGAACGGAGGGCTTGCTGCGCAGCAAGCGTGATATCATGGTGATCTCGGGGCCTCTCAATCTGCGTCCACATCGCCTCTGTGATCCTTGGTGCCCATACTGCTTCTGCGTACATCAATGCGGGTGTCACTAGAGTGTCAAAGAGCCACCCCTTAGTCCGGGGCTCTTGAAAATGTGTCTGAAAGCAGCGTCTCTCCAATCCTGCAAGTGCCGCATAACCTCGCGTCAATCTATCTCTCGCAGCCTGTGCCATGGAGAATACCCCTGTGCTTCCCGAGAAGGTGATACCTAGGTAGACGTAGGAGTCCACCACCTCTATCTGTCCTCCGAGCTGCTGTGAAAGAGGCGCGATGGCGTACTGTCCTGGAGGTATGGAAGATCATGACCTTGGTCTTGCCAAGGTTCACTGTGAGTCCTCTCTCCATGCAAAAGGTATCGAGGCCTGTAAATGTGACTGCAACCCCTCCTGTGACTGTGAGAGCAGGACAATGTCATCAGCATATAATAGGATATGTACTGGCGTACCTCCGAGGTCTCCTCCTCGCCCTCTTGCTCTCTGTATATACTCCGTGATCTCGTCGATGTAGAGACCGAAGAGAGTGGGTGAGAGAGGGCAACCTTGTTTCACACCAATGGTGCTAACAAGGCTGTCTGATAGACCGCCGGGGCAGCGTACCCTGCCTGTGACTCGTGCATACAAAGCGTGGATGGCCCATAGCATGTCTGATGGAAGCTGTAACTCCTTGAGCCTCCGTAGTAGTCTCTCTCGAGGGACCATGTCGAAGGCTTTGCGGAAATCCACAAAGCAACAATATAGTCTCTGCTTCCTCGCCTTCGCGCTCTCAATCAAGCAACGAAGCACGAAGATGTGGTCGATGGTGGAGAAAGTGCGGCGGAAGCCTACCTGGCCGGGTGCTCTGATCCCCGCTGCCTCAGTGTGTTTACTGAGCTCTGCCTCTAGTACTGACCCATAGATCTTGGCCAGGATATGGCCTATCATAATAGTCCTGTAGTTCCCTTGGTCCATCATATCGCCGGACTTATGGATAGGCGTAATGGTATGCATAGTCCATGAGTCGAGTAATCCCTCAACCAAAGAACGGTTGAAGAGATGGGCGATCAAGTGGGAAACTACATCTGCTGGGTATATAAAGTGCTCTCCTTGTAGCCGCGTGTGGTTTGCAGAACGGCCATGCTGTAGCCTATGGATGGCCTGTCGTACCATGCCTGCTGTGAAGAGGGTGGATATCACCGGACGCGGTGTGGAAGGAACCGGTAATGGTGGATGTCCTGGGACGTCATATAACCTCTGGGCGTAGGTGTGCCAAGTCGAAGGATCTGCTATGGGTGTAGGTGGACGTGGCTCACGTAGTGCCCTCCACGCGGTGGCACAATCCCTACTCATGAGAAGGTCGATCAACTCTGCCTCCTGTGGCTCCTCGAAAGCTCGCCGCTTCCGGCGTGTGAGGGCTCGCATCTGTCGTCGTGCCTCCCTCTCTGTGATGGATCCCAAGATACTCTGTGCTCTGAGATGTCGGTATAGTCGCCTACACTCCTCATCGTACCATCTATTCTGGGGTGTATGCCCCAGCACGTGTTGGATGTGCAGTGCTGTGGGTGGTGTATGGGAAGCTGAGAGTAGCGGATGTATGGAGGATCGAGGAGAAGTGGGCGGTGAGGGTGTCCAAGGAGGGAGAGGGATCAAGGGAGTAGATGCGCTCTCGAACATGGGAGCTATAGATATGTGCTAGCTCATGTCTAAAGTGAATGGTGGTACGGGCTCGTGGCTGTATGGTGACAGGGTGGGGTATGCATGGTGAGCCGCGAATGGATAGGGCAAGATATGCGTGATCAGCTCCAATCCGTAAGGGTGGGATAGTGAATGAGGTGATCAGATGTGTCGCCTCCGGAGGTCCGATAACATAGTCTAGCACACTGCCCCCCTTTGGTGTCGTGGGTGGAATGCAGGTGAGACCGCGCGAGGTGGGCCAGCTCTCCATCCCATTATATATAACGAGACGGTGTGCTTCTCCCATTTGGAGTAAGTGTCGGCCATATAAGGTGGGTGTGGCGGTGTCGGCTGAGGCTCTGAGTGTAGGCATGTCCTATATGGTACGAAGCATCACAGGGTCGTCAAAGTCGTAGATATCACACTGGTGGCTCTGAGTGCGGGCATTGAAGTCTCCTACAAGGAAGACTTCACCCATCCCGGTATACTCCATAATCGTGTCACTGAGGCAGTCATATGGCGATGTGGTGTCTGGTCCCTCCCCTGTTGATAGCTCCTCAGGGGAATGTGTGAAGCGTGAACCAATGGGTGCAATATAGCATACGGCGAAGTACGCTGCTCTCTCCTCTGATAGCTACAAGCGTATCCACATGAAACGTGCCTATGGGTCTCTGGCTACCACGTGTACCCTGTGCTGTAACGACTGTCTATAGAGCACGGCTACTCCTCCTGATCCCCGTGTGGTGTGCTGTCTCATCTGGCGGCGGTGAGTTGACTCCCACATATAGCCCTCAATCCTCGGTAGGCTCCTCCCCGGGCTCTCGTGTGTCTCTGTCAAGAAGATAATGTCTCTTCCCTCCATCACCTCCTCGAGGCGCCCTGGATGTGTCCATAAAGATCCATTGCAGTTCCAGACTGCAATGTGCACCTCCTGGTGTGCTGTCTCATAGGCCGCGAATCCCTAGTCAATGGGCCGTCCATCAATGATGATCCGACCGTCTCTGTAGAGGGCACGATGTCCCTCTCGTCTTGCCTGGAGGACACGTGGCATGCATGCCCGTCTGTGCTCTACCTGCATCCGTGTGAGGTCGTCATCCAAATAGATGGGGGTGCCCGGTGTAGTGCGTAGTACCGCCCGTCGTCTGAGAAAGTCTCTCCTCCTTGCCTCATCTGAGAACTGAAGGATAAGTGCTCTTCTCCGTGTGGTGTCCCGTCCTTCTCTCCATACTCTGGTGAAAGGGAGAGGCTCATCCGCGCAGTATCCAAGTAATGTGCACAAGCGACGCCCGTCCTGCTCTGGTGATCCGTCTGTCTCTGTGAGGCCGGAGACGCGAACATTGAGCCTGCGGGCCTGTCACCTCCGCTCCTCCTCAATGGTGGTATGCACTATGTGGATCTCCTCATGGTGGTTGTTCTTCTTTGCCTCCTGTCGAAGGTTCTTTTTGACAACCTAGACCCATCCATCTTTCTTAGTCTCAAGCTCGTTCTGCACCACCTCCATACACTCCTTGATAGTCACCCGAATGTCCTCTAGATGTGGAGCGATCTCCCCCTCCTCGTGCATGCTGTCCAGTTTCGTTTTCATATCAGTAAGCGCAGTGTGCAACTCCTCCAGGTCCCGTGAGTGCTGTTTGCGGGTAGCGAGAAGCTCTTCCCGAAGGGATTCGTTTTCCTTCTCCAAGGTTGCCACCTTGGCTTCGAGGGCGACAACTCTACGGGTAACCCCGTTCAGTGCAAAATCTCCTTCTTTCTTGTGTTTTCCTATCAACTCTCGGAGGGCATGCTCTAAGGTGGCCAACTGTTCCTCCAGCTTGGGAGCCATGAGAGAGAGAGAGAGAGAGAGAGAGAGAGAGAGAGAGAGAGAGAGAGAGAGAGAGAGAGAGAGAGAGAGAGAGAGAGAGAGAGAGAGAGAGAGAGAGAGAGAGAGAGAGAGAGAGAGAGAGGGATGTGGAGGGGTTTCTTAGGGTTTGGGATTAGGGCTAGTTTTAGGGTTGGGTTTTGGAGTTCGGGTTAGGGTTAGGGTTAGGGTTAGGGCTGGGGTTAGGTTTAGGTTTTTAGGAGATTGCATGGGTATGTGGAGGTTTAGGTTAGGGTTTGGTTAAGTTAGGGTTTCGCTTAATGTTAAACATGGAGATCGAGGGTTAGGGTTTCGAGGAGGTTAGGGTTTCCATGGGAGGCGACGGTGACGGGCATGGGGGGTTGCTGTGGAGGACTGCCGAAGGGTGCCACTAAGGGGGACGGACGGGCGCACGAGGTAGCTGCAGAAAGAGGCCGACGGGCGCCGCTGCAGACGAACCGACAAGCGCGGAAGACTGAAGACCGAAGGACAGGGGAAACCCTAGCGCCGCAGAGCGGGCAGAGAGCCGACGCGGGAGCTGCGGGCAGATCGATGCGGGAGAGAGAGAGAGAGAGAGAGAGAGAGAGAGAGAGAGAGAGAGAGAGAGAGAGAGAGAGAGAGAGAGAGAGAGAGAGAGAGAGAGAGAGAGAGAGAGAGAGAGAGAGAGAGAGAGAGAGAGAGAGAGAGAGAGAGAGAGAGAGAGAGAGAGAGAGAGAGAGAGAGAGAGAGAGAGAGAGAGAGAGAGAGAGAGAGAGAGAGAGAGAGAGAGAGAGAGAGAGAGAGAGAGGTGTGGAGGGGTTTCTTAGGGTTTGGGATTAGGGCTAGTTTTAGGATTGGGTTTTGGAGTTCGGGTTAGGGTTAGGGTTAGGGTTGGGGTTAGGGTTAGGTTTTTAGGAGATTGCATGGGTATGTGGAGGTTTAGGTTAGGGTTTGGTTAAGTTAGGGTTTCGCTTAATGTTAAACATGGAGATCGAGGGTTAGGGTTTCGAGGAGGTTAGGGTTTTCCATGGGAGGCGATGGTGACGGGCATGGGGGGCTGCTGTGGAGGAGTGCCGAAGGGTGCCACTAAGGGGGACGGACGGGCGCGCGAGGTAGTTGCAGAAAGAGGCCGACGGGCGCCGCTGCAGACGAACCGACAAGCGCGGAAGGCTGCAGACCGAAGGACAGGGGAAACCCTAGCGCCGCAGAGCGGGCAGAGAGTCTACGCGGGAGCTGCAGGCAGGTCGACGGGCGGCAGATCGACGCGGGAGAGAGAGAGAGAGAGAGAGAGAGAGAGAGAGAGAGAGAGAGAGAGAGAGAGAGAGAGAGAGAGAGAGAGAGAGAGAGAGAGAGAGAGAGAGAGAGAGAGAGGAGAGAGAGAGAGAGAGAGAGAGAGAGAGAGAGAGAGAGAGAGATGAGAGAGAGAGAGAGAGAGAGAGAGAGAGAGAGAAAGAAAGACTTTTTAACGTCTATTAGAGGCCAAAATCGGCCTATGAGACAAAACATATACGTCAGTATGATCCAATCCACTGTGATCCAAAACGAAAATAAAGTGTGAGTACTACAAACGGGTATAAAAGGAGGGATAGTAGCTGGCATCAAGGGTGTGGGGTGCTATGGGTATGCACTCTATATGCTCAATGGGTGAGATACAAACATGATATGCATAGGGAGGGGAGGCTCGATGGTGTCACAACCCCCTAAATGCCTGGAGTGGGTGTAGGATATAATGCATCGGTGGGTAAGGCATCATGGCGATCCTCAAAATGCTCTGGGCGTCCAAATCGATAGGGGTGCGCTGCTGACGTCTCTGTATCTCCATGTCATGGCGTGCATGAATCGCCTGAATCTCTCTCTGATGTGGACGAGCTCTCCGGACAGGGGGTCTCGGTCGTCGACGCTGTCGTCTAAGCTCCTCTGCTCTGTGTAATGTGACACCCCGCATCGAGCTGGGCCCTCGAGTGTATGTGGGTCTGAAAAAATCTGTAATATGAGTCTGAGGGGGGGGGGGGGGGGGGGCCAGGTGTATCTCCATCTCCTGCTGGAGGAGTGATGCGCGGTGGTGCTTGAGCTCTACTAGGAAACGACCTAGAGGGCGCTGGTCCTCTGTCCCCAATAAAGCCCTGATCTCTCTAGGCCCCCTCAAGAGCTGTGGGTAGCGGTCTCTGATGTCCTCATATGCCTTGCATCTACATGTGTAGTGCTCCTCGTCCTCCACCTCCTCTCTACATATCCTGCATAATCGCTCATCCCTGGGGGTATGTGTGGCTCGCCCAATCTCAATCTCGAGCTGGTGTGATGATACTCTGAGCTGCCCAATGGCCACTCTCTCAGCTGGTGCCATATATGTATCCATGTATCGTGGTCTCTGAATGAAACCATCCGCTGTCACAGTCAGGAAGTGCTCTCTGTAGTGTTGCCTCTTTGTGGGAAGAGGCTCTCGTGGTGCTATCCATGTCTCCCTGACGTGTATCTGTAGTAGGTCCTGACGGATGATCCTATTCCTCTCCGAACGAGAGAGGGTAATGTGTGGGGGGAAGAGAGGTCATACTGAAAAGGGGGGAGATCCGTAATGCTCATGCCATGGTCTGCTAACCATCGGTAAGTCGGTGCATACCATACTCTCTCATGCCCTGTCTCTGCCAAATGTCTAGAGCTCTCAAATGCAAGCCTGGTGAGTCGGCTAGTGGGGAGCTCACTGACTCTCAGAATAAAGGTCACCAACTGGAAGAGGGCCTCCACTAGCATCGGTGGTGTGCCAAGCTCAGCTCGTATAATGTCATGTGGAACGGAGGGCTTGCTGCGCAGCAAGCGTGATATCATGGTAATCTGGGGCCTCTCAATCTGTGTCCACATCCCCTCTGTGATCCTTGGTGCCCATACTGCTGCTGCGTACATCAATGCGGGTGTCACTAAGTGTCAAAGAGCCACCCCTTAGTCCGGGGCTCCTGAAAATGTGTCTGAAAGCAGCGTCTCCCCAATCTTGCAAGTGCTGCATAACCTCGCATCAATCTATCTCTCGCAGCCTGTGCCATGGAGAATACCCCTGTGCTGCCCGAGAAGGTGATACCTAGGTAGACGTAGGAGTCCACTACCTCTATCTGTCCTCCAGCCTCTGTGAAAGAGGCGCGATGGCGTACTGTCCTGGAGGTATGGAAGATCATGACCTTGGTCTTGCCAAGGTTCACTGTGAGTCCTCTCTCCATGCAAAAGGTATCGAGCGCCTGTAAATGTGACTGCAACCCCTCCTGTGACTCTGAGAGCAGGACAATGTCATCAACATATAATAGGATATGTACTGGCGTACCTCCGATGTCTCCTCCTCTCCCTCCTTCTCGCTGTATATACTCCGTGATCTCGTCGATGTAGAGACCGAAGAGAGTGGGTGAGAGGGGGCAACCTTGTTTCACACCAATGGTGCTAACAAGGCTGTCTGATAGACCGCCGGGGCAGCGTACCCTGCCTGTGACTCGTGCATACAAAGCGTGGATGGCCCATAGCATGTCTGATGGAAGCTGTAACTCTTGGAGCCTCCGTAGTAGTCTCTCTCGAGGGACCATGTCGAAGGCTTTGCGGAAATCCAGAAAGCAACAGTATAGTCTCTGCTTCCTCGCCTTCGCGCTCTCAATCAAGCAACGAAGAACGAAGATGTGGTCGATGGTGGAGAAAGTGCGGCGGAAGCCTGCCTGGCCGGGTGCTCTGATCCCTGCTTCCTCAGCGTGTGTACTGAGCTCTGCCTCTAGTACTGCCCCATAGATCTTGGCCAGGATATGGCCTATCATAATAGTCCTGTAGTTCCCTGGGTCCATCATATCACCGGACTTATGGATAGGCGTAATGGTATGCATAGTCCATGAGTCGGGTAATCCCTCAACCAAAGCACGGTTGAAGAGATGGGCGATCAAGTGGGAAACTACATCTGCTGCGTATATAAAGTGCTCTCCCTGTAGCCCCGTGTGGTCTGCTGAACGGCCATGCTGTAGCCTATGGATGGCCTGTCGTACCATGCCTGCTGTGAAGAGGGTGGATATCACCGGACGCGGTGTGGAAGGAATCGGTAATGGTGGCTGTCATGGGACGTCATATAACCTCTGGGCGTAGGTGTGCCAAGTCGAAGGATCGGCTATGGGTGTAGGTGGACGTGGCTCACGTAGTGCCCTCCACGCGGTGGCACAATCCCTACTCATGAGAAGGCGATCAACTCTGCCTCCTGTCGCTCCTCGAAAGCTCGCCGCTTCCGGCGTGTGAGGGCTCGCATCTGTCGTCGTGCCTCCCTCTCTGTGATGGATCCCAAGATACTCTGTGCTCTGAGATGTCGGTATAGTCGCCTACACTCCTCATCGTACCATCCGTGTCGGATGTGCAGTGCTGTGGGTGGTGTATGGGAAGCTGAGAGTAGCAGATGTATGGAGGATCGAGGAGAAGTGGGCGGTGAGGGTGTCCAAGGAGGCAGAGGGATCAAGGGAGTAGATGCGCTCTCGAACATGGGAGCTATAGATATGTGCTAGCTCATGTCTAAAGTGAATGGTGGCACGGGCTCGTGGTTGTGTGGTGACGGGGTGGGGTATGCATGGTGAGCCGCGAATGGATAGGGCAAGATATGCGTGATCAGCTCCAATCGGTAAGGGTGGGATAGTGAATGAGGTGATCAGATGTGTCACCTCCGGGGGTCCGATAACATAGTCTACCACACTGCCCCCCTGTGGTGTCGTGGGTGGAATGCAGGTGAGACCGCGCGAGGTGGGCCAGCTCCCCATCCCATTATATATAACGAGACGGTGTGCTGCTCCCATCTGGAGTAAGTGTCGGCCATATAAGGTGGGTGTGGCAGTGTCGGCTGAGGCTCTGAGTGTAGGCATGTCCTCTATGGTACGAAGCATCTCAGGGTCGTCAAGGTCGTAGATATCACACTGGTGGCTCTGAGTGCGGGCATTGAAGTCTCCTACAAGGAAGACTTCACCCATCCCGGTATACTCCATAATCGTGTCACTGAGGCAGTCATATGGCGATGTGGTGTCTGGTCCCTCCCCTCCTGATGGCTGCTGAGGGGAATGTGTGAAGCGTGAACCAATGGGTGCAATATAGCATACGGCGAAGTACGCTGCTCTCTCCTCTGATAGCTGCAAGCGTATCCACATGAAACGTGCCTCTTGGTCTCTGGCTACCACCTGTACCCTGTGCTGTAACGACTGTCTATAGAGCACGGCTACTCCTCCTGATCCTCGTGTGGTGTGCTGTCTCATCTGACGGCGGTGAGCTGACTCCCACATATAGCCCTCAATCCTCGGTAGGCTCCTCCCCGGGCTCTCGTGTGTCTCTGTCAAGAAGATAATGTCTCTGCCCTCCATCACCTCCTCGAGTCGCCCTGGATGTGTCCATAAAGATCCATTGCAGTTCGAGACTGCAATGTGCACCTCCCGCTGTGCTGTCTCATAGGCCGCGAATCCCTAGTCAATGGGCCGTCCATCAATGATGATCCGACCGTCTTTAGAGGGCACGATGTCCCTCCCGTCTTGCTTGGAGGACACGTTGCATGCATGCCCGTCTGTGTTCTACCTGCATCCGTGTGAGGTCGTCATCCAAATAAATGGGGGTGCTCGATGTAGTGCGTAGTACCGCCCGTCGTCTGAGAAAGTCTCTCCTCCTTGCCTCATCTGAGAACTGAAGGATAAGTGCTCTGCTCCGTGTGGTGTCCCGTCCTGCTCTCCATACTCTGGTGAAAGGAAGAGGGTCATCCGCGCGGTATCCAAGTAATGTGCACAAGCGACGCCCGTCCTTCTCTTGTGAACCGTCTGTCTCTGTGAGGCCGGAGACGCGAACATTGAGCCTGCGAGCCTGTCGCATCCGCTCCTCCTCAATGGTGGTATGCACTATGTGGATCTCCTCATGGTGGTTGTTCTTCTTTGCCTCCTGTCGAAGGTTCTTTTTGACAACCTCGACCCATCCATCTTTCTTAGTCTCAAGCTCGTTCTGCACCACCTCCATACACTCCTTCTTGATGGTCACCCGAATGTCCTCTAGATGTGGAGCGATCTCCCCCTCCTCGTGCATGCTGTCCAGTTTCGTTTTCATATCAGTAAGCGCATTGTGCAACTCCTCCAGGTCCCGTGAGTGCTGCTTGCGGGTAGCGAGAAGCTCTTTCCGAAGGGATTCGTTTTCCTTCTCCAAGGTTGTCACCTTGGTTTCGAGGGCGACAACTCTACGGGTAACCCCGTTCAGTGCAGAATCTCCTTCTTTCTTGTGTTTTCCTATCAACTCTCGGAGGGCATGCTCTAAGGTGGCCAACTGTTCGTCCAGGTTGGGAGCCATGAGAGAGAGAGGGAGAGAGAAAGAGAAGAGGGTAGATGGTTGTGGCTGTTTGCACAGCAGGTTACAATTGCCAAACCCTAAATCAGGGCTTTGAAACCCTAAAATCAGAGTCTTCAAACCCTAAAATTAGTGCTGCATCTAAAAATAGAGAGAGATTCAAACTCATTGCTGAGAGGGGAAGGCTGCAGAACCCTAACCCTAAAAGCAGAGTTTCGAAACCCTAAAAATCCAAGTTTGTGCCTCCTTCAAAACAAGCTGTCCGCATTCAAAACCCTAGAAATCAGAGCTGCGCCTCTTCAGAACTTAAAAACAGAGCCTTGCCTTTTCAAAACCTTAAAAATCAGAGCTACGCCATCTACGAAACCCTAAAATCAGAGCAGCCAAAACCCTAAAATCACAGCAACTGCCAGCTCAGAACCCTAAAAACACAGCTGCGCCAACTTCGAGACCCTAAAATCAGAGCAGCCGCCAGCGTCAGAACCCTAAAATCAGAGCTGCGTCAACTTCGAAACCCTAAAATCACAGAGAGAGGTGGCGGACAGGGCGACGGGCAGCAGAGAGGATGCGGACGGGCAGCAGAGAGGTGGCGGACAGGGCAGCAGAGAGAGAGAGAGAGAGAGAGAGAGAGAGAGAGAGAGAGAGAGAGAGAGAGAGAGAGAGAGAGAGAGAGAGAGAGAGAGAGAGAGAGAGAGAGAGAGAGAGAGAGAGAGAGAGAGAGAGAGAGAGAGAGAGAGAGAGAGAGAGAGAGAGAGAGAGAGAGAGAGAGAGAGTGAGAGAGAGAGAGAGAGAGAGATGCATTAACATGAAAATGTTCATTGAGTGCTTCGAGTGGAGTATGTAAAGAGCTCCCTAGAGCCAGCTAAAATAATGTGCGTACAAGAAGTTCAATGGAAGATATAAGAGGCTCTTACTGTTCAGAAAAGTTGGAGAGGAGTTGTTGACACAACATCACTAGGATGCTACGAGTGAAGAGATGTTGCTTTTCGAATACGAGAGCACTTCTCGAGTTCCTTATGAACCATAGTATGCGAAATCAGAGCTATTTATAAATCCAAGTTGTAGCAAAAGCTTTGAATTCACAGAGTCGGAAGGTGAACATGTAAACATAGAAAACGGGTTTCAAACTAGTTTTGTCTTCCCCATGGTACAAAAAAATGCGTTTTTTAATGGAAAATAAAAAATGTTTAGTATTCTAGAACGTCTCAAGTGTACTAATATGTTGTGTACGTTTTTTATCCTATGAGGGGTTTTTATGGATGGTTTTTTCCAATTTTCAACATATGAGCAATGTTTTAGTGTTTGCACTCCTTAAGCACTCTTGCTTGCTTCCGTTAAACATTCCTTTGAGCATTTTTGGTTCAGCCTTGGCCTGTCAGTATTCTCTTTTACACCTTCAAATGTTAGCCCTTTGTGAAGTTAGGATTTTCTTCAGGCACGTAGAGAGATATACTAGATAGAAAGCTATATGTTTCTTTTCACCATCCATTAGCTTTTATGCTGGGTGGAGCTCTTATGTCATCTATAACCATGTGAAAATAGCTCCACCTTTTTACAATGCAATTATTGCATGTGTGTTAGGTGGTTCATCATCTTGCATGAAAGCTCATCTCCTTAGGTGCGAAGATAGAGGCATTGAGAAATGCCCTTCTATACCTCAAGAAACCATGGAAGAGTTGATTGCTTAATTCCAATTGAGTTAGGGGCAGGTAATATGCATACGTCTCCATTACCAAAGAGCACTGCAACCATGATCCATGCCTGCAAGCTTGCATGTTGTCACCCGTAGATCATGGCACCTAATGTCTCCTATAAGATAGTAGTATGGGCAGGTTGAGGGCTCCAAGTCCATATTTTATGCATGCTTGTGTGCCAGTGGAGCACACACATAGGACGAAAGCTTTACTAAAAGTCTTTTGCCATAGAAAACCCTTGATAACTAAATCAAAGGGCTTGAGAGAACTTTCAGTCCATCTGAGAAGAAGCAAGAACTACAAAATGTATAGCTGGAGAGTCGATTGTATTATTCTCAATCGGAAGTGAAATGGCCATCCCCATTGCTCCCCATTGCTCTCCATTGCAATGCCTTAGTGAGGACCTTTTGAAGGACCCAAGATGTCTGTTGCCTTGTAGTAACAGTTACTTGATTCCAATAGGGTAATTGAGGTGTCAATAGATTTGACCCCTGGAAATTCGTTGACCAGTGCACAGAAATGACTTGAAATTTGTGCTGCAGTATGGATGATCTTGGACTTATGTTAATCTGAAATCCAGAAACCTTGCCGAACATATCAAGAATACGAAGCTAAGATTGCATGTTAGTATTTGTGGCTTCCTGTGAGACGTGATACTTGAGCATATAATGTGTGTATCACTCCAAGGACAAATACTATTTTTGCTTCTCTCTTTCTGAAATCTTGGCATCTTTATTTTCAACCTTTCTGTTTTTCTGGTTTCAGAACTCATATTTGCTTTTGTGAGCAATGATGCGATAACTGAAATGAAAGTGCTCTAACCATTGTGCTATGCAGGATGACTAACAAAGGCAAAGGTCGGGGAATCGTCAAAATTCCATCAGAGCTTCCTGGAGAAGAGGTTGTTCTGCATTCTTATGATTTAGAAAGTAAAGCTGGAGATGGTAAGGGTGATGCAAAAGAGGAGGCACAGAACAGGAATGAATCAAAAGTTGGTTTCGCTAAGACTGATAACTTAACATCAAACACTTTTGGTACACAAGGTCTGCAAAGGAAGACATCTCAGAACAAAGAGAGGGTAATAACAACTGCTGATCAGGTCAGTTTTAAACCTAATGGTCCTGCTGCTGAAAGGATCCCTGAAATCACTCCTCAAAGCAAGGGCATATCTTTTACAACACCAATTCAAAGTTTCAAGCAGCAACAGCTTCCGAAGCAATCACTTCCTGCAACAGAGATTTTTAAGGGTCAAATTAAAGGTATGTATGCATAAAGAGTATAGAAGAACTGTTATGAATTTCTAAGAATAAAATAACTTTGTAAGATTTAGAGTAGTGTTGGTATGTATTAGGTGCACTAGAAAATGTTAAAGAGTTGGATAGAAAAGACTTGCAAGCAGCTTATGCACTTGGGATGGGTGCCCAACAAACTCCAAGTCTAGTAGACTCTCGAAAGAATCTTGGTTCCCCTGTTGGAAGGACAGCGATTGCTCCTGGCCTTTCAGAGATGGAGGTGAAATTTCAGAGTGAAATTATTAAGGTGTGTCTAATAATGCTTGCAATCTTATTTTACATCTCAATTCATGAGTTTATAGGTGCTGTATGTCTTGACTTTACAGCTGTAATCACATATGTTTTTTGAAATCGAAAAATGCAAGATGCATTAGATATGTATGTATGTATGTATGCATGCATGCATGTATGTATGTATGTATGTATATGTATGTATGTATGTATGTATATATGTATGTATGTTTGTATGTGTGTGTATGTGTGTGTGTGTATGTGTGTGTGTGTGTGTATATATATATATACATATATATATATATATATATATATATATATATATATATATATATATATATATATATATATATATATATATATATATATATATATATATATACATGTATGTATGTATGTATGTATGTATGTATGTATGTATGTATGTATGTATATATATATATATATATGTATGTGTGTGTGTGTGTGTATGTATGTATGTAGGTAGGTAGGTAGGTATGTAGGTAGGTAGGTAGGTATGTATGTAGGTATGTATGTAGGTATGTATGTAGGTAGGTATGTAGGTAGGTATGTAGGTAGGTAGGTATGTAGGTAGGTAGGTATGTATGTAGCGGTGTTGCATCGCAACGCGTTGCGATGCGTTCGCAACGCAACGTCGCAACGTTGCGACGTTCGCAACGCGTTGCGAACAAACACAAAAAAATTTGCCTCAAATGAGGCCGTTTCGCCGAAACGGCCTCATTGAGGCATTTTCGACAGGCGACCCGAGAGCAAAACACACCAGTATTGCAGAGCAAAACGCAGCTAAGCTTCAAGAAGGACCAAGGTGAAGGTACTTTATTACACACACACCCTCACACACGTGACCCCCCTAAGCTTGCTTCCTATCTTGAGTCCTCTCCAAGCTTCTAACCTCTTCCATCAACATGCCTAAAGCAAAACAAGCATGTTGGGAATATGTGACAAGCCAAGGAAAGATGGGCTCCGGGGGTAGTGAGAGATGGACTTGCAAGCTTTGTGGCTATAGTGGAGCCGGTGGAGCTGATAGGATCAAGGCACACCTTGGAAGACTTAGTGGCATAGGAGTTGCACCTTGCAAAGAGCCTATGCCCGAAGCTATAAAGGTAGAGCTAATGGCATGGGTAGCTCAAAAAGCCCAAGGTAGAAGGAGTGGAGCCCAATCACAAGCTAGATCATTTGCAAGCGGTTCACATGGTTCTTGTGATCCCCAAACTCAAGCATCTCAAGCTCATGAGTCTTCCATAGACATTGACATAGAGCATGAGCCACCAAGAAAGAGTACAAGAGTAGAGCATGATCCACAAGAGCACCCACTTGGCTCTCTTGGAGGAGCATCTATACGTGCTAGCTTGCAACAACAACGTAAACAAGAAGCCACACAAGCCATCATGAAAGCTTTTATACAATGTGGTTTGTCTTTTAATGTTGCACGGACATCGGCATGGAGAAATGCCATTGAGAAGGTTTCACTATTAGGGTTTCGTTGGCAAGGGCCTACCTATGAAGACTTGAGGACAACGGAGCTGAAAAAAACAAAGGAAGCATTAGAGAGAGAGCTTGAGCCTATGAAAGAGACATGGGCAAAGTATGGATGCACAATCATGTGTGACGGATGGACGGACATACGAAAGAGAAATGTGTACAACATTTTGGTGCATTGTTGCAAAGGGACCATGTTCCTTCGAGCCATAGATGCATCAGCTGCTGGTACTACAATCACAGGTGAGTGAACTGATTTTTGAATTTTCAATTTATATTTGATTGTGCAATGATCAATCATGCTGCATGTGCATGTGCATGTGCATGTGCATGTGCATGTGCATGTGCATGTGCATGTGCATGTGCATGTGCATGTGCATGTGCATGTGCATGTGCATGTGCATGTGCATGTGCATGTGCATGTGCATGTGCATGTGCATGTGCATGTGCATGTGCATGTGCATGTGCATGTGCATGTGCATGTGCATGTGCATGTGCATGTGCATTGTGCATTGTGCATTGTGCATGTGCATGTGCATGTGCATGTGCATGTGCATGTGCATGTGCATGTGCATGTGCATGTGCATGTGCATGTGCATGTGCATGTGCATGTGCATGTGCATGTGGCATGTGCATGTGCATGTGGCATGTGCATGTGCATGTGCATGTGCATGTGCATGCAGCATGACACATGTGCATGCAGCATGACACATGTGCATGCAGCATGACACATGTGCATGCAGCATGACACATGTGCATGCAGCATGACACATGTGCATGCAGCATGACACATGTGCATGCAGCATGACACATGTGCATGCAGCATGACACATGTGCATGCAGCATGACACATGTGCATGCAGCATGACACATGTGCATGCAGCATGACACATGTGCATGCAGCATGACACATGTGCATGCAGCATGACACATGTGCATGCAGCATGACACATGTGCATGCAGCATGACACATGTGCATGCAGCATGACACATGTGCATGCAGCATGACACATGTGCATGCAGCATGACACATGTGCATGCAGCATGACACATGTGGCATGTGCATGTGCATGTGCATGTGGCATGTGCATGTGCATGTGGCATGTGACATGTGCATGTGGCATGTGGCATGTGCATTGTGCATGTGCAATGTGCATTGTGCATGTGCATGTGCATGTGGCATGTGCATGTGCATGTGCATGTGCATGTGCATGTGCATGTGCATGTGCATGTGGCATGTGGCATGTGCATGTGCATGTGGCATGTGGCATGTGCATGTGCATGACACATGTCAAGATAAATTATAATTTATCAATTGATTAATGATTCATTGTGTTATATGTAAACAGGTGGATTCATTTATGATCATATCCGTCAAGCTATCATGGACATTGGTGTAGAAAAGGTAGTCCAAGTGGTTACAGATAATGGAAGCAATTGTGTGGCTATGGGCAAGCTTCTAGAAGAAGAATTCCCTTCTATTGTGTGGACACCGTGTGCTGCCCATTGCATTGATTTGCTGATAGAGGATGTGGGGAAGATACCATGGATTTACACCATTTTTACCACTTGCATAAAAGTCAAAATTGCTTGCTATATTTCGGTCTTACAGTGATATTGATTTGGTGAAGCCCGCGAAGACCAGATTTGCATACATGTGCATAGTCATGGAAAGATTATTAAGAGTGAGGCAAGCACTGATGCAGACAGTTGTATCACCTGATTGGTTAGCTTGGGATGGACATACTAGTCCAAAGGCAGAGCTTGTACGACGCACATGTTTGGATGACAGCTTTTGGAGGGATGTGGAGGGATTAGTGCGGGCCTTACAGCCCTTATATTCACTCATACGCATAGCAGATAGAGAGGGCTGCACACTTGGACTTGTTTATGAGTTCATGGATCGTGTCGGAGAGTCTATACAGAGATGTCCTTATTTGACATTGGAGAGGTAAGTTGAAACTTGGGTAACCATATTTTATTTTTTGTATGAGCATTCATGTTCAACTTTCAAGTCTTGACTCTTCAACATTCTTAAATCTTATTGTTTTCTAACTTCATTTGTTTTTTATCCATAGGATAGAGGAAATAAAAGGAATATGGAGGAAGAGGTGGGATTGGTTCCATCGCCCTATACATGGGATGGCCAATCTACTACATCCTTTATGGAGATCTGCATCACAGTCATTGGATATGGAGCTTGTGACTGCTTGGAATGAGTATGTAGATCGATTGTATGGACCTTCTGATGTGGAGCTACGTGGGAAGTTGGAGCTTCAGCTCATTCAGTTTCAGAATAATGAAGGACTTTTTGGTAGAGACACGGCATGCTTGAGCAGCATGCAGTTGATGCCTGTGACATGGTGGGAGAGATACGGTGTTGGTACACCTGAGCTAGTAAGTGACAAGTCATTCTAATTTCCTTTTGAGTATTTAACTAATAAGTTATAACTTTGAAGTTTGTCTCATGAGTCATTCCTCTTCTTAATGAACTCTTTCTTTTTT
>CM035439.1:15887383-15922383 GCA_020310875.1 Ceratopteris richardii
GTTGCACCCTCGACGTAGAGAAGCTCCAAACCCACTTGAGGAGGATATACATGATACACTTTTTCCGGAGTTTGATGATGATGGAAATATCATAGCCATGGCTGATCTTTCCTCATCGAGAGAGCTTTTCTCATCAGAGGAGTCCATCAGTTTAGATGACTCAGAGTCAGAGTAGTAGTTTTATGATTTCATGTATGATGTGACATGATCATTTGACATTGATTCATTATGGATTGAGGCTGGACTCTGGAGTGATGAGTCTTATTGTATGGTTGTATTCTGTTTTTACATCATGATGTATCATGTATATAATCCTTTAAGTGGTTTTGGTTTTTTCTCTAGTGTGGTGTTACTGGTAATTGGTGTAATGTGTAATGTGTTTGAACTTAGGTGTACCTTGTACATTGTATATGTTTATTTCTTTCTGATAAGCACTTGCCACTATCGTGAATCTTCTAACAACTCATTGCTCAATGCTCACCATTAATATGCATCGTCACTTCTGTAATCTTATTAAAGCATCATGATTATAATATTGATTCTATTATGTAACAGGTTATATCATTAAACATTAAACACTCTTACGAACATGTTACGAACATGAACTATGACGTAAGGTTCGGTTCTCGCACCTTAAACGTACCTTAACCTTATGGAACGCACCTTACTCACCTTACCTAGGACGTAAGGTTCGGCCCTCGCACCTTAAACGCACCGAACCTTACGCACCTAACCACTATGATGTATGTATGTATATGTATATGTGTGTATATATATATATATATATATATATATATATATATATATATATATATATATATATATATATATATATATATATATATATATATATATATATATATATATATATATATATATATATATATATATATATATATATACATACACACACACACACACACACACACATACATTTACATACATACGTACATACATGCATGCATGTATGCATACATATATATATATATATATATATATATATATATATATATATATATATATATATATATATATATATATATATATATATATATATATATATATATATATATATATATATATATATATGTGTGTGTGTGTGTGTGTGTGTGTGTGTATGTATGCATGCATGCATGCATGCATGCATGTATGTATGTATGTATCTATCTATATATATATATATATATATATATATATATATATATATATATATATATATATATATATATATATATATATATATATATATATGTATGTATACACTGTATACATACATATATAGATACACACATACATACACACATACATACACACACATATATATATATATATATATATATATATATATATATATATATATATATATATATATATATATATATATATATATATATATATATATATATATATATATATATATATATCAAGGTGGAACGGTACGTTATGTTTGGTACGTACGGTTCGCGTACGGTTCGAGATCCGAACCAAACCTTAAGGTTCGGTACGTTCGGTACGTCGTTCCATAATTTCATAATTCATAAATGACAAAATTATACGGATATTTTATGTTGCATATTCAAGAATCAAGTTATCTAAACACAAATATCAACATTAAACAATGAATTATGACAAAAAAGAGTCTGGTCATGCTCAAATTGAGGGAAAAAATATGAAAGTGTTACATAAATTCAAAAATACATTGAACACGTACGGCACGGTTTGGTACGTACGGTACGTACTGTACGTACCATACATACGGAAAAGTGTACGGTTCGAGTTGATCCTACCTTGATATATATATATATATATATCTTGATTCATATGATGTAAAACACACATATGCACATTGCGTGGATGATGGACAACATTATGTACCATGATATATCGTACATGTGTACACAATATACACATGTGCCATGTGTACATGCACATGCACGATGCAACAAATAGAATGCCATACATATTCATGATGCTTATTCTGAAGATCGAAGTCTCAAACACACTCATGCACATGATTTTCATTATAATTTATCATCCATATAGTATGCATTTATCATCTATATAGTATGGACACATGCATGATGAAAGAAGGAATACATCATCTATATAGTATGTCCTATTACGGGGGGTGATGGTTGGAGTCCCTTATCTCTGGTTTAATTCAGCGGTTGGAGTTTGGCCCCGTGTTTCCTATGGTCGTGACCCTTATCCTCCTTGGAGGGGAGGCTCGCGGAGTTCGCTTGACCCATTGGGCCAAGCCTAATCCGCACGCTAGGGAGGGAGTAGGTAAGTACGTCTTGGTTGCTTCCTTCCTGGGTGAGGCTATTCCCAAGTATATGAGAGCTCTCTTTAATTGACAGATCCTCTGTGGAGGAAGGGAAGTCATTCTCCCGTCCGATCCCTCTGCTTGGCAGAGGGAAATGACGATTTTTGGAGTGTATGTGCGAGAGTTTTGGTACTTCAAGTTTTGGGAATAACTTCACCGTTCGCCAGTGATGAGGTGGGAGACTCAAAACTGGTGTGCGGACTCCTCCTGTGAGCCGACGCTCCTTGTGGGTATGGTGTTCCTTTGTCAGGAACACGTCAGGTAGGCAGTTTAGCTTGGTGAGGAATTCGTTCCAAGTCTGCATACTCCAGTGTCGTGACCGGGGCATTGGGTATCTCACCGCACTGATCCCTGGGGTCAGTTGACCACAATCTTTGGGTTGCAAGGTCACGTATAAGTCTTCTTCGGAAGATGAAGCGGCGGATAGATTCTGCCTTCTGAGCGGGTTACCCTCCTTTGGCCCCCATTCCCCCACTCAGAGAATCAATAAAATATGAATGAGAGAGTAACACATCTGAAACACACCTATGCACATTGCATGGATAAATGTTATGTGATTTGCACACATCAGTAATTATTAATGAGACAACACAAGTTGTTTCGTAGTCAAGTTTCAACTTTCATCGCTACTCTCTTCTAACTTATCATGCATGTGCAATGCATATACGTCATAGATGCATCATGCAGTGTTGTTTATGCACGAGTGACCACAAAACAAATGGAGTAAGAACGGAAATCGCAAGAGTAAAGCTGGAAATGTGGTCAAAATGGACCTAATAATGGGCATAACAAAGTAGATTGGAAACGGAATTTCCGTTATGGAACGACCTGGGGAAACGGCGGAACTGTTTTTGGATCGTTAAAACGTAGTTTTCGGTAACTATTCCCTAGCTTCCTGTCTCATTTCTTGCTTTTTTAAGCTAGCTTTGCCACTTGCACTTGTAATGAGCCTCTTACATGGCTGTTCACTTTGGGTAAAGGTGTCCTTATTGCATTTGGACCTTCACCCACACTAGGGAAGGTATGAGAACTAGAGCTTTGAGCTCTAGTTCTCTTTGACGTACCAACACATTGGCATAAGGGCTCTTTGCATGCCTTTTGCTTTTGCTTTCTCATCACATGAGGGCATCCCCATGCTTGATCATCTCGATGGCTCAAGCCGTGCATAGACATCATTAGGCGTAGACATCATTAGGCATAAACATATTTAGGCGTAGACATCATTAGGAACCTCTTTGCATTGTCACATACCTTGTCTTTTTATATCCACAAAGATTGCACTTCCATTTTGTTGATCCACCTCCGCTAGAGTAGTCTCCAATTTTTTGACATATCTCCAATAGGAATCTAGAGCCATATGTAATATTCACCTAGAGAGCCTGCATACATAGTGAATATTAACCTTTAGTGATAGTAGACTAATGATGAATGATGCATGCAGCTACATACATACACACACAATGCATACATATTACAGACATACATATATCAATCATGATATTACATACATATTACATAGTATTATATGAATAAGGTTCTATATATGCACACACATAAATTATAACGTACATACAAATGACTACATAGATGATAGATTATAGTTGATGCATGCATGATCCATACACACACATGCACTCATACATGTATATAGTAGAGTGTATACATACACATACATACATGCATTCATACATGTGTACATGTATGAATGCATGTATATGTGTGTGTATATATGTATGTGCATTGTTTATATACTACATACTGCACACATCTTACATACAATATGCACAAATGGTACTATATACATACACACACATTATGTACATACATAGTACACACGTCACACACATTACATACATATATGATATTACATACATGATACAACACAATATATACATACATAGTGCACACAATACATACATACACACACATGATGTACCCATATACATGATACTACACGTAACATGAACGACAATCCACACAGATATTACACAATACATATTACAATGCATTTGAATTTGGGCACCAAGTTACTTCCTTTGCACCTTTAAGCCCACCTCCTGAGTAACCTCCTTGGAGCCTTTGATACAGTGCCGCGAGAGAGGCTCTTCCAACGCCTCCAGAGCTTGGGAGTACCATCAGGGATGATTTGGGCCATCTATGCACTCTATGAGCAGGTGACTGGGAGGGTACGGTGTCCAGGAGGTATGTCTGAGGCCATTGCTAGCACCATCGGTGTTAAGCAAGGCTGCCCACTCTCTCCCACTCTATTTGGTCTCTACATTGACGAGATTGAGGACTACATTCTCCGAGCTGGAGGAGAGGGTGCAGACCTCGCAGGTACACATGTCCACATTTTATTATATGCCGATGACATTGTCTTGATTTCAGAGTCACCCGAGGGATTACAGCGCCACCTTGAGGCCCTGGATGAGTTTTGTACACAGAGGGGCTTGACAGTAAACCTTGGCAAGACCAAGGTCATGATCTTCCACACCTCCCCCATGGTGAGGAATGGAGCAGGATTCAGAGCTGGTGGTGGACGGATTGAGGTGGTCACTTCCTATGTCTATCTCGGAGTCACATTCACGAGCTTGCCTGGCCCCTTCAGCATGAGACAGGCAGCCACCGATAGACTCACATGCGGATATGCAGCTTTAGCCATGTTAGAGCGGAGATGTCACCAAGCACACTTCCAGGAGCCCCGCACGAAGGGCTGGCTATTTGACACACTGGTCAGACCAGCTATGATGTATGCTGCGACGGTTTGGGCCCCAGGTCTCACAGTCACCCAGTGGAGTGCGATCGAGAGGCCACAGGTACGTATGATCTCGCGATTATTTCGTGGGAAACAGTCGGTGCCACATGACATCATCAGGGCAGAGCTAGCTGCACCACCCATGGCAGTAGAGGCACTATTCCAGACTATCTGCTTTATTCAGAGGATTAGGGACCTCCCTACAGATAGACTCACACACAGAGCTCTTGAGGCATCTATACAGATATCAGAGTTAGGATATGAGAGAGCTTGGTACACTCAGGTTAGAGTCTGGTTTGATAGTCATGGACTTGATATGGACAGATTGCCGCCTTTTCAGTATGACCCAGACTCACCTCACATCCACCTCTCTCGTCGTGAGAGGAATGTTGTGCTCAGACAAGATCTCTGGCAGCTCTACATTAGTCAGACATGGCACACACCACACATGGGATCGAGACTATCGCACTATCGAGACCAGTTCATAGACATACTAGCTGACGGTTTCATCTAGCGACCACGCTACATGGATACTCACATGCCTCATAGCTTGAGGGTAGCGATTGGCCAGCTGAGAGTCTCATCACACCGACTCGAGATTGAGACGGGCAGAGCCGCAGACATTCCCAGAGAGGAGCGGATATGCAGAGTATGCAGAGTAGAGATGGAGGATGAGGAGCACTTTGTATGCAGATGTAGCGCATATGATGGCATCAGAGGCAGATACGAGACTCTGTTTGCAGGGCAGCCCACCCTCCGAGAGATCATGGACTCTAGAGACCAGCGACAGCTCGGGCGATTCTTACTAGAGATACAGAGTCACAGAGATTCCCTACTCCAGCCTACTATAGCACTCCATACAGGAGGGAGACAGAGTCAGCTCACTGACTTCTTTATTCCACGACGTGCTGCAGCCCTCCCCCCCTCAGCCCACATACCGAGCGGGGTGACTCTTCAACAGGCTCAGATATCTCGCGCTAGGAGACGACCCCGTGATATAGGATATCGGGCCCCGAGACTTCACCGACACCAGATTGCGGAGATCCAGGCTTGTGACCATCGCGCCATGGAGGAGAGACGATCCCAGATGATGGCCGATCCCGTTGCAGCCATCAGAGTGGCCTTGACTCCACCTCCACCTATGTATCACATATTACATCCCACCCACTAGCACAGGATGGAGCTAGTTAGTCGTTTTAGATGCATTCTCATGGTTGTTGTACTACCCTTTTGCATATAGACTATCATAGACATCGCACTCCATACACCCCCCACCACTTTCATGGGTATCCCCACATGCACACTACGGAGATCTATATCAGCTTAACCAGTTTCTTTTCAGCACTTTTATCTTTTCTGATTGACAGAAGATACACCCATGTACATCGATTTGTCTCATAGGCCGAGTTCGGCCTCCTAATAGACGTAAAAACACTTTCTTTCTTTCTTTCTTTCTTTCTCTCTCTCTCTCTCTCTCTCTCTCTCTCTCTCTCTCTCTCTCTCTCTCTCTCTCTCTCTCTCTCTCTCTCTCTCTCTCTCTCTCTCTCCCCCCACACAAAAAAAAAAAAAAAAAAAAAAAAAAGCTGAGACCAGAAGCATCCCCCCCCCCCCCCCCCCCCCCTCCTTCCCCTTTCTACAGACAAAGATTCAGCTAATCTTGGCATAACTCATTGTTGTTATTCTTCCAAAAGCAAGCCTTCTGATTTTAGAGAGTATGTCTCTGGATTTAGTCTGTCATTGTTATTTGCAACGAGCTCATGTATAGATAGTACAGTGTCTCATTAATATTTAGAGGAGTCCCCAATCCTGCTCTCCTTCTCAGTACATGTTTTTCTACCCTTGCAAGTTGCATCTGTAAAATTCTGAGCATCATAATGACTTATTTGCTATCTACTACATGCAGTATGTAATAAAACTACATGTTTATATTTGTAAACATCTGGA
This sequence comes from Ceratopteris richardii, assembly GCA_020310875.1. Classification (NCBI taxonomy): domain Eukaryota; kingdom Viridiplantae; phylum Streptophyta; class Polypodiopsida; order Polypodiales; family Pteridaceae; genus Ceratopteris; species Ceratopteris richardii. The sequence goes on from CM035439.1 coordinate 15,894,409, forward strand.
AGCAATGGGTTTAATATTTCTCACAATGAAAGAAATTATAAGAACTTTCTTTCTGCTAAAGGTGAAAGAGATGTCAGGGGTAATCGAAAATCTCATGAGTTACATTGAAGGAAAAGGAAGCTTGAAGAAAGGTGAGCGGCAACTTTCTTTCACAAGGACACATGTGGAAGCTATTGAACATACCACTCAGAAACTATTCAAAGAATGCCAAACTCTTCGTGTAAGTGGCAAAACTACAAGGTTTTCGTAGTAGGTTACAGTGATTAGTCTTAAGCTTACATAGCGAGGTGATAGGAGGAAATGCAAGAGCAAAGGTGCAACATTATGGATCTTCGAGATGAAGTTTTGCAAGGTAATATAAAACTAAAATTTGTTTCCTTTGTTCTAAATACTGATTTCCATACTGGATGCTAACTTAAGGTTGATATATACTGCATTTTTGACAGTTTTGTACGGCAGTTTTGAGCTCAAATAGAAAAATGGGATTTGTTTTTTTTTCTGGCCGGGTTGCTTATGAGTGGCAATTTCTTGCGGATGTGCATATGTGCTTGTTTGTCTCTGTGTGCATGTGCATATGCTTGGGTCTTTGGAGTTGCACACTTAATTATGTTTGCAGATATGTGCCTGTGTATGTGTATATATATGCACATGCTAAAATATCATGCATGTGTGTGCATTTTTTGGTGGGCCTGTGGTTCCGTCCCTGCACATGCATGTAGAAATTTAATATGCTCACTTTTTAAGGAAAAAATGGGATTTTCATGAATGTGGCAACAGTCTTGGAGTACCAAATGGGATAAATAAGTTGGATACGTGGTATCAATGGAGAAAGACAAATATCATGCATGTGTGTGCATTTTTTGGTGGGCCTGTGGTTCCGTCCCTGCACATGCATGTAGAAATTTAATATGCTCACTTTTTAAGGAAAAAATGGGATTTTCATGAATGTGGCAACAGTTTTGGAGTACCAAATGGGATAAATAAGTTGGATACGTGGTATCAATGGAGAAAGACAAATGCATATGGGATGGAAGTCTGAAAAAAGTATGGGATTTCTTTTAACATATCATATGTCTAGCACAGAAAGTATTGAAATATGAAAATCTTCAATATATAACATAATATTAAAGATCAAATTTTTTTTGGCTATTGTAGAGGGGGGTGTAGTATCTATGTGTAGGTATGATGGAAGAGAATACGTGAGAGCGAATTTGCATGAAAACAAGATGAAATTTGTATGGATATGTTCTTAACTGTGATTGATGAGAGGGAAAAAATCATAAGTACGAAAACTTTGGCACCTCAACCTTATACATATGTTTTCATACATTTGGTATTTTTTCCATACAGGTGTTAAAACAACGAGGCATGGCACACAAGATTGAATTGAATGCTTGTATGCATAATACAAAGTAGAGATTTAAATTGTAGATTTAAATCGGTATTTAAATCATTTAGATCATAGAAGGTTTTAAAAAAATCGAGGTTTTTATCCATCAAGAGAGATTTTTATTTTTTCTTGTAATTAAGGTATGCACAATCGTCATTTAACTCATGTATACATTTTGATGCGAAAAACATATAAAAATACCTACTTTAGAACCTTGTATAATCCCTCCATTACATCGATGAGCCACGTGATACAATACATTATAGAACTTAAAATGAATGATGAACCTCATATCCACATTGCAATTTACATCATAAATTGAGAGTGATCAATGATATTTCATTACACGAAAAGTAGAAGAAGATATACATCATAAATGAATTTCAGTAGCTTTCAGCACGCAAACCACATAATAAGTGGCAACGTTATATTGAAAAGCATAGAGTGATCACTACCACAGTATCACTTAGTCGTTGAAAACTGTAAATACTACAATGTAAAATGAATCATGAATCATGAATCATGACTCCCCAATGCCATCCATGGAGTCATCCTCTATGGGATCCTCATCAAATGTACTAGCCTAGGATAATGTACTATTCGACTCGGAATATGCAAACTTAGCTACAATCGCTGCAACGATTGGGTCAAGTTCATTTTCGCTAGAAGATGAGGTTGATAACTCCTCCCAATCATGTGCATGCTCTGTAGAAGCCCCAAGGCCATCACTATCGCAAACACTAGATGTTGGACCACGCTATCCACGATTGCCTCGTCACGAATAATACTTTTGTGGCCGATTAATAGATGGCAATGATAGATCATCTACACATAACACAATATTTTCATTAAACAACATAGAAGAATTTAGACACTAGCATGTAGAATGAAGAATATTCCTATCTATATATTGTAATTTAAACTTTGTATCTATGTAAGGTCTATACTTTTGAGTGCAGCTACGAGCTTGATGCACATCTCTTAGATTCCATCGTAAGCGTGGCAGAGATATCTTTATCCTACGGAGGGATTTGAGGGATATCTTTGACAACGCCGATATCAATAAAACTATATTAACTTGTAATTTAAAATTTGTAAAATCATAGATTAGAATGCAAATAAAAATTTTAAATGCATGACTAAATGTAAGAGAATTTATTTACTAGTAAAGAAGCAATGTAATGTCGTTTAGTCTCTAGCAAGCTGAGATTGCAATGGCAATACACTAACTTTCAAGTTGCGCTGGCTCAATCATTCTTCTTTTTTGTGTGGAATAGAGCCCATGTGCTCCAATTCTTTTTCGTTGGCCCTGTACTGCAATCTTGTGAAAGTATTCGCAAGGCAAGTTTTCCTGTAATTCGCACATACCAAAATTCATTAGACTTGATTCTTTGAGAATGAGACTTGATGCATGAGTAATGAGTCATGACATTATTATGAAATATTTATTAAAAACTCATTTATCAACAAAGGAGCACTAACTTCATATTTCTCCCACCATGGGACACCTCCATATTTCTTCCACCATGTGACAGGAGAAAGCTGATTCTCTCGTAGTCATGCCCTAGGCTGTCCAAAATCTTTCTCCATGCAATGGAGCGACACTCTCTCATCCTCCAAATGAGACAAGAGAGCTACCTAACCACCTGTCAATACTGAGATGTACTCAATCCAGCTATCCTCAAGAATCTCGTTTGTTCATTGCTTCTCATTTCTCCACAGTGGGTGAAGAATAAGAGCAATTGCATTGATTGGTTATGACACCAATCCCATCGACTTTGGACAGTGTCACATAAACCCTTCTTTGTATAAAAAAATTAAAACATATGTAATCAATCATCAACAATCATACATCATCTTATATATATGATATATGTAACATAAAAAATTAAACAAGTGGTAAATTGCAGTTTTTGAAAGTCCATTGACTCATTGGATGCAATCTTGTATACGGTTGAGAGGTAGAGGCATAATCTTTTATCTAAAATTGATGTTCTTTGAGCAATTAAAGCTGTGTGTGTGTAATGGCTGAGCTTATCTTGCTTAAGGTTGAGCTTCATTACATTAGCTTCAATTGAACCTACAAAAAGATCTGCTGGACCACAAAAGGACATGCTCTGATACCAAATTGCTAGCCCATGTGAGAAAATACTCACATGCACACAGCGAAAGAGCATACGCACACAAGTATGGAAGAAAAGTTAGAAAGACCCCAAATTACAAGAGTAAGCAAATGTTCAAGGTAGTGTCAACTTACAAAAAAACTCACTACTCCTGAGAGCTTTCAAGGATGGTACGGTAGAGGTTAGGACTGAGGAGGCTTAGGGTGAAAAAGATATAGCTGATGTATACCTGCAGCAAAACCTTTGTAAAGCACTCCAACCATCGACAAAATAGCCTCAAAAGTGTGGGTGAAAGAAACTCCAGAGATACCTGATAAAGAACCTGTACAAGCTGCACTTGATGAATGCTTTGCAGAGGGTGACTGCTGTCATGTAAATGCGGCTGCACATTCCATGTGAGTAGGGCAACAGAAGCCCTAAAGATTGAATGATAATTGGGCTGAAGCACTTCTCTTTATATAGGCAAAAGGATAGCATGAGAAGCACTTACAAAAAAGCAGGGCTTGGCTTCATTTGGCTGATAAATTTTCATGTAAGAGTTTGCTTTTCTGATTTGCTTTTGGTGTTCATAGTGGGCTAAGAATTCACTTTTTTATTGTGCTTTTATGTAGAACAGATCACATGCTGCCGATTGTCTTCCATTGACTATTGAATGGACATGCTGGCTTTGACTGTTGACCCTTGACTCTAAGGCTGAGAATTAAGGCTTTATTTTAGAGGGACAATGTGATGTCGTATATAGGCATGTAGGGTATGTTCATAGACCAAGCTTGGGAGGCTATTGTAAGTGTATTATGAACAGTAAATTGGTTATTTTTGTGCTATTCCATGTGTCCCGGAATGATGCAAACAAAATTTTTATGAGAAGAGAAATAAACCAGCAATCAAAATCCCGTTTGTTTGTTTGAATTTAATTTTTATGTTTAGAAATAATGTAAACAAAAATTGAAGCTGTGGAAGGAAGACTATACCGGAAGCATGGGTCCTATCTGCTTTGTATTTGAAAGGATGCAGATTAGATATTGCAGAACTATGATTATGTTTGTCCATAATAATCATCATTTAACTGATTGAATTTGAAGCAATTCGCTAGCTTGAACAAATGCAATTCTGTGCTGACAGTTGACTCCTGGAGGATGTATGTGCAAAGTATTATTGAGCAACTTTTTGATGAGCGCTATCAGGAACTTTGTAACAAACAGACCTTACATCCAGAATTGGCTGGCATGAGAAAACGTATTTTGCAAGCAGATCAGGCAAGTATGCGCAGAAGATGACTTCCCCATTAAGTTCATTGACTTTTGGTTTTACACACTAAAACTTGTGGTGGTTTAACAGTCTTTGAAGCAGCAAATTGCAGAGCTCGAAGAACATTTACATAATCTTGAGCTCTACGAATGGCAGAAAAAGAAGCAGCTAAATATGAAAGCAGTAACCTCCGAGAGGTTGGTTGCAACACATTAAAATTTGTATCATATACTACATAGTATGAACTGTTTTGTAATATCACATATCTTGGTACGAGATGTGTATGAATTGGTTCAAAATCCTAAGATATGTTTGATTGAGCATAATGAAGCATTTTGTAGGAATTGTACGGATCATACCTGAACAACCTTGATGATAGATCATATATGTGATAGATTGTATAAAGAAAGAAAGAACGAAAGAAAGAAAGGGCGGAAGAAAGAAGAAGAGAGAGAAAGAAGAAAAAAGAGGAAGGAAGAAAAGGCGGAAGAAAAGGAGAGGAGAGAGAGAGGGGACGAGAGAGAGAGAGGGGACAAGAGAGAGAGAGAGGGGACGAGAGAGAGAGAGAGAGAAAGAGAGAGAGAGAGAGAGAGAGAGAGAGAGAGAGAGAGAGAGAGAGAGAGAGAGAGAGAGGGAGAGGGAGAGAGAGAGAGAGAGAGAGAGAGAGAGAGAGAGAGAGAGAGAGAGAGGGGACGAGAGAGAGAGAGAGAGAGAGAGAGAGAGAGAGAGAGAGAGAGAGAGAGAGAGAGAGAGAGAGAGAGAGAGAGAGAGAGAGAGAGAGAGAGAGAGACTTTTTAACGTCTATTAGAGGCCAAAATCGGCCTATGAGACAAAACATATACATGAGTATGATCCAATCCACTGTGATCCCAAAAGGAAAATAAAGTGTGAGTACAGCAAACGGGTATAAAAGGAGTGGATAGTAACTGGCATCAAGGGTGTGGGGTGCTATGGGTATGCACTCTATATGCTCAATAGGTGAGATACAAATATGATATGCATAGGGAGGGGAGGCTCGATGGTATCAGAACCCACTAAATGCCTGGAGTGGGTGTAGGATATAATGCATCGGTGGGTAAGGCATCATTGCGATCCTCAAAATGCTCTGAACATCCAAATCGGCCGGGGTGCGTTGTTGACGTCTCCGTATCTCCATGTCATGGCGTGCGTGAATCGCTTGAATCTCTCTCTGATGTGGACGGGCTCTCCGGAGTGGGGGTCTCGGTCGTCGACGCTGTCGTCTAAGCTCCTCTGCTCTGTGTAATGTGACACCCCGCATCGAGCTTGGTCCTCGAGTGGTTGTGGGTCTGAAAAAATCTGTAATATAAGTCTGAGGGGGAGGGGGGGGGGGCAAGGTGTATCTCCATTTGCTGCTGGAGAAGTGATGCACGGCGGTGCTTGAGCTCTACTAGGAAACGACCTAGAGGGCGCGGGTCCTCTGTCCCCAATAAAGCCCTGATCTCTCTGGGACCCTTGAAGAGCTGTGGGTAGCGGTCTCTGATGTCCTCATATGCTTGGCATCTACATGTGTAGTGCTCGTTGTCCTCTACCTCCTCTTAACATACCCTGCATAATCTCTCGTCCCTCTGGGTATGTGTAGCTCGCCCAACCTCAATCTCGAGCTGGTGTGACGATACTCTGAGCTTCCCAATGGCCACTCTCTCAGCTGGTGCCATGTATGTATCCATGTATCGTGGTCTCTGAATGAAACCATCCAATGTCACCGTTAGGAAGTGCTCTCTGTAGTGTTGCCTCTTTGTGGGAAGAGGCTCCCGTGGTGCTATCCATGTCTCCCCGACGTGTATATGTAGTAGGTCCGGACGGATGATCCTATTCCTTTCGGAACGAGAGAGGGTAATGTGGGGGGAAGAGAGGTCATACTGAAAAGGGGGGAGATCTGTAATGCTCATGCCATGGTCTGCTAACCATCGGTAAGTCTGTGCATACCATACTCTCTCATGCCCTGTCTTTGCCAAATGTCTAGAGCTCTCAAATGCAAGCCTTGTGAGTCGGCTGGTGGGGAGCTCTCTGACTCTCAGAATAAAGGTCACCAACTGGAAGAGGGCCTGCACTAGCATCGGTGGTGTGCCAAGCTCAGCTCGTATAATGTCATGTGGAACGGAGGGCTTGCTGTGCCGCAAGCGTGAGATCATGGTGACATGGGGCCTCTCAATCTGCGTCCACATCGCCTCCGTGATCCCCGGTGCCCATACTGCTTCTGCGTACATCAATGCGGATGTCACTAGTGTCAAAGAGCCACCCCTTAATCCGGGGTGTTGGGGTAAAGGCCCTAAATGACCCCTCATACTTGTACACTTGTGTATAGGCCTTTAAAAGGCTGATTATAGTCATTTTTATTCTTTTGGCCAAGTTCAGTGTGAACTTGGCCAGGTCCTATAAATAATAACCTAAACTAAAATTAGGGTCTCTTCTTCTTTTGGAGAACCCACCAAAAAGCTGCACCTCCCTTCTTCTTTCGAGCTCCCTCTCTCTCTCTCTCTCTCTCTCTCACCTTCGTGTGCTGCTGGACACTCATTTTCCCTGCTCCTCGGTCAAGAGATGCTCCATTTGAGCTATGCTCCATTTGAGCTTCTCCATCTGCTGAATACTCGCTCTTGCTCCAACAACTGGTATCAGAGCTCCGTTGAGGCATTAGAGCAGCTGCGTTTTAGTTTTCAACAGGGTTTTTCTTCAAATTTTGCAAGATCTTCGCGTTTCATCGCGAAGAAGGTGCCCAAAACAGAGACATCAACATTTCTGGAGTGTTCTACTTCAGTTTTTGCAGGTTTTTCTGAGTTTTGTCGCGAAGAAAAGGGTTAAAAATGGAGCGCCACACCTTTGGAGCAGCATAAACTTCTTTTCACGTGATATTCTTCGATTTCATCACGAAGAAACTGTTTCTCTTTGTCTTATTGCTCAAAACAGGCTATTTCCAGGTGTTTTACAGGTGTACACAAGTGTTCCACAGTCCAAAACAGCAATATACAGGTTTAACATTTCATGTATTGAAGTGTGGCATGAGAAATTTGCTTATGTACAGCAAATTGTGGGATTTTCTCTGAATTTTTCCAAAATTCTGAAGAGAAAATTTGGGGCTTTTGCTCCCTTTTGCTCCTAAAGGCTTCCTTATAGCCTTATGTATACACTTTGAGGTCAAGAAAAGTCAAATTTGCTGATTTGAAGCTTAAATTGAGTTGCTGGAATTGTCTGCAGGTAATTTCAGAAAATTACAGATTTTAATCTTGTGGTCCAACTGGTCTGTTTTTGCTCCATTTTGCTCCCACAACAGTTTGAGGCCATTGTGCATCATTTTTTAGAAGTGATACTCTGATTTGGTGCATTTTTGCCCAAATTTCAGCATATTATCTTCTTCATCGTGCAATCATGGCGTCATCCTCCTCAGATGTGAAGAGTCTATTTGAGATTCGACGTTTTGAGAGAACAGGTTTCGATTTGTGGAAGGAGAGAATGCAAGGTATTCTCTTCTTGAATGATTGTGATAGGGCATTGGAAGCTGAAAAACCAGAAGATATGTCACAGGAAGCTTGGCTGATCTTGAACAAGAAAGCTGTTACGTATATCAAGATGGCCGTCTTTGATAGATCTTGGTAGATCTCAAAGGGCTGACCTCTGCTTCAGAAATATGGGCAAAGCTGAAAGCAACTTATGAGAACACTACGCCTATGAACGTGTTGATATATTTAGGTAGTGATGTGTGTGAACACTCGACGACCGCCGGGGCAGTTTTTTCCCTCTTTAGGTGGTTTTTTTCCCCCCGACTTGTATATACACCTATTGCCCTAATGGGCTACTTATCTTTGTACATTCTCTAGTAATACATTCAGTATTGTGTGTTTGTACTCCAAGCTTCTTCTTCTTCCTTGTGCTGTTCGCGTGCTTCCGCAGACGTCTAACTCCAACAATTGGTATCAGAGCATGTCGTCGCTTCATCTAGGGCGCCATCGACACTCCTCCGTTTGCAGTCTCAAAATCGCACGAATTTTGGTGAGCATACTCCGAACGCACTATTGCAGCGCTTGTGCAGGCTATTTTGTCTTTTTGTGCCAAAGGTATATACCAGTTTCTGTTCGCTGGTTTAAGCGTTTCGAAGTCTGCTACAGGTCTAGCAGAACTCGTCTGGGCAATTCTGTTCAACTTTTTGAGATACAGTCAATTTTTTTGCATCAAGGTATTTTAGTCACCGGCCATGGCTGAAAGAAGTGATGTATTGCGTATGTTGGCTGTTGAGGATAAGTTGAATGGTACCAACTACCCATTATGGGCTTATATGATGCGACATGTATTGGTTGCAAAAGGATTGTGGAACATTGTGCAGGGTGTTGAAAGAGGTCCTGTTACACCTCTGACTACAGGTACTGCAAATACAGGTGCTTGAGTTGACGAAGATGGTGTCGAAGATGATATTCCGCAAATTCCTGTTCATGCTGTTGTTTCTGTTGCACCTACTGCAGAGTAGATTCGCTGGGATGGCAGAGATGCCGAGGCACATGCATTGATAGCTTTGTCTGTCAAACGTGCCACTATTCCTCACATTCGCTCTTGCAGAACAACTAAGGATGCTTGGGATACACTTACCACATTGTACCAAGCTAAGAATGAGGCTCGTGTTGCTTACCTCCGAAAACAGTTGGAGAGTGAGCACATGAATGAAGGTGATTCTATGGACAGTTTCCTAACGAAGATCAAAGACTTGAAGGAACAATTGATTTTTGCTGATGAGGTTATACCAGATAGCTGACTTGTGCAGACCGTTCTACTCTTCGTTTGATAATGAAAGGTTATACCAGATTGCTTCTACTCTTCGTTTGATAATGAAAGGCAATCCGAATGCCTTATCATTTGAGGAGTTAGTCTCTGTTTTGTTGCATGAAGATCAGTCCAGACAGAACAGGTCCATTATGCGAGTTGCAGATCAAGCTTTCCTGGCTAGTCAAGCTTTCCTGGCTAGTCAGAAGGGCAAAGGAAAATGGAGCTCTTCAACTAGTAAGCAGAAATCTGCTAATTCTGCATATTCGAAGAAGGAAGATAAAGATGAGAAGAAATCAGAAAAGAAGAAATTGTTTTGTAAGTACTGTAAAGAGAATGATCATATCATAAAGAACTGTAAGTCAAGCTTTCCTGGCTAGTCAGAAGGGCAAAGGAAAATGGAGCTCTTCAACTAGTAAGCAGAAATCTGCTAATTCTGCATATTCGAAGAAGGAAGATAAAGATGAGAAGAAATCAGAAAAGAAGAAATTGTTTTGTAAGTACTGTAAAGAGAATGATCATATCATAAAGAACTGTCCAAAACTTGCTGCTAAAGAGGCAAAGAAGAAAGAGGCTGGAATGGTTGTTGTAGAGGCCTCTACACCAAAAACAGAGTCTGCAAATCTTGTGCAGGAAGAAGAATGGGCGTTAAGGGAATGATCATATCATAAAGAACCATAGTTGCATTGCAACGCGTTGCGAACAGTTCGCAACGCGTTGCTTTACATGCATATTTTTTTCGTAGTCCAAAAAATACTCAAAATTATATTTTGCTTAAGAGGGACAAGAAACTATTTGAAATCATGTTCAAATTGTCCAATACATGAATAAAAAACATGGAGAATGAGGAAGACATAGAAAGCTATAGAAGTACATTTGTTAATGATTTTCTTTATGGGCCTTATCACTGTACTTGTGTATGTATGTAAGTATGTATGTATGTGATATGCATGTATGTATGTATCCACTTATATTATTCATGTATGTATGTATGTATGTATGTATGTATGTATGCATGTAAGTATGTATGTATGTATACACGTATGTAAGTATGTGTGTATGTATGTATATATGTCTCTCTCTCTCTATCTATCTATGTGGTTGTGTGTGTGTGTATGTATGTATGTATGTATGTATGTATGTGTGTGTGTGTGTATGTATGTATGTATGTATGTATGTATGTATGTATGTATGTATGTATGTATGTATGTATGTATGTATGTATTAACTTGTAGCACAGTTTCTTCTCTTCACTCGAGCCTGCTCCTACAGGGAATAGTGTTACATGTGCCAACAACTCCTCGTATCTTGTTATGGGAGTTAGTAAGATCATTTTGACTATTGCTGATGGTAGTTTTTTCACTTTGTCAGATGCTTTATTTGTGGCAGGTATAAAAAAGAACCTGTTATCAGTTTCTGCATTAGCCAAGATTGGCTTGGTTGTGAAATTTGTTAATGACAGGTGTACGGCTCATGATCTGTCAAATGTTGATGTGATTATTGCTTCTTGCATTTTATGTCATGGGCTGTATAAGCTCATAGACTATGAAAGATCTGAAAATGATTTGGCATGTGCAGTAAATGATTCGAAGGCTATGTCAAATGCAAAGCTTTGGCATGCACGTTTTGGTGATCTGAATTTTGCTAGTTTGCTACGCCTGTAGAAATTTGAAATGGTGTCCTCGTTGCCCAAACTTGAGGCACCTGGAAAACATGTTTGTGAAGGCTGTATTTTGGGCAATATACAACGTTCATCCTTTCCAAAAGATGGTTCAGGTCGGGCTACTCGGAAGTTGCAGCTTGTACATAGTGATGTCTGTGGTCCTATGCAGACATCTTTTGGAAATTATCTTTACTTCGTGACTCTTATTGATGAATTCCCAGGCATGCATGGGTATATCCATTGAAGGCAAAGTCTGAAGTGTTCATGTCCTTCAAACAGTTTTTGGTTTTGGCTGAAAATCTGTAAGCATGTAAAATGGGCACCCTCCGTTCTGATCGAGGGGGGGAATATATGTCTTCTGATTTTAATGTGTTTCTGGCTGAACGTGGGATAAAACACCAGTGTACAGTGCCGTATACACGTCAACAGAATGGAGTTGCTGAACGGAAGAACAGGTCTCTCATGGAGATTGCGAGGTGTATGGTCAAGAGTCAGGCTTTACCTGATAGTTTCTGGCTTGAGGCTGTCATGTGTGCAGCATATGTACTGAAAGAGTCAGGCTTTACCTGATAGTTTCTGGCTTGAGGCTGTCATGTGTGCAGCATATGTACTGAAAGAGTCAGGCTTTACCTGATAGTTTCTGGCTTGAGGCTGTCATGTGTGCAGCATCAGGTGTCCCACTAAAGCGCTATTGTTTATCACTCCATATGAGGCTTGGCATGACCGCAAATCATCTATTGCTCATCTGCGTGTTTTTGGTTGTTTGGCATAAGCATTAGTGCCTGAACAACATCGCAGAAAATTGGATCATAAAGCAGTAAAATGTATTTTTGTTGGGTACAGTTCTGAAAGTAAAGGCTATCGTCTGTATCATCCACAAACTAAACGCATTCTGGTTAGCCGTGATGTTGCCTTTGTGGAAGATGCTATTTAGCCATTGCTTTCATGTACTAAGGAGACATTTGTTAGCTCCAAAGACATGTATGATACTTTGATGCTTCTTTTTACAGGTGGACAGTCTAGTGCTGTTCCTAATAAGGCAACTTCTCAACCTTTGCAGGTTTCATGTGATGATGCAGATCATTCCATTTCTGATGCAGATTTACATGATGCACTAGTTGATGAGAGAGCTGATATTGAGCAGGCAAAAACTATGCCAAAATGGCTGGTGCAGACTTTGCGTGACAGCAAATTGGATGCACCTATGTCATATCGTACTCATTCAGGCTCTCATAGTGCCTCCTTTGCATCAGATTGCTATGCTATGGCTGCGTCTAGTATGTGTGATTAGAATGAGCCTGTTTCTTTTGATGAAGCACAGAATTCAGAAGATTAGATGGCTACTATGCAATCTGAATATGGTGCTATAATCAAGAATGGTACATGGTCTTTATGTGACTTGCCTCCTGGCAAGAAGGCCATTGGAACTAAGTGGGTATACAAGCTGAAGCGTAAACCTGATGGTACAGTTGACATGTATAAGGCTAGGCTTGTTGCAAAGGGTTATGCGCAGGAAAGAGGCATTGATTTTGATGAGGCCTTTGCACCTACATGCCATTTGACTATTGTTCGGAGCACTTGTGCAATTGCAGCCCATCATGGTTGGAATGTACATCAATTGGACATTAAAACATCATTTCTGAATGGTGACTTGCATGAAGAAATGTATGTTTTTCAGCCCCGTGGCTTTGTGCAGAAAGGGCATGAAAACCAAGTGTGCAGGTTAAAGAAGGCATTATATGGTTTAAAGCAAGCACCACGTGCTTGGTATGAGAAGATATATGCCTATCTTGTTGCACATGGTTTTGAGAACAGTCAAACTGAAAGCACCTTATATGTTAAGCGTGCTAATAATGTGCTTCTGATCATTGATGTCTATGTTGACGACATGCTGCTCACTGGTCCTATTGAGAAGCATATTGCTGATTTCAAGGCTGATTTGCATGCCTCATTTGAGATGTCTGTTTTGGGGCATTTGCATCACTATTTAGGCATTCAGTTTATGCAAGTTGATGGTGGAATGGCTTTGTGTCAAACGAAATATATTGACACATTATTGCAGCGTTTTGGCCTTGAAGATTGTAAGCCTATTGCCACTCCTATGGAGACAGGTTTACGATTGAGTCTTCATGATGCTGGAGATGCATTTGATGCTGTTCTCTATCAGCAGGCTGTTCTCTATCAGCAGGCTGTTGGATGCTTGATTTACTTATGCATTACTCGGCCAGATATTCAGTTTGCTGTCTCACAGATGAGAAGGTTTATGCATTGCCCAGGAGTCACGCATTGGAAGGAGGTTAAGCGCATCTTTCGCTACTTGAGTGGTACTCGGCTACTTGGGTTGTTTTATCCCAAGGGGGGATCACTACCGCCAGATTTGCATGCTTTTTCTGACTCAGATTGGGTTGGTTGCTATGACATCAGTGGTTTTTGCTTCATGCTTGGTAGCTCATGTGTATCTTGGTTGAGCAAGAAGCAGCCTACTGTGGCCACTTCCAGTTCTGAGGCCGAGTATAGGGGAGCTTTCACAGCTACTGTTGAGTGTGTGTGGCTCAGACGCCTTATGACTGATTTGGGTGTTGGTCAGAATTCTTCCACCACCATCTTCACTGACAGTCAGAGCGCATTGGCAGTTGTGAGGAACCCTGTGTTCCATGCTCGCACTAAGCACATTGAGGTGCATTATCACTATGTCTGGGAGAGGTTCTCTGCTGGGAGATCAGCTTGGCATATGTGTCCACGCAGGAGAACATTGCAGACCTTTTCACGAAGGCTCTGCCCATGGAGAAGTTTGAAGCTTTCCGCAAAGGTTTGGGCTTACTTCCTTTTGTGGAGTGACTTCCACATAGCTTGGCACTTCCTTATACATGAGTGTCAGCTACTTGTTCACCGCATCATTCCGAGGGGGGATTTGTTGATATATTTAGGTAGTGATTTGTGTGAACACTCTAGGACCGCCGGGGCACTTTTTTCCCTCATTAGGAGGTTTTTTTCCCCCGGCTTGTATATACGCCTATTTCCCTAAAGGGCTACTTATCTTTGTACATTCTCTAGTAATACATTCAGTATTGTGTGTTTGTACTCCAAGCTTCTTCTTCTTCCTTGTGCTGTTTGCGTGCTTTCGTAGACGTTTAACTCCAACAGAACCAAGTGCATTTGATGCGGAAGCTTGTTGGTATGCAACTTGATGAGTCCAAGAGTGCAGCTGAACGCTTATCCCTCTTTACAGGTACTTTGTCACAATTGCAGGACTCAGGTATGGCTGCTTTTGATGAGAAACTTAAAGCCATCTTCTTGCTTATGACACTTGCTGACTCTTTGGAGACACTGGTAGTCTCATTGTCCAATAACCCCAACGTGACCTTTGATGGTGTTAGGTGTTCTATACTTAATGAAGAGATCAGGAGAAAAGCAGGTGGTGAAGGTGGAAGCTCAGCTAACATGGTTAGAGGAAGGACAGATACGAGTAATAATGCACAAAGGAGCAAGAGTAAGAGCAGGGAAAGAGGTAATGGCAGCAAAGGTAAAAGCAATGATGTGACTTGCTATCAGTGTGGCAGGAAAGGCCACAAGAAACCTGATTGCCGCTATTACAAGGCACATCTTGAAAGAAATAGGAATGCTGGAGATAAAAAGAAGGGAAAGAAAGAAGACAGCAATGATGCACAGGACATCCAAAAGGACAAAGAGAAGGCCAATGTGGCCTCTAATGTAGTCATAGAGGAGCTTTCAGATGTTGAGGATATTTTGTGCACTACTTTATGAGCTGATGATACTTATGCATATGATTTCTCTCTGAATGTTCATACACATGACATGTCGATCACCAAAAGTGATCTGATCGACGCTTTGATCGATGCTTTGCTTATTGTTAATGATGCATTGGCGCAGACATGGATAGTTGACTCCAAGGCTTCTTTTCATGTGACTCCTATCAAGGAGTGCTTTTCCACTTTTGTTGTTGGAAGCCATGGCCATGTATACCTTGGAAACAATCATGCTTGTTCCATTGAGGGTATAGGCAGTGCATTTCTCTACAAATGGCACTAATGAGCTGGTTTTGCATGATGTACGTTATGTACCAGGGATCAAGAAAAGCTTACTCTCTGTGGGTCAAATGGATATGCATGGTTATAGCATTCTCTTTGAGAGAGGATCATGGAAAATGACAAAGGGATCAAGGCTGATTGTGAAAGGCATAAAGAAGGGAACTCTCTATTGCTTGCATGGGAAAGCCTTATCAGGCAAGTTCATTGCTTTGGCTGAAGTTCACTCCCATATGGAGTTGTGGCATAAGAGATATGGAGTTGTGGCATAAGAGACTTGGCCATATGAGCCAAAAGGGTCTCACTAGGCTTTGTAACTCAAAGAAGCTTGATGCTAAAGACACAAAGCTTGATTTTTGTAATGAATGTCAATATGGAAAGCAAGTGAAACGTTCCTTTTATTCTGGTGTGTCTCGTAAGTCTTGTGTACTTGATCTTGTTCATTCTGATGTATGAAGCATGCCCACCAAATCTATGGGGGGTGCTTTGTATTCATCTCTTTTGTTGATGATTTTTCTAGAAAAGTTTGGGTTCAATTGTTTAAATCTAAGGATGAAGCATTTGCTGCGTTTAAGCGCTTTCATGCATTTGTGATCACCCAAACAGGTAGAAAGCTGAAATGCTTGCGTACGGACAATGGTGGTGAGTATACAAGTGCTGAATTTCAGAAATTTTGTGAAAATTTGGGCATTAAGAGAGAGCTTATTGTTCCATACAGCCCCTCTTCTAATGGTGTGGCTGAACGTTATAATAGGACACTTTGTGAGAGGGTGAGATGCATGCTGTCCCGAGCTAATCTCCCTCATGGATTTTGGGGGAGGCACTCAAAACTGCAGTACATATTTGCAATAGATCCCCTCACGTGTCCTTGAAAGGTGACATCCCTGAAGAGGTTTGGTCTGGCAAACCTTCTTCATATGATCACTTACGTGTCTTTGGCTGCGAGGCTTTTGTGCACATAAGGCCGGAGCTGAGAAACAAACTTGATGCTAAGTCCATAAAAGGTCTCTTCATGGGATATGGTGAAGAAGGTGAAATGGGCTACAAAATTTGGATACCTCAGCTCAAGAAAGTTGTACGCAGCCGGGATGTTGTTTTTAATGAGGCAAGGCTACTTCAAAATAATTGTGCCTCAAAAGATGACCATAAAAGGGTCAGATTTCAGCATGACCAGCCATCTATTAGGCCTGATTTTGATCCTCAGGATGCACCACAAAGGACTGAAAATATTGATGATCCAGTGGTTTTTGAGCCAGATGATGTTGGACAACAAAATGACGATCCTGATGGGCTTATGCAGCCACCTATTCATGCTGAAAACAGGGTTGGAAATGATGTGCAGCAGCCCATTAACAATGGACATGTTGATATACCTCCTGATGTAGATCCATTGCCAGATAATGTGGATCATTGGGTAAGAAGATCTACACGTGCTAGGAGGCCAATGAACAGATATGATCCCTCTATACATTACATTATGTTATCAGGTGAGGGGGAGCCTCTCACTTATAAAGAGGCAAAGCTATGTGAGCACAAGAAGAAGTGGGAGTTAGCCATGCAGGAAGAAATAAAGGCCTTGCATGCAAATGATACTTGGGATCTTGTTGAGTTGCCCAAAGGTAGGAAAGCTATTCCTAACAAGTGGGTATACAAAATCAAAACTGTTGATGACAAAGCCAAGTATAAGGCAAGGCTGGTTGCTAAGGGATATGCCCAAAAGGAGGGCATTGATTTCCAAGAGGTGTTCTCTCCGGTAGTTAAAATGACCACTCTACGTGTGCTATTTGCTACTAGAGCTGCTTTGGATTTGGAGCTATTCCAAATGGATGTTAAAACAGCCTTTTTGCATGGTGACTTAGATGAAGAGCTGTACATGAAACAGCCAGAAGGATATGCCATTCCTTGAAAAGAGCATCTGGTATGCAAGCTGAAAAGGAGCTTATATGGGCTGAAACAAGCCCCTAGGCAATGGTATAAGAAGTTTGATGCATTTATGCTCAAACATGGGTTCAAAAGAAGCCATGCAGATCACTGTTTGTACACTAAAAAGGATGAAGATGGCAGCCCAATCATTCTTGTGCTGTATGTAGATGATATGCTGCTGGCTTGGAAGAAAAAGGGCACTCTAAATGCTCTTAAACAGCAGCTGAACTCTGAGTTTTCAATGAAAGACCTTGGGGAAGCTGAGCATATCCTTGGTATGCGAATAAAAAGGGATAGGCAGCAGCATACTTTGCATTTATCCCAAGAAAAGTACAGTGATAAAGTATTGGACAGATTTAATGTGGCTGATTCTAAGCCTCTTGGAGTGCCATTGCAGCCACATGTCAAGCTTTCCAAAGATGACTGTCCCAAGGATGATGATGCAGCCAACTACATGAAGAGTGTTCCATATGCTTCAGCCTGTGGTTCACTTATGTATGCTATGGTTGCCACTCGGCCAAACATTGCTCATGCAGTGGGAGTTGTTAGCAGGTTTATGGCTAATCTTGGCAAAGCACATTGGGAGGCAGTCAAGTCTATCTTGAGGTACTTGAAAGGGACCAAGAATAAATGTATTTGCTATGGCAAAGATTCATTGGAGCTGAAAGGCTTTTGTGACTCATACATGGCTGGTGATGTAGATACTCGTAAATCCACAAGTGGATATATATTTACTCTTGCAAGAGGTTCTGTTTCATGGTGTTCTAGGTTGCAAAAGATTGTTGCTCTGTCAACTACGGAGGCTGAATATATTTCAGCCACTGAGGCTTCTAAGGAAGCCATTTGGCTGGCACGTTTATGCTGTGAGTTTGGTTTGCCCAGCAAGGCACCTATGCTTGGATGTGACAGCCAAAGTGCTATATGTTTAGCAAAGAATGCCATGTTCCATGCACGTACAAAGCACATTGATGTGCGGTATCACTTCATTCGAGAAGTGCTTGAGGATGGCCTTATCACATTGATTAAGGTCCATACGTCACAGAATCTTGCAGATATTCTTACTAGTGCTTGTCCAAAGCACAACATCAGCTATGTATACAGATGGTGGGAGTCACATAGCTTAAAGGCGTCATTTATGCCTTTAAGTGGGAGGAGGTTGGGGTAAAGGCCCTAAATAACCCCTCGTACTTGTACACTTGTGTATAGGTCTTTAAAAGGCTGATTATAGTCATTTTTATTCTTTTGGCCAAGTTCAGTGTGAACTTGGCCAGGTCCTATAAATAATAACCTAAACTAAAGTTAGGGTCTCTTCTTCTTTTGGAGAACCCACCAAAAAGCTGCACCTCCCTTCTTCTTTCGAGCTCCCTCTCTCTCTCTCTCTCTCTCAGCTGCGTGTGCTGCTGGACACTCACTTGCCCTGTTGCTCAGTCAAGAGATGCTCCATTTGAGCTTCTCCATCTGCTGAATACTCACTCTTGCTCCAACACGGGGCTCCTGAAAATGTGTCTGAAAGAAGCGTCTCTCCAATCCTGCAAGTGCCGCATAGCCTTGCGTCAATCTATCTCTCGCGGCCTGTGCCATGGAGAATACCCTTGTGCTGCCCGAGAAGGTGACACCTAGGTAGACGTAGGAGTCCACTACCTCTATCTGTCCTCCAACTGCTGTGAAAGAGGCGCGATGGCGTACTGTCCTGGAGGTATGGAAGATCATGACCTTGGTCTTGCCAAGGTTCACTGGGAGTCCTCTCATGCAGAAGGTATCGTGCGCCTGTAAATGTGACTGCAACCCCTCCTGTGACTCTGAAAGCAAGACAATGTCATCAGCATATAATAGGATGTGTACTGACGTACCTCCGAGGTCTGTTCCTCGCCCTCGTCCTCGCTGTATATACTCCGGGATCTCGTCGATGTAGAGACCGAAGAGAGTGGGTGAGAGAGGGCGACCTTGTTTCACACCAATGTTGCTAACAAAGCTGTCTCATAGGCCACCGGGGCAACGTACCCTGCCTGTGACTCGTGCATACAAAGCATGGATGGCCCATAGCATGTCTGACGGTCGCTGTAACTCCTGGAGCCTCCGTAGTAGTCTCTCTCTCGGGACCATGTCGAAGGCTTTGCGGAAATCCACAAAGGAACAATATAGTCTCTGCTTCCTCGCCTTTGTGCTCTCAATCAAGCAACGAAGCACGAAGACGTGGTCGATGGTGGAGAAAGTGCGACGGAAGCCTGCCTGGGCGGGTGCTCTTATCCCAGCTTCCTCAGCGTGTGTACTCGGCTCTACCTCTAGTACTACCCCATAGATCTTGGTCAGGATATGGCCTATCATAATAGTAGTGTAGTTCCCTGGGTCCATCATATCGCCGGACTTATGGATAGGCGTAATGGTATGCATAGTCTATGAGTCACGTAATCCCTCAACCAAAGCACGGTTGAAGAGATGGGCGATCAAGTGGGAAACTACATCTGCTGCGTATATAAAGTGCTCTACCTGTAGCCCCGTGTGGTCTGCTGAACGGCCATGCTGTAGCCTATGGATGGCCTGTCGTACCATGCCTGCCGTGAAGAGGGTGGATATCACAGAACGCGGTGTGGGAGGGATCGGCAATGGTGGCTGTCCTTGGACGTCATATAACCTCTGGGCGTAGGTCATAGTTGCATCGCAACGCGTTGCGAAGGGTTCGCAACTTCGCAACCGCTACGTTCGCAACGTTGCTACGTTCGCAACGCGTTGCTTTGCATGCAATTTTTTTTTGTTATCCAAAACTATATTTTCCTTAGGAGGGAAAAGAAACTATTGAAATTTTTTTCCAAAATGTATGATAAATGAAATAAAAAAATATGGACAATAAGGAAGACATAAAAAGCTATAAAAGTTTAGACATTTATTTATGTATGATTTTCTTTATGGGCCTTATCACCTTGACCTAGCCAAATATTTTGGATTTCCTATATTGTGGATCTCCTAATGCAATTATAGAGCTTGGACTAAAGTTTGAAAGCCAAGGGTAGTCTTCTATCATGATTGATCTCACTACTTAGCACGAACATCACTCGTGAATATTGAATTGTTTAGGGACTAATCTAGACTCAATAATCTATACTATGTCCATGTCTATCCTATACTATACTATATAGGTATGTTTGTATGTATATAATAACAAATGTGCATGTGTATGTATGTAATATGCAAGTATGTATGTATCTACTTGTATGTATGTATGTATGTATGTATGTATGTATGTATGTATGCATGCATGCATGCATGCAAGCATGTATGTATGTATGTATGTATGCATGCATGCATCCATGTATGTATACATCTACATATGTAATATGTATGAATATATGTATGCATGTGTAGTATGCATACCACATGTCGTATATCTACATTTAGTTCATTATATATATGTGTGTATATTTATTTATATGTCTAAAAGCATGCATTTCATCATATCTTAGCTATAGGATGCTTAGACTACCTAAATATTAACAAAAAAACTCAAAAAATAAAAAATAACGTTTGCAACGTTTTAGGAACGTGTAGGCCCAAACATTGCTATGTTGCTAACGCGTTAGCAACAGGTTACCTTCGACGTTGCTAAAACGTTCCTAACAACTATGGCGTAGGTGTGCCAAGTTTGAGGATCTGCTATGGGCGTAGGTGGGCGTGGCTCACGTAGTGCCCTCCACGCGGTGGCACAATCCCTACTCATGAGAAGGTTGATCAACTTTGCCTCCTGTCGCTCCTCGAAAGCTCGCTTCTTCCGGTGCGTAAGGGCTCGCATCTGTCGTCGTGCCTCCCTCTCTGTGATGGATCCCAAGATACTCTGTGCTCTGAGATGTCAGTATAGTCCCCTTCACTCCTCATCGTACCATCTATTCTAGGGTGTATGCCCCAGTCGTGTCGAATGTGCGGTGCTGTGGGTGGTGTATGGGAAGCTGAGAGTAGCAGATGTGTGGAGGATCGAGGAGAAGTGGGCAGTGAGGGTGTCCAAGGAGGCAGAGGGATCAAGGGAGTAGATGCACTCTCGAACATGGGAGCTATAGATATGTGCTAGCTCATGTCTAAAGTGAATGGTGGTATGGGCTCGTGGCTGTATGGTGATGGGGTGGGATATGCATGGTGAGCCGCGAATGGATAGGGCAAGATATGCGTGATCAGCTCCAATCGGTAAGGGTGGGATAGTGAATGAGGTGATCAGATGTGTCTACCACACTGCCCCCTGTGGTGTCGTGGGTGGAATGAAGGTGAGACCGCTCGAGGTGGGCTAGGTCCCCATCCCATTATATATAACGAGACGGTGTGCTTCTCCCATCTGGAGTAGGTGTCGGCCATATGAGGTGGGTGTGGCAGTGTCAGCTGAGGCTCTGAGTGTAGGCATGCCCTCTATGGTACGAAGCATCTCAGGGTCGTCAAAGTCGTAGATATCACACTGGTGGCTCTGAGTGCGGGCATTGAAGTCTCTTACAAGGAAGACTTCGCCCATCCCGGTATACTCCATAATCGTGTCACTGAGGTAGTCATATGGCGATGTGTTGTCTGGTCCCTCCCCCCCTATAGCTGCTCGGGGGAATGTGTGAAGCGCGAACCGATGGGTGCAATATAGCAGACGGCGAAATATGCTTCTCTCTCCTCTGATAGTTGGAGGCGTATCCACATGAAACGTGCCTCTGGGTCTCTGGCTACCACCTGTACCCTGTGCTGTAGTGATTGTTTGTAGAGCATGGCTACTCCTCTTGATCCTCGTGTGGTGTGCTTGCTCATCTGTGGGCGGTGAGCTGACTCCCACATATAGCCCTCAATCCTCGGTAGGCTCCTCCCCGAGCTCTCGTGTGTCTCTGTCAAGAAGATCATGTCTCTTCCCTCCATCACCTCCTCGAGGCGCCCTGGATGTGTCCACAAAGATCCATTGTAGTTCCAAACTGCAATGTGCACCTCCTACTGTGTAGTCTCATAGGCCGCGAATCCCTAGTCAATGGGCCGTCCATTAATGATGACCCGATCGTCTCTGTATAGGGCACGATGTCCCTCTCGTCTTGCATGGAGGACACGTGGCATGCATAAACGTCTGTGCTCTACTTGCATCTGTGTGAGGTCGTCATCCAAATAGATGGGGGTGCCCGGTGTAGTGCGTAGTACCGCCCGTCGTCTGAGGAAGTCTCTCCTCCCGGCCTCATCTGAGAACTAAATGATAAGTGCTTTGCTCCGTGTGGTGGCCCGTCCTTCTCTCCTCAATGGTGGTATGTACTATGTGGATCTCCTCATGGTGGTGGTTCTTCTTTGCCTCCTGTCGAAGGTTCTTTTTTACAACCTCGACCCATCCATCTTTCTTAGTCTCAAGCTCGCTCTGAACCACCTCCATTCACTCCTTCTTGATAGTCACCCGAATGTCCTCTAGCTGTGGGGCGATCTCCCCCTCCTCGCGCATGCTGTCCAGTTACGTTCTGATATCAGTAAGCTCAGTGTGAAACTCCTCCCGGTCCCGTGAGTGCTGCTTGCGAATAGCAAGAAGCTCTTCCCGAAGGGATTCGTTTTCCTTCTCCAAGGTTGCCACCTTGGCTTCGAGGGCGAGGACTCTGCGGGTAACCCCGTTCAGTGCAGAATCTCCTTCTTTCTTGTGTTTTCTTATCAACTCTCGGAGGGCATGCTCTAAGGTGGCCAGCTGTTCCTCCAACCTGGGAGCCATGGAAGAGAGAGAGAGAGAGAGAAAGAAAGAAAGAAAGAAAGAAAGTCATATTAACGTCTTCTGCAGGCCAAACTTGGCCTATGAGACAAAAACCATGGAGAAGAGAGAGAGAGAGAGAGAGAGAGAGAGAGAGAGAGAGAGAGAGAGAGAGAGGTGGTTGTGGATGTTTGCACAGCAGGCAAGAAACCTGAAAATCAGCTTTGGGATACAAGTGCCAAACCCTAAATCAGGGGTTCGAAACCTTAAAATCAGAGGCTTTAAACCCTAAAATCAGTCCTTCACCTAAAAACTGAGAGAGAAACGAACTCATTGCTGAGAGAGGAAGGTTGCATAACCCTAAAAACAGGGTTTGGAAACCCCTAAATCCAAGCTGTGCCTCCTTGAAAACACTAAAATCAGAGCTCTGCATATTCAGAACCCTAATATTCAGAGCTTCCCCTCTTCAGAACCTAAAAAGCAGAGCTGCTGCTCTTCCAATCCCTAAAAATCACAGCTGTGCCACCTTCGAAACCCTAAAATCAGAGCAGCCCATTTGCGAAATTCTAAAATCAGATTGAAAGAGGCTGGCGAAACCCTAAAATCAAAGAGAGAGAGGCTGCGAAACCCTAAAATCAGAGAAAAAGAAGCTACGAAACCCTAGAATGAGAGAGAGAGGCTGCGAAACCCTAAAATCAGAGCGAAACAGGATGCAAAACCCTAAAATCAGAGCAAAACAGGCTGTGAAACCCTAAAATCAGAGATAGTCGACAATCAGAGAGAGAGAGAGAAATGAAATGAAATTAAATGAAATGAAATGATATATTTACGTCTTCAGAAGGCCAAAATGACCTATGAGACCAAAAGTTACAAAACTGGTGAATCTGATACAAAATCTGAGTACCAAAGGAAGAGAGAGAGAGAGAGAGAGAGAGAGAGAGAGAGAGAGAGAGAGAGAGAGATCTATTAATGTCTATTGGAAGCAAGGTGTACCATGAGACAAGATACAATCGTAAAGGAGGAGGGGGGAGGGGGAGAGGTGAAGAGGGGGGAAGGGGAGAAAAAAAAGGGGGGGGGGAGGGAAGGGTTGGGGAGGGGGGGGGGAGAAGGGGGATGGAGGGAGGGGAAAAAGGAGGGAAGGGGGGGGAGGGAAGGAAGGGGGGGAGGGAGGGAGGGCATGAAGAGTTATCCATGCTCTAAGGAGGCACTGTCTTTAGTTGAAGAATGAATTTGATTGAGAAATTCAGTTCTCTTTTGTCTACATGGACAATTAAATGTTTTACTTGTGTATAGATGAATGCTCATCAGTCAAATTTGTTGTTGGGCAGCAGACTTTCTCGTTCTATGCAAGGTATTTATGAGACTATTAACACTCAGATGGAGGTTGCTCAGCAGTTGTCACGTCGTATCACATTACAATCTCAGGCTCTGAAATTACCTGTTATACCAAAAGAGGAACTGGAGAGCATGTTATCGAATTTGAAGATGCAGGATATGGCTTCTCAAGAACGCCCTGTTGTTAGGACAAGGGGTCGCTTAAGTTCATCTGGTCCATTGGATTTCTCGCCAGCCAACCGCACAGTGAAAAGTTCCCTCCAAACTCCATCAAAACAGCTTATTTCAACAGGAGTCCGTGCTGGCTTACAAGATAGTACAAGGAGGAGAAGAGACTCAGTTGATAAGGTACTGTAGATAATGTTTGGCCTGTACAATTTCAGAATTTCCATAATATTTCTCATACAGTAGAAATATCATGATTTCTGGTTTTCTTTTGCTTATATTAGACGGTGAAGTTTTTTTTTATAGTGACTAATAAGGTCTTTTAGTGCAATACAGCCCGCCATCCTAAACAAACCTATGTCGGTTTTGGTGGGAGGGTTTTTGGCCAATCCCAGGGTCATTTTGGCTGTTCTATTCTGGCTGTTTGGAGATTTCAGCTATTCATGTATTCAAATCGAATTTGTGAATGCATTCCACATGGAGTTGGGAATGTTACATGTACAATAATAAAATAAGATGCATATTCTTTTGGAGAAATACTAGTAGGAATATATGTTTATATGAAACATTCAACTTTTTCCCTCTGCTTGGCAGTTGGGCACCACATTTATTTGGAAGTCATTTTGCTGGTTGTGTGGTTCCTCATCAAAGTATGACTTGTACATTTAGAAATCATTATTTTATGTCTGTTGTCATGTGTTATATGCTCAATCATGTCTAATCAGGTGGAGTGAGATAAGAACTCCTCTGATTTTTTTTAATTTTTTTTTTAATATTATAATTTATTTTTAGGGGAAGTTTTGTCAAGGAGCCATGAAGACCAATACTATGTCTGTTTGAGATGATGCCATGTTCACTTGATCATATTGTATATCTTTTGAAACACATTTGCGAATTAAGAGCTCTTCTAATGTGAGGGAGATGATTTTCTTTCAGTGGTGATAGGGATGGCAAGCTGCTTACAAATCTTATGTCTTATAAGGTCCACCATGATAGATGCATTGGCATATATGGGAAGAAATTATCTTACAAAACGATGTTTCTTGATTTTTGCATGTTATGAATCCACATTGGCAAGCTTCAGGACATAATTGAACCTTGTATGGTCCTCAAAGGAGGTTATGGCTTAGATTAGAGATTGAGGTTCCTCATCTGTATGTTGATCCACGAAGAGAAGGATTGTCACCCTTGGTTGATATTCATTCCTGAATTGTCAAGAGTATTTTTATAACTGTGTTGCTCCTTGCATAATCGCTTATTCCATGAGGCTTGCCACCCCATATAATTTGATATATCTAGGTTGATGGAGTGCTGATTCGTTCTTCTTGATTTGAGAAAGGGCATTGATGGAGTAGTCTGGGATTCGCTAAAGCATATCATGCATCGCATGAGCATTTTACCTGTTGAGAAAATATGCCAAGAAGGTGATCGTTGTTTGTTGGCATATTAGACAAGCTTCTGAATTACCAATATTTCTTGCTGCACATTACTTCCATCTCTTTTGCATGAAGGTGGTATCAATTTTTTGATGTTCTCACTGCCTTTGTAAGAGGCTCACAATTGTCTTTGAGTGTTGATCACGATTTCAGATTAGCTAAGCTAAAATAAACTAACAATACATTCCTTTATATGCACTGGAATGGCTCACTTTACTTGGATTGACATATTCTATTGAGTCCTCTGATTTCCTGATAATCATAGATGTGTTCTGTACATAGTGAAAGGAAATTTCATGGCAGTCTGTGAATCTGAAATGGACCCAATTAGAAATATGTTTGAACAAGAAGAATCTTTATCGATTGATGTGAAGCATAGACCTATTGCTTCCCTCTATAGTTTATTGAGTCATATTTGACAGCTAAAATGAAAATAATATAGAAAGAGAAATAGAACAACCAGAGTTTTGGAGACTTGCACGAGGTAGCATTGGCATTTACGGGAAACTCTCTCTCTCTCTCTCTCTCTCTCTCTCTCTCTCTCTCTCTCTCTCTCTCTCTCTCTCTCTCTCTCTCTCTCTCTCTCTCTCTCTCTCTCTCTCTCTCTCTCTCTCTCTCTCTCTCTCTCTGGTTTTAGATTTCTAAAGCATAGGTTTAAACTTAGGAGTATGTTTAATTTTTTAAAGTGTCAAAAGTTTTTGTGTTCACCTTTGGCTTTTCAAAGGGAAAATCTAAATTTATTTCTGAAGGAGGATTTTCTTGAAGAACATATTTTGTAGAATTATCTCCAAATATTTATTATAAGAAAAAATATACTCTCATGACATTTGAACAATGATCTAGAAATTTATGACAAAGGCTGGAATTTTTTAATGTTTGTTCGGTTCATTTTTTGGGGACCAAACGCCTACTTCTTTCCTCTCTGTTAATGCACATGCATTTTATTTAGGGAGTTGTTGTTAAAGCTTGAGTCCACAGCTTCCAGCTGTTGAATTCATTGCTTGCTGCTGTACCGACCTTCATTGCTTCCTTGTTTCCCTTGTGAGAATCTAGGTGCTTGGACAATGAACCTTAAGCTTTAGCCTTTCAAGCCCGGTGCACCTTGTTTGTGAGACCTTCAAGCTCTACTTTAAAAGACTTGGCTCAATCCTTGGAATTGAACGTAGCAAGTTAAATCAACTTTGCATATTCCAGCTCATATATCACCTTGCAATGTTATTTAATCTATGGACAAATTACAATGTTAAATGAGTAAATTGAGTACATAGATCTCATATGTATACACACATTTATACATATTGCATAGCATGTGGGGGCGTGCACATGCACACACACACACACACACACACACACGCATATACATCTATAAAAAACAGCAACATACCTTACTAACCTGACCACCTTGATGCCAATATTAATAGATGCTAGTATTGGAGAGGAACTAGTACATGGCACTTGCCAAGATTGGGATGCATTTTGGTCAGATGCGAATAGTGATGCTAGTAGTGGGATGCCAATATTTGTAGGTACCAGTAGGTACCAGTAAGCATCACACGACATAGGCATTGGTCAACACTAAAGGCCCTGTCTCTGTTGAAACTCAAGACACTTGCCAAGGTTGCAAATGGTGAGAGTCCACCATAGGCAAATTTACCTTCCTTGAATTTGCCCTTTTGTCAAATTTAAGGATGGGAGAACTCTCTATAATCGGATTTGTGGATGGCAAAATTGCCCTACTTGGAGCCTACCTTCAATGAGTTTGCCTTGGATCACCCAAAATTTTTGGTACTTGGATCTAGGTGAAATTTTTTGTGGGGAAAATTTGGCCAATTTGCCCACTTAGATTTGCAATAATTGCCAACTTAGCCTTGACCCATTTAGCATCATCCTCAAGGATTAAGCTTTAAGGCCAATCTACTTAAATTCGACCCATGCTTGGATTTATCATAGCAAAATTGTGGTTTGTAGGAGTCCCCTTGGAACTTGCCCTCAATGTATAGGGCGAAATGAATAAGACATGTTTTATTTGTTTGCCTTGGCGGAGTTCACCATTTTCAAAATTGCTTTAAATTGCCCTACTTGCCGTTAGTGGATTTAGCGAATTGGGGTGAAGGGATAAAATTGGACTAAGGAGACTTGGAATGAGGGGAAATTTGTCAGAATTGAGATTGGGCAAATTTTAGTTGATGGCTAACAATGTACTTTGAGACATATTTG
>CM035439.1:15929883-15937383 GCA_020310875.1 Ceratopteris richardii
GCATCCATTATTTTATTCTCTTTCTACCTCAAGGTATTCCATCATTGACATCAAGATATTTGTCACCACGTCCAAGCAGCTATCAATTTCATAGCATATTTAGATTGAGATTCGGTTGTCATTTTATTTCTTAGTGCTTTTTTGGAAGTAACTTGTTTGATTCCATCATCATTAGAATGCCTCTTTCTGTGCAGCTGGTCTTTTCATGTGAGTGCATCCTCAATGGTGGAATGTCTCTATGTGATCCAGAATTATTCCTGCACAAAGGGACATTTTCCGCATTATTAACCATCGGTGTTTCTTTGATCAATTGTGATACTACCCTGGCAGCCTGCCCTTTAGTAGATGGGATTCTTCTTCAATGAAATTCTTAATCTTTAAACACTCTGACCTTGCACTTCGTATATGTGACAATTAATGTCACCTCCTGTTTTGTTGTGGAAGTATACATGATTCACAGAAGGAACTTGATCTTCACTAATCATGTATTCCACTCACGCCATCAACTTGCAGGATAAGCATGTAAAGGAAAGCTTCCTCAGTATCTTAAAGAGTACATATTTTATTCTGGTTAACCATAGTAATTGTGAGAAACTCTCCAATTTCCTTGAAGACAGGTGCAATCGAAGGGGGGAATTTGATGAGCTCCATCCAAGCAAGTGATTCAACTTTTAACGCTTCTTTAAGAAGTGGTAGAGGCTTCCGTGCATTAGGACACATGACCTAGTTGAGAACATTTATGTGTAGGAAGTCTATTTTGTCCTTTTGTCCCTCGAGTATAAGCTCAAATACACTGTTGCATATCTGAATCATTGATCTAATTCTTGTGCTACCTTTATGAAAGAGGGGACTCTATCCGTAAAATAGCTAACTACCCCTATCATATCAAGCATCTGACATCTTGATAACATGGAGGCGTGCTACCATCCCATTTGCTGCCAATGGGTTCTTGTTGCAAGCATCTGCAAGGATGGCTCCGTTGTTCTAATGGAGAGCTCCATGAAGTTTTCTGCTGCAGACTCTGCCCTATTTTCTCTATTACACCACCCTTTTGCTGAAGAAAAGGGAGCACAAGGTTGAACATCTAGGGGCATGTTTCACAGTTGGTAAAGGCACAGAAAGGTGGACTTCCCGTGCAAAACAACCTATAAACAGAAATTTGTTAGCCATTTTGTCAGCTCATACATTATATTAATATAAGGTCTACAGAGAAGCAAATCAAAATCTGTTAGCCATTTTGTCAGCTCATACATTATATTAATGTAAGGTCTTCAGAGAAGCAAATCACCATTGAAGTGTTCCATAATAATTCCAACTCATCAATATTTTTACATCATGTTGTGTCCAATTTATAACAGTAACTTAATATAGATTCAGCTTTGTATTCAGCACTAGCTTAATATAGATTCAGCTTTGTATTCAGCACTAGCTTAATATGGATTCAGCTTTGTGATTATTTTTTTTGTGCCCAACCTCAACCGAGGCCCCTTGTTACATGTATGAAGCTACTTTCAGGCGCCCTTGTTTGAAACCTTCCTATATAAAGGAATGCAATACACATCTCAATAAGCTATTCAAGGCTGGTGGAAATTGCTTGTGTTTCATCCATCATACATAGAGGACAATTGTTGGACATCCATATGACAGAGTTACATTCTAGCCATCTGAGTTTCTAACCGAGTATGCACCATGCTCGTGCAGTGAGGCTCAGCATATCTCAGGTGTCCTAATGATGATCTGCCATCCGATTATGAGTAGAGCCCCTGTAGGTTGTACTACATAGTACAATTGTTAATTCTTTTCATTGTTCATGTATAGTTTCACTACATATTATGTATCTGGATTTTAATATGCTTTGCTTGATGATTAGAAGCATTTCCAACGTCATTGGAAATGAGAACCAAACAATGTTTTCGATACTGATTCGTTGCTCATATGCTGCTTGCAAAAAAGCCTGGACTTCAATTCATAAGTACTACGTACATACAAGGAAGCAGTAGTTTCTGTGTCCAGAAATGGAAATCAGTTACATCTGTACCCATGATTTCAACACAGTTAAGAGTCCATTTCGACAAATTTTTGCTAGAATATCGATTATTGCTTGCATCTACATGAAATATGCATGTAGCTAACAACCAGAAGGATAACGCACTTTGTTTGTTGTTTTGCAACAGCTCAAACAACTGTTTTACATTTCAATTTTATATAAAACCCTTGCAAAGGATGAGACTGGGAAATGATTGAAATTTTAATTGATGATACAACAGTACTTGCAATTCCTCTGAAAGGGTTGATATTAATTCTGTAGCTCACTTCTAGTCTATGAGCACTGCGCATAAGAGCTTTACACTGGGATGCCAACCAGCTGTGAAATTCAATAGGCTTTTAAAAACGAGTTAGGAGCTTAAAGTGATAGTAGAAATCATCAATCTGGTTTATGAATTCCGGGCATCTACTTGTTAGTTTACTAACCTGCAGTATTAAAGGAAAAAAGCATACCTTTTGAAGTAGTTTCCTTGATTGCTATTGAGGAATTTGTGAAGTTTGAAGGCATAATCCATACTGATTATCCTGAATAAAATCTGTGGCATGTGTGACATTCAGTTCTGGGTCGATGTGGGGGCTGCTAAAACAACAGTAAAGAGAGCAACTCCTGTAAAGAGGTTTGATGCACTTTCCTCAATAAGCAAAGACACGCTCAAGTCTGAACCCATAACTTCAAGGAAAGAAGCGCTCTATAGTCCTGAAGGTCTCTATTCGAGGACTGGAGCAAGACAGGTGAAAACAGATATGTCTGTATTTGGTAGTGGTCATGTAGAGAAATATTCCAGGGAAGTGATGGCCAATGCTCAATCGGGTAATGAACTTGTTACTGTGTTTTAATTACTCCATTTTCCCCCTGTTTTGTGAGTTCCATGGTAACACAATTTTCTGTTGACAGAACGAATGTCCTCTGCACAACCTGATAAACTAATGGCAATGGGTGGGGGTTTCACTGCTGCACAACCTTTGCAGCAGAAAATGGCACAGATGGAAAGTCCAACTACTGTTTCAGCTTCTTGGGGACCAGTAGTAACTACTGATACATTGCAGGTAGTTTCACAATCAAAATTTTCTTGGACATTTTGATTTGGTAAATTGAAATATTTGACAAGAATTTCAAGTCAAATGTACAGGCTTATGCTCCAACTGGACCTCAATCCATGCCCAAGACTCGTTCTGAAAAGAAACCAAGCAAAAGCTTTGGCGAGGTCTGTATGAATGACCCCTCATCAAACATTAGACTTGAACTCAGTCAAAAGGGTAGATTCTAAAGAGTACTAATATGGATGTTCTTAAGCAGGAAATAGATAAAGCATTGCCTGCAAGTGTGATATGTGAGGGAGCTTCAGTATCAAATTTATCCTTCACAAAAGCTGTTGCTCACTCACAGCAGACAGCAGCAGTGTCAGATCTGGAAGGTGGACCTACAGTAGCTGTGCTGTCAGTGCCTCCTCGAATAACTGAGATCCAAAGAACTGAAACTTCACGTGCACAGGTAAATGCAAATGTTTCAGGCATACCTTTGTCCGAATCGGTGTAATAATCTGGAAGCACGGCAGGATCCAAATTTTCAAACTTATATGCACTCTCCTTCCATGTGCAGGTACATCCATCTCAAGCTTTTGAAATAAAGAAACCAGAGTTTCAGATAAGTAAAACTGATACAAGCATCAATGAGCGCACTTCAGCATTCCCATCATTTGGCCTGGCGAGTGTATTGAAGAGCTCAAGCAACTCTAACTCCACATTTGCTATCAGTATGTCTTCTTCTGAGCAAGGTACTGGACAGATGACTAGCATGCCAAAACCTTCAGAAGTATGTGATACTCCTCTTTCTAGTCCCCCGAACATTGTGCAATCGGTTTCAAGTATGCCCATATGTCAGACTCTGAGTTTTTCAAGCTCAGAGACTGCATCTTCTCTGGCATTCCCTGCTCATGCTCCAGGCTCAACGCTCTTTACAAGTGTGCCCCAAAATAACAACATAAGTTCTACACAATCGTCTGTTCTTTTGTCTTCTGCAGCTGGTGTTATTGCTCAGGCTTCATCTCCAGCTCTAAATGTGTCCTCTCAATCAGCTGTTAAAGGTGATGGTATCCCTAATGTCATGACAACTGAACCGTCTGTGGCTCCTCTAATAGTAAATTTTTCCCATCCAGCAGTGCAAGATTCTTCAAATGATAGTGATGAAGAAGAAATGGAGGAAGAAGCTAATAATGCAACTGTTTTCGGGTCTAGCAGTTTCACAGGTTTTGGTCTTGGTTCAACCCCACCTGTTACATCTCAGCGATCAACCCCCTTTGGTCTTGGTTCATCTTTCTCACCTACAGAATCTAGCCCGTTTGGTGGTGCTTCTGTCTGGAATCAACAAAGTTCTTCAACTTTGAGTGGATCTCCAGGACAATTGTTTAAGCCTGCATCCTTTTCCATTCCAGCAGCACCAGTGACAACAACACCAAGCTCTTCATCTCCTTTCGGTCAAACAGTCACTTCTGCAAATGCTGGACAAAGTGGGTTTGGTACCGTTGGTTTAATTACTCCTCAGGTGACTTCTGGTGGACAACAGGCATTAGGTAGCGCTTTAGGTTCATTTGGGCAAACAAGGCAGATAGGAAGCCCCTTTGGCACCCCTAGTGCATCTGGTTTTGGATTCACAACGGGTGCAGGTTTTGCAAATACAGCATCTAGTGCAGGATTCTCTAGTGCAGCAACTGGTGGCGGTTTTGCAAGCATTGCAGCAAGTGGGGGTTTCGCGAACATTGCATCAGGTACTAATTTTGTGCTGGACCAGGTACTAGGTTTTGAGGGCAAGAACACTTAAAATGCACATGTTCAGTAGGCAGGCGATCTCTTATGCAATTACATCAATTACCAAAAATGTACAAAGTATTGCATACATTTAAAACTGATAATTTGATTTAATTATTTTTCAGGTAGTGGTTTTGCTGGTTTCGCCGGTGGAGCAGCTGGAAATAGTTCCCCAAGTCCTAATCAAGGTGGATTTGGTGCCTTCAGTGGTGGTGCTTTTTCTGCTTTTGGAGGGCACACAAATCCAAGCCTTTTTACTCAGATGAGGAAGTAACCCATATAAAATATCATGAATCCACTTTTACGAACAAAGCACGATCAACATCATTGTAAATATGAAGTAGAGGACTACCAAGTGAAATCGTGTATTGACCACATCTAGATAACAGAGGAATATGCTCGTGTATCATATTTGTGCAGTATTTCCCTTATTCTGAAGTGAATGTTTGACTCTTGCTAGCACCATTAAATTCTAAAGATAGTGCAAGCTGATATTTCTTCAAATAAGCAATTTTCCTACCAAAAAGTGTTTTTGGTTTTCTTGCATAGTTTTTCATTCTAGTCCACAGGAAACTCAAGTGCTGGATAATATTGCCTTAAGTTCCGAGGTAACGATACAGGAATTGTTGGACCACATCGAGATAACAGAGGAATATGCTCGTGTATCATATCTGTGCAGTATTTCCCTTATTCTGAAGTGAATGTTTGAATCTTTGCTAGTACCATTAAATTCTAAAGATAGTGCAAGCTGATATTTCTTCAAATAAGCAATTTTCCTACCAAAAAGTGTTTTTGGTTTTCTTGCATAGTTTTTCATTCTAGTCCACAGGAACCTCATCAAGTGCTGGATAATATTGCCTTAAGTTCCGAGGTAACAATACAGGAATTGTTGGACTCTACATTTGTAATATGAGAAAAATGCATTTGAGAGAAGCAGAGCTCTGCGGAAGATCTTGATAATATTAGGGCCACAGCATTAAATGTATGGGACTACTGACATGCTCATTCTGCACAGAAAATGCAGTAGTTTTCAGAAGTGTGTGGTTGTAATGAGTTTTATGGTAATCAAGTGGCTGATTCTCCATATCTTTCTGAATACTTCCTTGTCGCTTGTCAATAAGGATTTTGTTTTCTATTGTTGCTATCTAATTTCAACAAGTTCTTTGAACTTTTTCCCCCTTTTGAATAGTGGCCAATCTAGCAATCAAACAACCTGGCATGGTCCATGATGATCAATATACATGCATAGCATACTGGTAATGGGGTGACATGGTGATTTTGCTTCTCCAATTTGTTGAGTAACCACATGTATACCTTTCTTTTGGGGGTAGTGTAAGAACTTCATGATTACTAAGTATAATTCTAATAACTATGCGAAGTCATTTTGGAGTATAGGAGCTTATCTGAGGATTTCAGGATAAGCTCGAGAGGGAAACTTTGTGATTAGTGTTTTCAATCAACAAACAATGGCGTGGACACAAATTGCAACAATCATGGGAACAAGGGGTTATCCTTGTTTGAATGATCTTCTAAGGGGAATTGCTTTGACAAAATATTATTAATGGCCACTCTTCTAAACGAAGTGGAGAGCAAACACATAAAATAAGTGATGAATCTTTTCCCAAGACCTAAGTCGTGCAGGAATTGAAGGATTAAGTCCCATTCAGTAGTTGTCACATGCCTTGTTGAAATCAATTTTGACAAGGATGAATTGTTGTTGGTCTTTTTGGGCCATATTCATGTTCTCCCTAGAGAGAGATTAGTATTGATGATAAACCTTCATTTAATAAAACCTTTTTGCTTTGCTCAAACTTGCTCATGATCGGGCTGAGTCTATTAGCTAAACACTTTGAAAAGATCTTCTATAATGTGTTTACACGAAGTATGTCTCCAATTGTTAAAAGATTTCTCTAGATGAATAAGATTGATAACTCCTTGGCTGATGAATGTAGACATATGGGAACTCAAAGAAAATAGAAGAGTAAAACTCTTTGGTTCGAACATGTTTGTCAAGTTTTGTCACCATAATTTTGTTGTTGTGCCTCACGTCTGGTATATAGTCTTTAGATTTTGCCTTCCTTAGTCACTAAAACAGTGAGTGATTGTGTTTCCCAAATTTCTCTTTCAAATAGATTTTAGGAGAAAAAGCAAGAACTTTTTGGTTCAATGTTTTCCATGGCTCTAATTTTATGTTTAATCTGAATCATTGCTTGAATGTTCCCTTCTTAAATTGCTTGGGTCCATTTGCCTTAAGAAGAAGTATGTTTGGTCTTCTATGAATGTCAGTAGTCACTTTTGTTCTATGCAAGAGATTTGTTGAAAACCCCAAGATATGCAGCCACATCCGCCCAACAAGAAAAAATTTGCTATGAATGTGTGAATGGTGAATTATTATACGTGGGTTTTAGGGTCTACAATATGTATGTCTCCTAGGCAATGATCAAGGACAAGCACTATAAAATTAAACTTAAGTTCATGGAGTACTCAAAAGTACACATTTGGATGCTAGTAACCAGTTGCCATTAACAACAGAAGATTAGAGAGAACACAAAGGTAGAGACATACACACAAAGAACTTACGCGACATACATAATTGCAAAGCTTTCGTGTATTACTTTAGGGCATAAACATTTAGATTCTAGTTGTACA
>CM035439.1:15942383-15944883 GCA_020310875.1 Ceratopteris richardii
GGTGCATACAGATGTTTGGGGACCAAGCAAGGAGCCATCCATATCTGGATCAAGGTACTATGTGTCTTTTATTGATGACTATAGCAGATGGACTGTCTTGTACTTCATGAAGCATAAAGATGAAGTATTTAATTGTTTCAAAAGGTATCTTGCATTAGTTGAGAATCAAACAGGTAGACATTTGAAGAGGCTAAGGTCAGATGGTGGTGGAGAATATTTCTCCAATGACTTTGAAGATTTCTTGCAGGAAAGAGGCATCAAGAGGGAGATTACTACAAGGTACTCACCTGAACAAAATGGGGTAGCTGAGAGAAGGAATAGGCTCATTGTAGAGACAGCTAGGTCTATGCTTAATGAGAAAAAACTACCAAATTATCTTTGGGCAGAGAGTGTATCTACTGCCACATACTTAATCAACAGGTTGCCATCAAAGACACTTGATGGAATGACACCCTATGAGGCTTGGCATGGTAAGAGACCATCTCTGGATCATTGCAAAATCTTTGGGTGTGTTGCATATGTGCATATTCCCTCACAGGTAAGGGGAAAGCTAGACCCTAAGGCTGAAAAGTGTATCTTCATTGGTTATGATTTGAATCAGAAAGGATACAGGTTCTATAATCCCTCAAACAAAGGCTTCAAGGTAAGCAGAGATGTTATATTTGATGAAAATGATTCATGGTATGAAAATGAGTGCAGGAAAATTAGCCTACCTTATGATATGGAAGAAGACTTTCCAAAACTTATCAGGCAAGAACCAATTCAGAAAGAGGACACAAGCTCAGATGATGAAGACACCATCAACATTGAAGAATTCAAGGCTTGGAAATCCAAAGGGAAGATGAAGATGAAGCAACTAGAAGACAATCCAGAATCCTCAACTCAAGCTATGAGGAGATCTCAAAGAGAAAAGAAGAAACCAATTAGGTATGGGTATGATACTTCACTTGTAACCAAGCACTCTGTATATCTTGCAAAGGATATCTTGAATGAAGAACCAGGTACATTTGAAGAAGCAATTACTAAACCAGAATGGAAGGAAGCAATGGATGAAGAAATGGAGGCTCTCAAGGAGAGTGATACTTGGGACTTGGTACCCAAGAAGGACTCCATGAAGGTGATAGGATCCAGATGGATCTACAAACTCAAGAGGAACTCAGATGGTACAATAAACAGGTATAAAGCTAGGTTGGTAGCCAAGGGTTTTGCACAAACCCAAGGCATTGATTATGAGGAGACATTTTCTCCTATGGCCAAGATGCCAACTATCAGAGTTATGGTAAGTGTAGCTGCATCCAAGAATTGGAACATGTACCAATTGGATGTGAAGAATGCATTCTTGAATGGATGGATATCTGAAGAGGTCTACATGTCACAACCACCTGGCTATGAAGATCCCAACAAGGTAAATCATGTTTGTAAATTGAAGAAGGCTCTGTATGGATTGAAGCAGGCACCTAGAGCATGGAATTACAAGTTGACAACCTACCTCCTAGATCAAGGATTTGTGATGAGTAAAGCAGACATTTCATTGTTTATAAAGAAGAACAATTCAGAGGTAATATACTTGTGTGTCTATGTTGATGACATCATTATTACAGGTAATGATGTGAATGGGATAAGACACATCAAAGGTCAAATGATGAAGGAATTCAAGATCAATGATCTTGGATTATTGAAGTACTTCCTAGGACTTGAATTGGTCTACACAAATTCAGGTATATTTATTACTCAGAAGAAGTACATTCAGGACATGGTCAAGAAGTTTAATTTGCAGGAAGCTAAAGTCTCAAACATTCCTATGGAGGTCAACCACAAACTCAGTGCACATGAAGGAGAAGAACTCAAGGATATTACAGGTTACCAAAGTTTGGTAGGTAGCCTTAATTATGCTACCTTAACCAGAATTGATATATCATATGGTGTTAGTGTACTTAGCCAATTTATGCATAAACCAAGAGTACCACATTTGGAGCCAGCCAAGAAGATAGTAAAGTACCTAAAGGGAACACAAAATCATGGTTTGTACTTTCCATATTCATCAGACATTGACATTAAGGTATACTCAGATGCAGATTGGGCAGGTTGCAAGGATGACAGGAGGAGTACATCTGGTTACATATGCTTTGCAGGTGATAAACCAATTTCTTGGTCATCCAAGAAACAACCCACAGTAGCTCTATCATCTACTGAGGCAGAGTACAGAGGGCTAGCCAATGCCACTCAAGAAGCAATATGGTTGAAGCTATTATATTCAGAATTGGGCCTATACACAAGGCCACCAATCATATTTGGTGATAACACAAGTTCACTTCACCTAGCAGCTAATCCAGTGTATCATGCTAGGACAAAACACATAGAGGTTCATTACCACTATGTGAGGGAGAAATTACTTAGCAAGGAAATCCAATTATCATATGTGTCTACTAACATACAATGTGCAGATTTGCTTACAAAAGCTCTGGATGGGAGCAAGCTATGCAGGTTTAAATCCATGATT
>CM035439.1:15967383-16009883 GCA_020310875.1 Ceratopteris richardii
CTCATGTGGTTTAGAAATGAGCTTGCCAAGAGCATGGAGTAGGCTCCTCAAGCTTCTAATCAAGTAAAAATGGGGGGAGAAGCCTTCATATAGATTTGGGAGGGGCTCTCCAAAGTACATCTCATGTGGGATAATTCCCCTGAAAGGAGAATGACTGTAGGTTACTTCTTACTTGCCCAAGAGATAGGTCCTGAGCCAAGCAAGAATATGTATCCAAAAGTAGACTATCAAGAATCAAGATCACCATCCCAATCTGAATATGAATATCCGACAAGTTTGATGCCCCCTCTGTACCAAAGACCATGTGGTCGGGTGAGGGCAAGGTAGCAAAGTAATATCTCAGTAGCATCCCAATGTGTCTGTCGAGGCTGATGTGCAAACTGATTGAGTATACCAATTGCATAGGCAATATCTGGTCTAGTGTTGCCAAGGTAGAGTAATGCGCCAACAAGTTGTCAATAAGTATGCACATCCACAAGTAATGATGAATCCTCCAATGTGATCTTGATGTTTGGATCAAGTGGCATAGATATTGAGCGAGACTGGTCCATGTTATATCTAGAAAGAAGATCAGAGCAGTACTTCTTTTGTGATAGGAATATGCCTTCTTTTGTTTGCCAAACTTCCATACCCAAACGTGTTGGTGCAATTAAAACCAAGCGCACATACTTGGTTAATTAGCTCATGCTTGATTTATAAACATAACTTATGCAAGGCTTCATATGATCAACCTCTTGTAAAAATTCCTCACATTTATCCTTGTAAAAGTGATTCACATCCACATGGAGTTAAGAATCTCTAAAATCACAAATCATTTGGTTGTTGAGTGATGAGGGAATCTATCCTATAATTTAGGACTCACATTTTAGGTAGATGTTTGAATTTGAATTCAAACTTTGGCTCAAAGCGTAACTATAAGAAGAGGATCAAAAATACCCGCGTGTATCTCAAGCCTGAGATCATTTTGAAGGACATTCATTGTAAAGTGAGAGCTTATCTCATAGCTCACTCATCTCTCACACATTGAGAAATGTATGATTGCCAATGACATTGTATTCGATTTAGTAGATATATGATCATTACATTCTCATTTCACTTCTCTGTTATAACTCCATCAGAACAGTGATCTTCTCAAAGCTTGTTCTCAGTACCTAGTTGATCATTTGCCATGATTTAAAGCATGGTAAATTCAGCATACTATCTATTATACCCCTACAAAATTTCATTAGCATTGCTTCTCGGGGTTGTGAGATATTAACATATATTTGCTCACTGGTCTGTTGACTATTGCAGCCCATAAATGTCATGATGATGTGATTTGCTAAACATCTTTCTCTATGTGTAGTCCATCATTTTTTATGAAATCACTCATGATTGATATCTTACTAAGTTAATTAGAGTTCCCCAAAGGGAATTAAGCCAATTGCTACTGTGCTCAGAGAATTGTTCAAAACATTGAATAGGTGTAAGTATGGGTGGGAACATTCACAAATGAAATGGTCACCCTGACATCTAAAACATGGTCCTCTAGGGGCTTGTGGTCTCATTTGTCTCAATTGGGGCCTAGGATTAGGATTCGTATACATGACATTGGAGTATTCTGGCTCCCAATTGGATTCCATAAGTAGTGCCTCATATTGATATGGATAAGTTTCACTATGCTCAGGTGACTCTATGTAATAAGCTTGCGGACTATCTTCATGGGTGTAATCAGAACTCTGAGCATGAGGGTCATTTTTTGAGACTAAAGGGGTCATCGACACCAATGCTCTATTGGGTTATCCTCTAGCATTGCATACTTTACTGGAGTCACATTGGCAGGAGCTGGTGGTTGGCTTTCTAGGACCGGTTGTGGCCTATATGGTGTGTGATATTGTTGTTGGTATTGAGTTTGATATTGTTGTTGTGGCCTATAATATGGTTGTAGGTATTGGTTCGGATACCTACCTTGTTGGTAAGGTTGCTGATAAGTTTTTCTGATAGCCTACCTATTGTATGGACAATCTTGAGCCATGTGGTTTGTGTATTTTCTCTCAATAGTGCAATCTGGAGCACTAGGGTTTCCTTGGGGTTGAGCCATCATCGGGCAAACATTAGCCATGTGGTCCCCTCCACATTTGTAACATCGTTTCCATGAGATGACCGTTGGTGTTTGTTTATTTTGAACTTCTAGCTTCTTGGCAACCTGCTCAGCTATCTCATCTATCTCAGTGGAGGTTCTGGAAGTATGACTAGTAGAATTTTCTGAATCCTTATAGAGTTTGGACAATTCTAACTCCTCACCCAAGTTGTCTTCTATGTCAATGCACATCCGCACACACTCCTCCATGGATCTAGGTTCTTTCAAGTACACATATGATCTTTATTTGGTGCTTAATAAGCCATCTAAAAACAAGGCCACTTGTTTGGCTGGTGTGGGTAACTCTGGAACAGGGCATCTTTCTAAGTATTGTCTCTGTGATGATGGATTTTCACTTCAGAAGATGAAGTGGTGTTGCAAAATCTTTGCACTACACCAGCCAAATGAACTCCAAAGATATGTATTGGGACCTTTTAGCTTGCCAAAGGATGTACTAGACACCCTATGTACCTTGGAAGATCAATCTCAAAAGGATGAATCAAAACAAATATGTTGGAGTTGATCCAAGAACAAAAAACTTGCTATTTTTGTTCTTACACCTATTCAATGTTTTGAACAATTCCCTTTGTACAACAGCAATTAGCTTAATTCCTTTTGGGGAACTCTAATTAACTTAGTAAGCTAACAATCATGAGTGATTTCATAAAAAATGATAGACTACATGTAGAGAAAGGTATTTAGCAAATCATATCTCCATCTTGACATTCACGGGCTGCTACAATCATGAGACTAGTGAGCAAAGATATGCTAATATCTTATGATCCTGGGAAACAATGCTAATGAAACTTTACACGGTTATAATAGACAATATGCTGATTCTATTATGCTTTAAATCATGGAAAATGATCAACTACACACCGAGAACAAGCTCTGAGAAGATCATTGTTTTGATGGAGTTATACCGCAGAAGTAAAATGACAATATAATGATCATATATGTATTAAACATGTACAAATACAATGTCATTGGCGATAAAGCATTGCTCAATGTGTGAGAGGTGAAAGAGCTATGAGTTGAGCTCTCACTTCAAAATGGATGTACTACAGAATGAACTCTCTACCTCAAGATGCACGTGGGTCTTCTTGATCCTCTTCTTATACTTGATCTTGGAACTAAAGTTTGAATTCAAATTCAAACTTCTACCTAAAAGGTGAATGCTAACATATAGGATAGATTCTCTCATTGCTCAACAACCAAGTGATACGTGATTTAGAGCTTCCTAACTCCTCATGAGTGTAATCCACTTTTACAAGGGTAAATGTGAAGTACGTTTACAAGAAGTTGATCATATGAGGCCTTTCATGGGTTATGCCAATAGGTTGAGCATAAGTGAATTGATCAAGCATGTGGGCTTGGGTATAATTGCACCAAATGCTCCCCCTCAAGCATAACATGCTTAGTCTTCATTGCTCCTTGATTTCCTACAACCCAATCATCAATTTGAACATGTTCATCTTTGTTTGGGGGATTCTTGGACGAGAAGGAGTTTGAGGGTTTGTAAGAGAAAAAGGAAAGAATAAAGAAAGAAATGAGCTGGGAAACTTCACAGAGGAAATAACCTTGGAAGCTTCTGCAGAAGCACACCTTGGAATCTTTGAGCACAATCCGAGTCAATACTTCTGTGCGCACTACAGAGGGTGCTTAATTACAAAATACCAATTATCCCGAAGTCTTCTTGCAGTCGGCCTCCTCTGCACCAGTCCTCTACTTGCTTCAAGCTTATCCTTGTGCACACCTTGCACCAAGCTTCCACCAAGATGAGGAATGAGTATCTTCTGTCGGCATGCACACTGCACAGAGACCTTGAGGTCCTTGGGGTCTTGCTTTGCACTCTCTGCCTTCTTCCTTATCCACTCTTCTTGCACTCTTCACTTCCCCTTCTCTGTGTCGTCGTACCCTGGTGTCTCTTACACTTCTCTCTCCCTCTTACTTCCAGTGTGTCACCAAGAATAGCCTTTGCCTTTCTTTGTTGAGTGCGCCGGTTCCGTGCACTCTAACTGAAATACAATCTTGGTACCCTTTCGATGTCCCAAGATTGCCTTTTAAGTGGCAGCCAATGACTCACTACTTTGTCCTGTAGTGACTTTAGACTCAAAGCAAAATTCTTGATTGGGCGGCCCTATTTCCACCTTTGCGTACACGGCCGCTTCCCATACCTTCACCTTTTCCTTTTAATTATTTACTTTTGCACCTAAGACTTTAAAACACCCTTTGAACCTTAAGGGAATTAGAAAAATACTTCTGCAATACTTCCCCAATTTGACCCTGGAATTTTGATACTTTACTCTTGCCTATGCATAGCTACTTTACTCTTGCCTATGCATAGCTGTGACCTTGACTTTGCTAGTTTCAACCGGTTAGGGCTCAACACCATCCAATGCCTTTGTGAGTATATCTGCACATTGTAAATGAGTTGATACAAAGGATAGTCGAATACCCTTGCTGCGCATTTCTCCCTAACATAATGATAGTGTACTTCAATATGTTTAGTCCTTGCATGGAAAATTGGATTGGCAGCCAAGTGAATGGAACTCATGTTGTCACCAGAAATATTTGGAGTCCCAATTTCCAATCCAAGATCTGTAAATAGTGTCTTCATCCGCATTGCTTCTTGAGTAGTTATAGTAAGACTTCTGTATTCAGCTTCAGCAACTCTCCTGAATCCTTGACTTGGATCTTCAACAAATGCTCCTCCTTTTGTGAACCTTACTTGTAGGCCTTTCTCCACAATTTGTCCTACACTTATCAAGTTCTTTGTGATGGTAGGGACATAGAGTACCTTGCTAAGTAGGTTGATGTTTCCATCATGTGCTTTTACATTTCCTATCTTCTCCGCCAAATGCCTTGTATCATCACCTATTTGCACTTCATGCTTGTTCCTTGGATCTTCTAAATCTGATAGGAGGGCCACATTTCCAACCACATGATTTGAGCAACCTGAATCTATGTAGAAAACATGCTCATCAGATTTACCATGTGACATTGTCATATTCATGAGAAGTAGAGAGCCTTCTTGATTTGATCTTCTATGTAATTGTTGTAGTCTCTTCTCCCTTTGTATCCTCCTTGGTAGCTTGATTTATTGTAGTTGTTGTGGTTGCCATGGAAATTGTTGAGCCTTCTTCTTGAGTAGCCATAACCTCCTCTGTTGTAGCCTCTACCTCTTTGATTCTTAGAATTCCTAAAGCAATTCTGAGTTGATGATTAGTTAATCCACAAATAGAACAAGGATTAGAGTCTTGGGGTCTCCCCCTACCTTGTCTTCCTCCTCTGCCTCTACCTCTACCATGTTTTCCTCTACCTACATAGTTAGCTTGGTGTGTACCTGCTTCATCATCCACTTTCTTTCCTCTTCCTTTGTTATCTTTGGCTTTACTTTTATCAGTATACAAAGAAAAAGATTGATCACCTTTGGAACCTTCTCCATTCTTCATGAGCTTGGCCTCTTGAGTAAGTAGTTGTCCCATAAGTGTATTGAAATCTGGTACATGCATATCCATGTATAGGTCCATTGTTGTGGTGAATGCTTCCCACTTGTCATCTGCTTTTCGGCCATTGATTACTTGCCTTACAATTTGTTCTTCATCTATCACTTGTCCAATGCTTCCTAGTTGATCAGAAATATCTTTGATCTTTGTGACAAAATCAATCACATTTTTCTTGGAAGATTTCTTGCGTGTTGTGAAGTCCAACCATAGTTGGTTCTTTCTGGCCTTTGTGCTTGAAGAGAAGAAGGCCTCAAGTGCATTCCACACTTCCTC
The DNA here is from genome assembly GCA_020310875.1 of Ceratopteris richardii. Taxonomy (NCBI): domain Eukaryota; kingdom Viridiplantae; phylum Streptophyta; class Polypodiopsida; order Polypodiales; family Pteridaceae; genus Ceratopteris; species Ceratopteris richardii. The sequence goes on from CM035439.1 coordinate 15,973,285, forward strand.
TGATGTTTTACAACTTTTAATGTGAGGCAACAAAAAATCTGAGATAGAGTTGAGGAGATAAGACCTTGCAAGTGCATCCTTGGAGCACCATCTGCTCAATCTTTCTTGCTCTTCTTGTGTAGGTTGACCTTTATTATTGAAACTTAGCATAACTTTATCTCTAGCTATATAACCACATAGATTCTTGCATTGAAAATAAGCTTCCATCCTTAAAGACCAGGTTGAGTAGCTACCTCTATCCAATTTATCAATTGATGAAGGAAATCCATCTCCTATGTTATCCAACTTTGCTCTGATACCAATGTGGTGATGGATTTGCACTTGATGAAGATGAAGTGGTGTTGCAAAATCTTTGCACTACACCAGCCAAATGAACTCTACAGATATGTAGTGGGCCCTTTTAGCTTGCCAAAGGATGTATTAGACACCCTATGGACCTTGGAAGATCAATCTCAAAAGGGTGAATCAAGACACATATGTTGGAGTTGATCCAAGAATGAAAAACTTGCTATTTTTGTTCTTACACATGTTCAGTGTTTTGAACAATTCTCTCTGTACAATAGCAATTAGCTTAATTCCTTTTGGGGAACTCTAATTAACTTAGTAAGCTAACAATCATGAGTGATTTCATAAAAAATGATGGACTATATGCAGAGAAAGGTATTTAGCAAATCATATCTCCATCCCGACATTCACGGGTTGCTACAGTCATCAGACCAATGAGCAAAGATATGCTAATATCTGATGATCCCGAGAAGCAATGCAAATGAAACTTTGTAGGATTATAAGAGACAGTATACTGATTCTATCATGCTTTAAATCATGGCAAATGATCAACTATGCACTGAGAACAAGCTCTAAGAAGATCATTTTTTTGATGGAGTTATAACAGAGAAGCAAAATGACAATATAATGATCATATATGTATTAAACATGTACAAATACAATGTCATTGGCAATCAAGCATTGCTCAATGTGTGAGAGGTGAAAGACCTATGAGGTGAGCTCTCACTTCACAATGGATGTACTATAGAATGATCTCTCTACCTTGAGATGCATGCGGGCAGGGAAAAAAAGAAGGGCGAATTTTAGCCCAATGGCGATTTTTTGGAGAATTTAATATATTTTGGCTATTTATTCTGAAGATGAAATATTAAAAATAGCCATTTTTTTCTAAGGTTTAGGGCACATTATGTACTGATTTTCGCCATCCTCTGAGATAATATTTCGATCCTATTACATGTTCGCCCACAGGTTCGGAGCATTTGAGCGTGTATATTCGCCCGCATAGGCTCTAAGCATCGATCGGGACTAGAGGTTATCGGCAAGTTTTGCTTCTTCGTGTGCCTCCCTGTGTCATTTCAAGATTTTCTCCTTCTTGATGTGCATTTTGTAATACTTTTTTATATGTATTATTAATAGCAGGAGGCTTGAGATGGGCAGTGGATGCGCTTCATGACACGGGCAATTCGTGGATAAAATGTGAACTCCGATCTCTCGAATAAAGACATTGGTCGTAAGTTTGGAAGGTGGAAGTAACCGCAGTGCATACGAGGATGGAGAATTATTGAAGAAGGTGGCTACAGGAGAGCGCACAAATAAGTTGAACAAGAATTGAGTTGTGGTTTAGTGAAGTTAGAGAGGAGTAGCGCATGTAGCCAAATGTAGAAATGGATGTGTAAGTGCTGAAGGGGCTTGAGATGATGCAGTAATCAAATGAAGCTCTGTAAAGAAACTCTTATGCTGAACTGCTGTTGGTTGGTCACAATTCTATTACAGAGGATAAGTAGAGAAGGAGACTCGTACTCATCATCGTTGGTTTTTTTATGGATGCTGCACTTGCTATGGGGTAGAAAAGAGTGAAAGCATGCTTCTTTGAAAGTATAAATGATTCAAAGTTTCTTTCTGAATGAAGATTTGTTGCTCACAGAAGAAGTGGACTTGCACACATGCTTTTATGCTAGTCTACTCATGAGCATAGTTCATAATCTATTTTTTTAATGCGCGAATGTGTGAAATAGTTCTTAAATCCAATTTAATAAATAGGATGCAGAAATGAATAGGTCTATGTCTATTCAATCTTCAATCAGTATTCAAACAGCGTCAATATTGAATACCCTTTTTTTTTAATGATTCAAACAGCAGGAATGCAATAGAGCGTGAACAAGATATGTATCCATTCATGCTTCAATGGATTAGTTTCTAAAAACGGGCCATTTTGAAATGGTTGTTTCCATACTCTTTGGTATGAGTTTAAATTAAGGGATTTATTTCAGGTACTTGAGTTGCAAATACACGACATTGTGAAGTTAAATGGAGTATGTGGCACATTTTTCTTGGTGTTGAAAATGTGTACAATTGAGGGACATCTTACAAGAGATGCGCATTGCAACCAGAAGGATATATGGCACATCCTTATTTTTGTTGTTCTTATTTCTGCATTATGTACATAAGAGGAGGAGTAAGACAAAGAGGATGAATTCATCGCCTCCAAAGAATCAATTTGGGGAAATGAAGGTTATGATATCTGATCTTAGTGTCATGAGTAGAAGGGGAAAGAATAAGAGATCCTTCTAGGACCTTCTTAATGCAATCCTTTGAGATATTCCTCTTTCTTGATAGATCATCTTGTGCGAAGCGTATAAAAGCTGAGCTAGTCCCTGATATGTATGACTAAGAGAATCAGGATGTTCAATCTATGTGAACTAATGACATTTTCACTCATTGTAATAAGGTGTTTGACAAACAAGAAGAAAAGCTCATGTCACCATCATTCTATATATTTGCAGTTCCCATATTCCACATTCGATATAATACCCACATAAATTCATACAAGTGTAGAATATCCACCACTCCTTAAAATACACACCTGGGCCTGAGTTCTTGTAAGGAAAGTATTTGACCATACATGAGGTTGCAGAGTACCTTAAATATGAGACACCAGAGTTCATTCATTGCAGAATGCTCCTAGGAACCTTGAAGGTGCTTGTCATTGGGCAATGGAGGTAGAGAGTTAAGAAAATTATTTGGTGCATTATGCATAGATTATCAGAGGTACAATCACCGAAGGTATTTCTTCAGTCCAACAACTAAGGTTGAGATTGAAGTAGATTATAGCATGCATATATTTTTCGAGTACCAACCATCTTGTAGCTCATCATTATCAATGTTTTGGCACCTCCAGGTTGTATATTGGATAAAGGGAATCCAGCCAAAGTGAAGAAGTAGCACCCAGATGTGTGAGCTTTACAAACAGCAAAGGAAGTTCTGTCTAACTTTGGCATGTTGCACATGTTGAAACAGCACCCGACAAACAGGATTAAGGAGCAAGGTGATATGGATGGATATTCCTATGCCAAGAGAAAATTAAATTTAAGGTCCATTTCATGGGAAAAAGAGTTACAGGTAGATTGTGTAAGCAGTGGAGGCAGAATTGAAAGTCTAGAAAAGGAGAATCGAGGATTTTGGGTCAGTATTGCTGCTTATTTGATTTTTGACAAGCATCATGGTCAACAATAGGATGCATGCCTATTAGGGCTTAAGACCAGAAGTTGATGGAATTCCTAAGAACTGACAGTACGATTCATGTCAGGGCGCTACTTGGAACCCATGCTTACAGTGAAGCAACCGAGCACCAAGTGGACATGGGATGCCCAAGGCATCAAGGTTTCTTTAGATTAACTCTTGTAGGAGTTATTGATTATGTCTAAGGCATGCTATTATTATTATCTTAATACTCATTTTGAGGCTGTGCTATTTTTATTATCTATTTCTTCATTTTGTTGTTGTTCTACATTGTTGTTCTTGAGTTTCTAGAGTCATACTGCTTGCAGCATGGTGAAACTATAGTGGGGCTATTGAATCTCTTGTAATCAGAGTTCATTTTGTGATATGTTCAGATGAATGAGTTAATCCAGAAGGCCATGCTACCAAGGATTGATGTCAATATTCTGCCCTTCAAGGCTATTATGATAGCTGGCAATTATAGTTTCTATTAACACCCATGAGAAGCAGTTGATTGCATCAGAATACTCTAACATGGATATCGGTAAGACAGTTGTGATCATAGTACATACGAAATTCACACTGTGTGATAACACATGATTAAATTCAGAATGCCTTTCTCTTATAGATCCTCACTTGCAAAATACATCCATCTTCATATCTAAACAAAACTCTGGAAACACAACCATTCTTGAAGTCCACAGTAGAGCATTTCAACTGTTTTAGAAACTTAACATTAGAATATGTTTCGAGAAGAGATTGCAATAACAATTAAATCCAAAATACATATCCTTCCAGATTAGCAAAATCTCACATGAAGTGAGTTTACTATCTCTCACATTACCCTCTCCGAGCTATAAGTTGATTATTTTTGACATACGCACAACGGGTCCATTTATACAGTGATAAAATTTCTGTAACATGTTATTAATACAATGGCCTCCAAACTAAATTTACTAAGCTTATCTCTACAAAAAGGCTTGATATATATACCCAGTAAATATCAGACACTCTAGTCGTCCGTGCTGCTGATATATGTTCTTTCTTTAAGAGATCCATTTGTGTCTCTCTCACACCTTGGATGAGGATCAAGCAGTGAGAGTTCAAGAAAAGCTCTCTAATTTTAGCTGGAAGCATTAGATTTTTGTCAAGAATCTTATTTCAATGTCCATGCACCTTTACTATCATATGTGGAAAAGCTTTGAAAATCTGAGGGTGTTCTCAATCAGTATTGTGCCGACAACAGTTGTTTAATATCTACCTGAAGTATCGGTCTACTTTTCTGGTATGCTCAGGCTTCAAATCAATGTCAACAAGCCCAAGTGGCCTGTTAGTCGGTGGCTGTGGTAGAAGTCGAAGTATGCCAGTTGGAGTTTCTTTGGTATGAAGATGCATGGTTCTTGATTCATGGACATGTAGTGTACCACGTTGTTGATTATTGCAAACTGTCGGAGGGTAACAGGGTCAGGAAGTTGGCAGATTTTTTGCAAGATGTCTTGAATAGTGGGATCATGTTGTTGTAGCCCCATTTACATTTCTTAAATTGTAATTGTAGATTGTAGACCTATATTTAATGTAGCCCTTTATTTAAAATATGTATGTGTTGCTGCCAGGTTTGTGAATGGATCAGTATATCATCTAGGTAGACGAGAACGACCCCTTGTTGTGTAAGGTCATGAAAGATTGTATTGGCCATCCTTTGGAATGTGCTTCCCGCATTGGATAGCCCAAATGGCATCCGTTTGAACTGGAATAATCGCCATGTGGTCCTAAATGCTGTTTTATGGGCATCATTTTTGTCAAGTAGAATTTGCCAATATCCTGAAGCAAGATCAAATGATGTGAAATATTGGGACTTCCCACTCTTTGTTACACCTACATTTTACCTTATCAAAGTGTGGGTGGTGTTGTGTGTGTGAGAGTGTCTCAGAGAGAGAGAGAGAGCATGTGAAAGAAAAGTGCTGGACTATTTGTGTGAGTGAGAGAGGAGTGAGGGCAAAAGAGGGTGAGTAGTGAGAGTGTGCTGGACCCGGTGTGTGAACTTCTGAAAAATAAGTGAGATGAATATGTATACGGCTGGAGTGTATTCTATGTATATGGCTGGTGTGTAAATCGAGAGACATTGTACTCTATGTGCTGGAATATTTAGGTGTTGGACATTGTACTCTCGATGTGTGAACTGAGGGTGGGAGGGCCATTGTGGAACGAAGAAGTTAGTGAATTGACTTTGTCTCCCTGCTGTTTGGGCAGCTACAGTAGACTTGAGTAGGGAATCTCTGTGACTTTGTAATGCTAGTAAGAATCACTCGAGCTATCGCTGATCTCTAGAGCCCATGATCTCTCGGAGGGTGGGCTGCCCTGTAAATGGAGTCTCATATCCATCTCTGATGTCATATGTGCTACATCTGCATACAAAGTGCTTCTCATCCTCCGTCTCTACTCTCTATATCCTGCATATCAGCTCCTCTCTGAGAATGTCTGCATAGTGTAGCTCTACCTGTCTCAATCTCTAGTCGATGTGATGAGACCCTCAACTCGCAAATCGCTACCCTCGAGCTATGAGGCATGTAAGTATCCATGTAGCATGGTCCTTGGATGAGACCGTCTGCCAGTATGTCTAAGAACTGGTCTCGGTAGTGTGATCGTCTTGATCCCATGTGTGGTGTGTGCCATGTCTGACTAATGTAGAGCTGCCAGAGGTCCTGTCTGAGTGGGGCTCCTGGAAGTGTGCCTGGTGACATCTCCACTCTAAGATGGCTAAGGCTGCATATCCTCATGTGAGTCTATCAGTGGCTGCCTATCTCGGCATGTGTGTGTGTGTGTGTATATATATATACACATATATATTACACATATATATATATATTACAAAATATGTATAAACACAATAGTATATAATATATACACAACAGTACACACATCTATATACATAATATAATATACATATTCTGTTATATATTGTTATATATGTATTGATATTGTTACATACTATTATATACTGTTGTATATATAGATAGCAAGTATATAACTATATATATATATATATAATATACATATGTTGTTATATATTGTTATATATGTATTGATATTTTACATACTATTATATACAGTTATATATATATATATATATATATATATATATATATATATATATATATATATATATATATATATATATATATATATATATATATATATATATATATAATGTTATGTATATATATGTATGTTTTATTGCGTATATATACACATACACACAATAGTATAAGAGGTCTTCAGGAATGTGTAGCTCTCAACTCCAATAATCTATCTACATACAAACTACAATCAATGTCTAGATTGATATGTATGTGAGGTGTGCGTATGTATATGCACATGTTATGTGGCTACTTTGGTTGATATATATTAGGTATATATGCGCACATGTATGTGTATGCATAGGGCATTGGCAATTACACTCTATATGTAGGTGTTGGAATGTATGTGCAGGTTCTTGAAGGTGGTATGGCACTAGATGGTTGTGATGGAGGACACTTAGGGAAGAGCTCAAGGGTACCAAAAGAAGGAGATACAAGACAAAGAAGTTATTCTCGTTTGAAGGAGTTATTCTCGTTTGAAGGAGCATGCAAATACACTTGTTCTGCTAAGTTTTTGTTTATTTCTAATGTTAGAGCTAAGTATATTTGAATACTTAGCTTCTTGGATTGCTTGTATTATTTATCTTTGCTTCATTCTGAAGTGCAAAAAATTTAAATAGCATTCAATGTTTTACATTCTATAAACATGATTTGTTTCAACAATTTTTGAAAGGTGATGGTTATTCTTGTTTATCAGAAACCTGATGCAGAAACTGTAAATTCTATTGTTTTTAGAATATGCTATTGATATTTTTAATTAATGAAGTATCTCCTTTGGATCCCTCAGAAATATTACGGCTTGTGGAACTTTCCCAAGATGGCTTTGGTGTTTGTCTGTGTGAGAGCAGTAGCATTATCTCAATGCTACCAATTTCATTTGAATTCTGTAATTCTTTCTATTAGAGTATCTATTCGAAACTCTATCAAGTCCATTGATTCTCTAGAATATGATGAATTGGCAGAATGAAGTTAGGATCTAGATGTCCCACATGATCTCACTTCTCCACACAAAAAGGAATGAGCTGTGGAATGTTCATGAAAGTGTATGTGAATGTGTGTGAATGAATTTTGTGTATTGTGTATTATGCGTGTATGTATGCGTGTTGTGCATGTATATGTGTATGTAGATATGCACAATGAAGGTGAAGAAAAGTTTGACCAACAATGGAAGAAGAAGGAATTGATTTAGCATAGCAAATGGTATCAAATACTCAAACATTTCTATATTTTTAAGGGAGGCTATTATAAAATTCACGAAAATTTTTATATTTCAAATATAAGTTATCAATAAAATTCGCCAATTTTTTTATATTTCAAATGGAAATTATTTTCAATATTCGCCAAAATATTTATACTTCCAATATGAGATACTTGGATAAATTCGCCCATATTTATATACTTTTGAGTGAGGGGGGTGGTCTTATTTTTTACCCTGCATGCGGGTCTTCTTGATCCTCTTCTTATAGTTGATCTTGGAACTAAAGTTTGAATTCAAATTCAAACTTCTACCTAAAAGGTGAATGCTAACATATAGGATAGATTCTCTCATTGTTCAACAACCAAGTGATACGTGATTTAGAGCTTCCTAACTCCTCGTGAGTGTAATTCATTTTTACAAGGGTAAATGTGAAGTACTTTTACAAGAGGTTGATCATAGGAGGCCTTTCATGGGTTATGTCAATAGGTTGAGTGTAAGTGAATTGATCAAGCATGTGGGCTTCGGTATAATTGCACCAACAATTTGAACCATCTTCGTGCAAGAGGAACTATTTCATGGGGCGTCTGCTTGAAGTTGTGGATCAAGGATGATGTGTTATGCCTAATGCTACTCTTGGAAAATTCTACGATGAATGCTTCTAGGAGTTGGCCTATATTTTGGTAATTGTGACTGTTTAGAGGCTAAAACCAAATGCCTCGAACTATGTGAACAAGTCCTTGACTTGTTCAACTCTTAACACTTGTTTGAACTCGGCCACATGATCATAAGGATCTCTTGAACTATCAAAGTAGTCTTTCATTGTCTTGACCACTTGAGAAGGGCTAAGGGTTCTTGGGTACTCTCGCGGTCTAGATAATGGAAAATCATGTTCGTCTCTTTGATGCCTATGTGCTCTATGTCTCTCTCTTTCTGGTCTTTCACTTTCAAATCATGATCTTTCTCTACCCACAGTGTGTGCAAAGCTTACCTCAGGTCTCTCTCTGGCTCTTTCCCTCTAGTTTTCATGAGTCTTGGATGATCCTACACCTTGGAGGCCATGGGAAACATTAGATCTTGGTGGAGGGAAAATGAATTCGCCTTGCCAAGTGTATGCATGCATGCCATGCTCTATTACCAAGAACATTTTCTTTGAGGTGTTATCTAGGTAGACAACTTTGCCTGGTATCTCATGATCTTTAAACTCATACATGGTGGCTCCGTTTATTTTGCTAAGTTGATATGGCTTGTATCTCCAAAAAGCTTCCTCTGTTTCTTTATTAAAAAATAGTTCTATGCTTTTGTTGTCTTGGGGAATCCACTCTAGAGTAATTACCCTGATCAAGATAGATTTTCCTCGAAGAGTCTTGGGTTCTCATCCTAGGTGTCCTTGTTCTAGGTCCCCTATCTCATTCTCAGGAATGATGTTTCCAAACTCATCTGTCCTGTTTGGTAAGTTGGTAACCACATACATGGTTCCTTGCTTATCAATGTATGAGCCTCTTCAAACTTGACTATCGGATGTTCAAGTCCGAAGGGTTGATCATGATTTTTGAGTTGGACAATTGATCACTTTAGACCATCCTCATAGATGTGTGTGCCTAATTGGTTGTTCTTGTTATATTCCAATTGTGTCTTATAGGGACCTTCTAGTGTCTGTAAATAGGCAGTGTTTGGGGTACCTGCAGGTCTTCCCATGTTAAAAGGCATTTCTGAATCACTTGTGTCCGAACTTAGCATGTAGGGATAACCACTAAGTTGTTGTTCCCATGGCCTAGCTATATGGTTGACACTAGCCTCAGAAGATCTAATGCTTTGTCTATCCTTGCCTAAGTGTCTACCAGATCATTAGGTTCATAAGCTTTGGTTATGAGTCCAAAATTTCCCCTTTATATTGTTCAAAATCCTTTGGATCCCCCTTGGCTTCAATCCCACTTGAGGGTCAAGTTCAAATTAGCCTATCAAAAAATCAACACAAATTCGAAACGAGCCTTCCAACGAGCTATAGAGCTCAAAAAATGGACTTTTGATGAAAAAGTTATGTCAAATCAGGCTCCTGGGGGTCGAAATAGAGAAACAGGATGCTATGAGAAAATCACGATTTTGATTGAAAATGGCAATATTCAACAACCTTGAAACCATGATTTTCACTGAGAATCACGATCTTGAACAAACCCAAAAAACGCGATCCTGACAAAGAATCATGAAAAATGCAATCCTGATAGAGAATAGTGAAAAAGACGATCCTGATAGAGAATCGTGAAAAATGTGATCCTGACATAGAATCGTGAAAAACACGATCTGACAGAGAATTGTGAAAAATGCTATCTTGACAAAAAATCGTGAAAAACATGATCCTAACAGAGAATCATGTTTTTGAGATACCCTAAAAAACATGATTTTGAGAATGACCTCAAGATCGTGTTTCTTTTTCCTGAGAATCATGTTTTCTGAAAATCGCAATTTTGAGAATGACCAGAAAATCACGATTTTCATTGAGAATCGTGTTTTGTTAAAATAATGTTTTTTACCTAAAAATCACGATTTTGTTTGGGGATCATGTTTTTGAGAATCGCCAAAAAATCACAATTTTGAGAATGACCAGAGAATCGTGTTTTTGAAAAACTTAGAGAATCACGATTCTAAACACAACCTGAGAATCGCAATTCTGAGAGAGAACGGGTCAATCATGCGTGTTTCAAATCAAGCTGACACCCTCTTTTGGGAACTATCTTTACTTTGTGACTTTCACTTATGTTTTTACCAGGCATGCGTGGGTGTATCCACTGAAAGCAAAGTCTGAAGTGTTTATGTGATTCAAAAAGTTTTTGGTTTGGCCAAAAATATGTCAGCATGCAAAATGGGCACCCTCTGCTCTCATCAAGGGGGGGAATGCATGTTTTCTTATTTTTATGCATTTCTATTGAATGTGGGATAAAACATTAGTGTATAGTGCCATATACACCTCAACAAAATGGATTTGCTGAAAGAAAGAACATGTCACTCATAGAAATGGCGAGGTGTATGGTCAAAAGTCACGCTTTACCACATAGCTTTTGGCTTGAGGTTTTTATGTGTGTGGCATATGTACTTAACGGGTGTCTTGCCAAAGCATTGCATTCTATCACTCCATATGACGCTTGGCATGGTCGCAAGCCATTTGTTGCTCATCTATGTGTCTTTGGTTGTTTGGCATATGCATTAGTGCTTGAACAACAATGTAGTAAATTGAATGATAGACTAGTGAAATGTATTTATGTTGGGTACAATTCTAAAAGCAAAGGCTATCGTCTCTATCGTCCACATACTAAACTCATTTTGGTTAGCCGTGATGTTGTTTTTGTGGAAGATGCAATTCACCCATTACTTTCACGTACTAAGGAGACATGAGATAGCTCTAGGTGGAAAGTCAAGTGCTATTCCAAATCAAGAAATTTCTCAGCCTTTATAGGCTCCACATGATGATGAAGATCATTCCAATTCTTATGTAGATTTACATGATGCGCTTGTTGATGAGAGGGATTTTATAGAGGAGGCAAAAATTGTACCTAAATGGCTATTGCATGCTTTGGAAGATAGCAAATTAGATTTATCTTTGTCATATTGTACTCATTCAAGCTCTCATAGTGCTTCTTTTGCATCAAATTGCTATGATATGGCTTCCTTTAGTCTCTATGATGAGAATGAGCATCTTTCTTTTGATGAAGCACACAATTCAGAAAATTGTATGGATGCTATGCAATCAAAATATGATGTTATTATGAAGAATGATACATGGTCTTTATTTGATTTGCCTCCTGGCAAAAAGGCAATTGGCACTAAGTGGGTATACAAGTTGAAGCGTAAGCCTAATGGAACAATTGACAATTATAAGGCTAGGTTTGTTGCAAAAGGTTATGCTAAAGAAAGATGCATTGATTTTGATGAGATCTTTTCTCCCACATGCTAAATTACTATTGTTCATAGCATCTGTGCACTTGCAACTCATCATGGCTGGAATGTGCATCAGTTGGACATTAAAACTGCATTTTTGAATGCTGACTTACATGAAGAAGTGCATGTTTTTCAGCCCCATGGTTTTGTTCAAAAAGGGCATGAAAACAAAGTTTGCAGGTTGAAAAAGGAATTTTATGGTTTGAAGCAAGCACCATGTGCTTGGTATGAAAAGTTACATGCCTACTTGATTGCACATGGTTTTGAGAACATTCCAATTGAGAGCACCTTATATGTTAAGCATGCAGATGATGTGCTTCTAATCATTGTTGTCTATGTTGATGAGATGTTGCTCACTATCTTAATGAGAAGTGTATTGTTGATTTTAAGGATGATTTGCATGCCTCATTTGAGATGTCAGATTTGGGGCATTTGCATCATTATTTGGGCATTCAGTTTATGCAAGTTAATGGTGGAATAGCTCTGTGTCAAACAAAATATATTGACACATTATTACAGCATTTTGGCCTTGAAGATTGCAAACCTATTGCCACTCCTATGGAAACAGGTTTACAATTTAGTCTTCATGATGTTGGACACACATTTGATGTTGTTCTCTAATAGCAAGCTATTAGATGCTTAATCTACTCGTGCATAACCCAACTTGATATTCAATTTTCTATCTCAGAGATGAGCAGGTTTATGAATTGCCCACATGTCAAGCATTGGCATGTGGTTAAGTGCATCTTTCTCTACTTGAGTGGTACCTGGCTACTTGGATTGTTTTATCCCAAGGGGGAATCACTACCACCAGATTTACATGATTTTTTTGACTCTGACTGAGTTGGTTGCTATGACACTTGTCTGTTCACTAGTGGTTTTTGCTTCATGCTTGGTAGCTCATGCATATCTTGGTTGAGAAAGAAGCAATCTATTGTGGCCACTTCTAGTTGTGGGGCTGAGTATAGGGCAGCTTTCATAGTGACTATTGAGTGTGTGTGGCTCAGATACCCTTTGGCTGATTTGGGTGTTGGTCAGTCTTCTGCCACCATCATCTTCACTAACAATCAGACTGCATTGGCAGTTGCGAGGAACCGTGTGTTCCATGCTCGCACAAAGCACAGCACCTAGAATATGTTTGCACATTGCAAAAGGCTTTGTATGGGCTTAGACAAGCCCCTCGTGCTTGGCATGCAAGAATTGTTGACTACTTAATCACCATTGGATTTTCTATGTGATGCAGATCATTCTTATATGCAAGGAAGGTGATGATGGTATCATGATTGTGGCTATTTATGTTGATGACTTGATTGTAGGTGGTGATAATGAAGAAAGCATTAAAGAGGTAAAACATCTCCTTATGCAGGAATTTGGCATGAAAGATCTTGGTGTGTTGTGTTATTTCTTGGGCATTGAGTTTATACATACAAAAATAGGTATATGGATGTTGCAAAGGCAATATGCCTTAAGTATGCTACAAAATTATGGTATGGCTCATTGTAAGCCAATTTCTATGCCATTAGATCAGAATTTGAAGTTCGATACTACATCAAATGAAGCATTGGAAAATGCTACTATGTATAGGAAAATTGTGGGTAGTTTGATATATCTCACAATTACAAGGCCTGATCTAAGCTACACCGTTGGACTTCAAAGTCAATCTATGTAGGTTCATAGGAACCCACATCTAGATGCTCTGAGGTGCACTTTATGTTATGTGAGTGCTACTTTGGATTATGCATTGTTTTATGAAGTTGGTGTAGATTTGCAAGTTCATGGATAGAGCCCAATTCCAATGCTGACCCATTGAAATGTCGAATCCCATCGCAATACCTAACAACTGGAAGATTTGACCCCTCATGATCAAGTGACAACCATGGTCAATCAAAATTTGAGCGAAATGCCCAATAATAAACTTGAAAGCCGTTTTGGAATGGTTAATTTTGAATATTGATGCCTCGCAAAAAGCAACACCAAAAGATATCAATGCTGGCCCGATCGTTATGCACAAAAGCATTCTTGTCATTGGAAAAGAATATGAGGCCTTGAATAAGACCTAGACGAGTGTGATTTTTAACAATACAGCTAAGACCATCGGCAACAATTGCAAAAAGAAGAGGAGCAAAGGGGCATCCTTGTCTGATAGAACATTTTTAAATGAATAACTTAAGAAAGTTGGTCATTGATGTTTATCTGAGTTGAGGCGTTTCCCATCAATGTTGAAATCATCTTAATAAATTGCTGGCCACAAGCAAGATCTTTCAGACATTGGAGAATGAAGTCCCACTCGAGTCTGTCATAAGCTTTGTCAAAGTTGATCCCAAACATCAATGATAGCCTCAAGGATATGATGAAGCCCTTCTGATCCTCACTGATCCAGTTCTATAGGTGAACAACAATGCAATTAGCAATAACCTTAGCAAAGATCTTGCAATCAGTTTGTAACATCGTAATTGGATGGCAATTTTAAATCTTGTAACATGGTAATTGGATGCCCAAAAATCAATAAAATTATATCTTGGATTTCTTCACATTGTTGCCCCATAATCCACATGGGAATAAAGTATTTGAGAGTCTTGACACTAATATTCTTTTAGTTATGTTTGGTCATTTATATTCACAATCCAAAAGTATTCTAGGTAGGACTAGAAGTGTTCAACATATGTATTTTCTCATTCTGAGTGAGCCCATTGGACTCATTTGCAAAGAACCTCAAATACTATTGCTCTCAGTACCATGGGAGTTTTCTTTCTTCTATGGAACTTTGGCCGATCATATTTTGCGTTATTCATCCTAACCTCTTTGCTACAATGGGAATTAGGGATGTGGCCAAAGGGCAACATCGTTTGATAGAATGCTTGATGTGATTCTCGTTGATGTTGAACCTACATTTAGCATTGCCTATCAAGGTAGAAATCATTCTCACAAAGCTTGTTCCAATGTTATATTAATAAGAAGCCCTAGGACATAATACTATTGTAGTTTTTCATTGGCATTGTTAAAATCCATTTCGAAGAGGAAAAATTATCGAATAATCATTTTATCATATTTAATGCATTTCCAAGTATCCATGGTCACCTTCAAGATGTATGTGCCATTCATAAATAATGCCTTTTTGATCCAACTATGGAGATGGTTTGTAATTTTGGTTGTCAATGCTTGACTACATTTTCTTATCCTACTTCAAGCATTGTTATGGACATCTTGTTCTGTATCCTGTACTTCTCTTGTTTCTTGTATGTCATATTAATCCATCTTTCATCCATGTAAACTAGCAAGGCATGGCTTGATCACCTCCTTAAATACTTTTCAAAACTCATTGGGAATACCATCCGAGTAAAGGAGTATGACCTCTCAAATGCTTTTGGAATTCATTCGGAATACCATCCAAGCTACCACATTTACTTGATATGAGGGTATCAATGACACCTTCATTTTTGAATCCCATCAAGATATTTTTAAAGCAACGTGGCCATGAAGTAGAGGGAAATGGAGGATGTTTCTAGAGTGGTTCATAATAAGTTTTTGGCTTTCCTCATATATTAAGCACTTGGGATTAGAACTAAGATAAATTATAGCTCTATTCAATGGAAAAGTGATGAAAAAAAATATTTGGACTTTCTAAGCTTTCTTTATATCATAGTTCCATATCATATTCTTATACCGTGTGTTCTCCACGACGAAATGGAAACTCGAGGAATTTTTTTCCAAACCTTTGGCTTAGCCCACAAAGACTTGTTGATGAAGAGGTTGAAGGCCGAAAGGGTTGAATTGTCTTTGGAATGCCCTCACTTGTGTAAGCCTCACAAGAAAAGTTAGACCATTTGCCAATGAGGAATGGAGCTTGAATGCCAGGCAAGATTCATAAACGAGCCGAAGCTGAATTACAAAAGGACTCATACCCTAGCACATGGCATATTTTTGTCGTAGTTCCGGTGAAAAATCATCTTTTCGGATGACCAGAGACTTGTGTGGCCAACATATTGGTGCTCTTGAGCACCAGTCCATTCGAGTGACCCAAAAGCAAGGAGCTATTTTATTTACTATTTTTATCCATAAAGTTTAAATGGACAGAGATTAAATATAGATTTTTATTAACATATAACATTTTGTGATCTGATGTTACGAGAAGTTCGGTCATCTGATTATCATGTGTACTCGATGCACTTTTTGGGTCATCCGAAAAGTGACATCCGGTCACCGAAACCTGAATCCATGTGCTACCTCTATCAGTCGCCAAGAATCCATGAAAAGAAGGTCTTACCCCAGTAGGAGTGAAAGACGATACACAATGATAGACTAGCGATTCGAGAGAAACCCAAGGCCGGCGGTCACATTTGATATGCGGATCATGAAGTTGAACAGGGCATGAGTCCCGTCGTCAGTAGCATGGGTAGCTTGACCGCAAGTATTGCTTGGCTTGCATGTTTTACTAAGCCGCCCTTATACCTGCGCACAATGCAATTTTTCATAGTTAATTCTCCAAGTACCTAAAGCTCTTGGATAAAAACGGGCTTCCCACCCACGAGAGGAGGCTTGGAAGGGAAGGAGAGGGAGGCCTCTTGCCAGGAGAGGACATAGGGTCGACGTTTACCCGTTTTCGGAGAACCTCAGCAGCCCTTGCTGTGCGCTGAGAAGGGGACATGTATATAATTTGTATGCGCACTCATATATGCGTACATAAATACGTACAGGGGAGCCAATACATGCCAATCATTAATTTTGCCATGAGAAAGTTTGATGCAGACAACGATTGCACGGGCATGCCCACGAAGAGTGAGCGATCCTTCAGTGTTGACTTGGAATCTCATCATCGGAGCCTCCATCCGAAATGGTCAGAGTCAGGAAGCTTTGCAGACCTTCAACAACATGAAGCTCCATGGATATATTCCTGACCAGGCAACCTTGGTTGCCGTCCTCTCTGCGTGTGCCAAAATCCCTTCCTTGCGTCAAGGACAGTATGTGCATGCTTCCATCTGGTTTACTGATTGGCGCACAGATGTCACTGTTGGTACCGCTCTCCTCTCTATGTACGGAAAATGCGGTGACACCCATCAGGCTTTACGAACTTTTGAGTCCATGCCCACCAAGAACATAGTTACTTACAATGCCGCCATCTCTTCGTGCATTCATGTGGGTGATATCGATCAAGCTTGTAAACTTCTTGGAAAAATGGAGTCAGACGGTTTCTGCCCGAATCGGCTCTCATTTCTAATGATACTTGATGCACGTTCTGGAAAGATGGATATTGAAGAAGTCCGGTGGCTTCATTGCTCCATTGTGGGACATGGGCTTGAACATGATCTTGTTTTAGCAACTTTACTCGTCAATATATATGGTAAGCACGATTGCTTTGAGGATTCGTGGAATGTCTTTAGCATGTTAAGTGTAAGAGATGTGGTGCTTTGGAGCTCCATGATCGAACTTTTTTCATGTCTTGTAAGTGGAAAAGATGCACAAAAACTTTTTGAACAAATGAAACAAGAGGGTATTATGCCTGATAAGGTGGCATACATGAGTGCCACTGATGCTAGTGCCCTTGAGGAAAACATAAAAGAGGGCATGAGATTGCATGCTTCCATTTTGCAACTTGGATCACCAATAGATGATATCCAATCTACTTTACTAATAAATATGTATGGAAAGTGTGGAGAAATTTACTCTGCTTTGCACATTTTTGATGCCATAGCAGAGCCTAACATTATTACATGGAACACATTGCTTGGGATACATGTACATTTAGGGAAGTGCCGGGATGTTTTTCAAACATTTTCAAGGTTACAACAACAAGGTGCCATGCCGAATGATGTTTCCTTCACAATTATCCTTAGTTCGTGTGCAGACTTTTCAAGGCTCAAGGAAGGGAAAATGCTTCATGTGCAACTGTTAAATAATCTGTTTAATGTTCAGGTGTCTGTCCAGACTGCATTAATAGATATGTATGGGAAATGTGGAAGCTTAAAAGCTGCATACGAAATCTTTATGGAGATGGAAAAGCAGAGTGTAGTCACATGGACCACCATGATTTCAGCTTTTGCTCGTCATGGCCACTGTTTGAAAGCAATGGAACTTTTTGATCAAATGGAACAGGAATATGTCAGGGCAGATGTTATTACATTTGCAAGCCTACTCTCTGCATGCTGCTATGCAGGTCTTCTCGATGAAGCTTATTGGTGGCTGGATATAATGGTGCAAAAGTATGGTTTGAGTCCAGCTGAGAAGCATTATGAGTGCATAGTTGACTTACTTGGTAGGACAGGGCAACTCGAGGAGGCAGAGGCATTGATAAACAAAGCTCCGACTTTGCCAACTGCTGTGGCATGGACTGCTTTACTTGGTTCTTGCAGAAATCATGTGGATGTTGAACGAGGAGAGAGAGCTGCAATTTCTCTTCTCAAAACAAACCCTGAGGAAAGCGCTTCCTTCATGACACTGTCAAACATGTACTTCGGTACTGGCAGGAATGATGAAGGAGAAATTTTAATGCAAAAAATGAAGAACACTCATCTGAGCATCGCATCAATGCCTGTTATGCTGGAGTAAAACTTGAAACAGAGGAGTAGATTGAGTATGTCTAACTTGCACTTTAGTTGCTTTTCATAATCTTTACAGAAACAAGTAGCAACTACAATGCTAATACTTGGACACAAAAATATAGCATTCTCATTATGGATCTTTTGTTACAGAGAACAACACTACCTCAAGGTTTTGCAAGAGATGCACCGCATGATTCAATGTTAACTGACAGACGAAGGGGCAACCAAGAGCTCTGGTTTGAAAATATTATGAACTTGTACTGTTGTTCCAAATGCATTGTCAAATCAGCCATGGAGGATTTTTTGAGGTTCTCATGGAAAATCCTCCTGTTTCCTTTTCTGTTCAATTGCAGGGAAGAGGTTCTGTTGGTTCTTCAAATACAGAGAGGACAAACAGAGCTAGCTGTGTTCATTGTTCACGTTTGTGCAACTAAGATTAACTTCATGATGGTTATGGATATCCATGGATCTTGATGCTTGTTCTGGCAATATGTGACTATAGATATATCTTTATTATGTGTCACAAGTGAATTCTAGCTACATTTACCCTTTGTTATCAGTCATAACATGGTCCATCAATTGACATCTAGGGGATTTCTCATTTGTTGCTCTTGTTTTCTGATGTGATGCAGGACTTGGAAGCTCTGAAGGATGCATGGCTGACATGACAGCATTATGGTCAAAGAGAGCAAACAACAGCTTCATCATACCGGGGTCTGGGTTTACTTGGGAAAAGTTTGAGACTCGAATATCATGGAACTTATTTATGTTGCTGAATGATCACTTGACATAAAGAATAAAGGACTGCATCTAAAAGTACTTAGAATGATCTTGTGTTTATACATTTTATCATGAACATATTCTTGGATGCATCCCCCCCAAAAATAGAAGCCTTAAAACCTACCATAAGAATGTAGGCTATGTTTGAGATAGCAATTTAAAACTCAAAACAAGTATCAGCTGCATTATGCATAGAATTTGCTGATTGTTACATCATGGTTATTGTAGTCACTAATCTCTAGTGTAGGGGACACAATTATGTGCTAATTGTCGGTATGTCTTACCTACAATACATGCATATGCATGAGCAAACACCAGTAAACAGACTTGCATGAGTATGTTTATGAGCACATAAATAGTTGCACATGCAAGAGCATGTGAAAAGAGACCTGAGAACAGTATACAAAACACGATTAATTGTAGCCTACTTGCAGGTTTTGCACTTGATGTATGTATATAGAAACATGGAAATATCAATAAACCTGCCAGTTGAATTTCAACAAACGATACATAGAAGTAGCAGCACTTTTGACCATAGATGTATATTTTCAAATCATGTCATCGAATAATAAAGACATTTGCCAATAAGCACATATAGAATAGGAATGCTAACAATACTATATTTGTATTTCTTCCTCTATATACAAATGTTTATGTATTGTTTTACAGATCAGACATGATAAATTAATTTTATACTACGGTTTCTAGTGAACATGTGAGTTTTGTTGAGCGTTCTTTAACAACTATATTTATCATGAGGTGGTGAAAAGATGCTCGGCCTATAGGAAGTAATTTTGCTCCAATGAATGTGAGAGAACCTTATAGCTATCTGCTGTTACCGATGAATTAGCATAAACAGGAAGTTAGATTACATCCCTTGGCATTTTCATCCATTGAATTTCTCGTGTTGCAACGAGAATGTAATGTGTAAGCTTTCATCGAAGGGTCAAATGTTTCAAAACAATTTTTGTTAGTTATATACACAGATTGATCTATATCTTTGTGATTCATTATGAGATAACTCGAAGCGAAAAATGATTTGTCAAACTTCAAGCATAGTCGCACAACTGTGTGAACGAAAATAAAGAAATGGTTCGAATTAGGGGTCAAATTTGAGGCGTACTCAAACAATTATTTGGGTGACAAAAGACACTGTCAATCACAAAAAGCATTTTCATCAACTTGAGTACAAACACTCGGAATAAAGCCATTATTTTAACCAAAATAAAGACATGATTTGAAGCATATTCAAACAATTATTTGAATGATTGAAAAGATGTTATCAATCATAAAGAGTACCACAATGAAATGCGAACCTTGTACAACAATATTTATACTTGTATCTAGATACAAAAGCTTGAAAATTAAAAGTATTTGTGATATCCCGGATTGTAACCTCTTGTAAATATTTTCAATTTTCATCGTAAAGAAAGTCGTACACCCTTCCAAGGAGGGATAGCCAGGGTTCAAGTCCCGCCTAGGGCTAGATGCCTCAGAGTGTTTCCAATTCATTGTACTCTCAAAAAGAAAGGGGGAAGGGGGGGGGGGGGGGGGGATGCGTAGTGGACTTCCACCATGTTCTTGGAGGGTTTTGTATCATAAAAACCAAGTTTTAGCTCCCTGTTTGCATCTTTATATTTCATACCTATCACATTTCAGCTTGTTGCAAGTTTGGGATTTTTTCCTTCCATTTAAGTTCAATTATGATCTCTTAGGGACCCTTAATATGCGCCAATAGATTGGTTTATTATTGTAACATATCTCTTAAAAACCGAGTCTACGGAAAAGCCATGGCATAAAGGCCCCATCGGCCCAAAAAAAAAAAAAAACTCATTCTTACATGTGCACACATTGGCCTCTCTCCTCACTCCTCCCTAGAGTGCACTCTTTCCCTTCCCCTCTTGCACTTGCCCACTTCCCCTTGCTTTCTCCCTTGAACTTTATTTCCTTCTCCCTCTTTGCTCATAGAACTCTCATGGATGCCTTTGTCTCCCTTGCCTTGCACCTCCTCATTATGTGGTTCTTTTCCTCGTCTTGCACTCACCTCTCCCCTTTATTCACCCTCTCATGTGAGGATCATGAAGAACAAGTTCTACTGCTCGGGGAAGCGAATTCCCTATCATGGAACCATAAGGGTATGCCAATCATTACAAGGTGTCGATGATAGGTCTATGGACCTTAGAGATGGTTCTAGAGTTGCAATGGGCAAGGGATATTTAAGGTGGTGGAGAGTCATAGGCAATCAATAGGTTGTCTTACATTTGGTAGCATCTATCATCCTACCTACTTTTTGTTGGGAAGTCATTCAAATGACTCTAGTACTATTATTACAGCATAGATGGTAACTTTAGTAGTCATTATTTGTGATTTCAAACAAGGGATGTCCATAGAAAAGGGGCCCTGTAAACAAAAATTCAATGTTTTCACAGAGGGACTTGGGGTATAAGGAAATGCATTAGGAATTGCTTCAAGAAGTACATACTTTATGAGACATGCCTTATATAAGGCATGTTATAGTCATAGTTTACTAGATGAACTAAATGCTTATCCTAGTTGGCTAAAGTGGTGCATCCATCTATTCATCATTCATTTGATCATAATAGGAAAACTCAAGTTTAGAGTCTCTATTCCTCTAGGAGTGCTACAGTATTGTCAAAGTATTATTTTCATGTGGTTTCCTATGAGTATCTATTTGAAAATAGTATTCTGGAATAATTCCACCAATTGCTGCAATTTTTTTAGCACATATTCATATTTTTATGAGGGACTTAGGTCCAAATTTTGTATCATGCTAGGAAAATCTTGGAGTTTCATTTTATGAAAGTTTAAATATAGAGGATTTATTTGATTTACTTATTAGACCTTATCAATTGATGAGTTTTGTGTAGGGAATTAGGCATAGTTGGATTATCTAGAAACTTCTTGGTGCATCATTCCTTTATATTTATAGGTTTTGGGTTCAGTCACTTATGAAACAAGTCTCTGGAATTTCCATTGGGGGCTCACATTTTTTATGAGCATATCATTTGTTCTTGCTCAAGTTGCATAAATAATTTTTGTTACCTCATATATTCTATAAGTATTCTAATAAATTATGAGTTATCTTGTTATAAAGACAAGGTTAAGATACCAAGGTCTCCTTACAAGTTGTTAGAATCTATGGGAAAGGCCTAGGTGTAAGGATTCTGAGGTTAGTCAAAGCACTTATGATGTGCACGTAAGGACTCACAAGCCTTAGATAGATTCTTAGAGTATGCTCAACACCAAGATTACCAATAGTTGGTGTGAATGCTACATATGAAGGAGAGATATCAGTAGATCTGCTATATCCTAGAGTATCTTGTATTCCAAACACCCAATCATCTGGCATATCTAAAGCCCAATTTATCAATCCACTTATATCTAGCTTTAATTTCTTTAACAAGAACGGATCTCTTTGGGTGGCTGCCCTAGGTGTAATCACATAGAGTATATACCTTTTAAACCCCCTGGTCTGATCTTGATCCAACCATCAATAGTTAGATGTTAAGTTGGATATAAATTGGGATCCAAAAAAAATCTCTTCTTCGTCTCACAAACTTTCAGGTGCAAAAAGGTTCTTCCTTCACCACCTCCATGAGGATGATCAACAGGATTCATGGTTGAACCTCTCACTGTAGGTCTTTTTGCCAACCAACATTTAAGAGGTTTCCTAATCTAACATTGTGATAGTGTTGCCAAAGCAGGTGATTTTTAACACTGTGAAAGGTCGATCAATGTTCACCTCTTCCTATGGTACTCCCATCATGGTGATTGACCATGGGTGTCTCTTGTTGTTGGTGAATGTCCTTGTTGATGATTCACTGATGAGATTCTTAGAGCGCATGATCCTGTTCCTTCTTTTTTTTCCTTCTTTTTTTCTTTCTCTCGTCTCTTTTTTTTCCTTTTTTTTGAGAGGAACAATGTCACAAAACAAGAAGAAAGATGTTAGTATCAATAAAATAATCTACATATGTCCAATGTGTCTCATGTGCCTGGGATTCTCAATTGTGTCTATGCACGGTCGAGTAACGTGGCCCTATATAAATGCATACTCTAGAAATGCATGACCTGAATGGTGCAAAAGACAGGGTCATGCCAAAGGCACATGGTTGTCGCATGTCGAGGCTTCCAATGTTACTTGTAGATGTTGATGCAATCTTTGTTTGGAGGTATCGCTTGGATCTTGATCATTCCTTCTTATAGGGATCCATTTTAGCAAGATTTTTGGCCACGTATTGATCACTTTTGGCCTCTTCATCTTTGGATGGTTTCTCAATCTTTGTGTCCCTCGTGGTTGTCTCTTTGGTTCTGTGGGTGCTATTGGTGCTTTTGGTTTCCAAACCCATACCAGTGTTGCTTGTCTCCTTACTTTGCACGTAAGAGTGAAGAGCAAAATAAAAGAAGCTCTCTCTCTCTCTCTCTCTCTCTCTCTCTCTCTCTCTCTGCCACTTGATCCTCCTTATTCTTTCATCCCGTACTTCTTTCACGAGCACTCCCTTCATTCCTTTCCCTCCTTCCCATTGACGCTCTTCCTCTCTTCCTCTCTTCCTCCTCTCCTTGCTCTCTCTCCCGACTCTCCCTCTTTGTGCCTCCTTCACACCTCAATGTACACTCGCCCTTCCTTGAACTCTCACACCCACCCGTTCTCTCGCACATGTAGCCGAAGAGCAAAAAAAAGGAAAGAAATTTATCTTCCCTCTTTACTTTATCATTCATTTCTATTCTAATTTCCACTGTGAAGGTATCTTGACTTCTACATCTATTTCCGCACCTCGCATGTGTTTCTTGGATCTCAATTTTCACATTTGTACCTCAAAAATCTTTCTCTTCTTAGTACAATAACTCCTCCATGGCTTCTTCTTGAGAATTTGTAGAGAAGTTTAGATCTTTCTCTCTCTTCTAAAGGAGGGCTCTCTCCCCTCTTAGGGGGCTCTATTGCACTTTAGGCACCACCTTGCTGTGGGAAAAATATAAGAAAGAGATTGAAAATTTCAAATCTAAATCCAAGGAGAAGTACCCAGTTGGGTGCATAAAGAAACTGACTCACAAGGTGGAAAGATAATAGAAACACATTGGCTCACTCAATTTCTAGCCCATTCTCTCATGTACTTCACTTTCGCATAGATATTAGTTAAAATCACACAAAAATGTCGTTTTTTAACCACTCAGTGAAGCCGGCATTTACTATAGCATCAATTAAAACGAAAGGTGTCAAAATTGTGTATGACGAATCCAATGTAGAATGCCTCTTTGAATTGTGATGTTGGAGAACCACAATGCCAGAGTGGTATGAAAAGAAAGTTTTGCAAGATGGAACTTGCGAAACATAAAAACACAAGTAATCCTATACAAGAGAGTTGGGCGACTTAAGCAGTTATGGGAAGTGTAGTGAGGCAAATAGAAAGAAGCTATCAACTTGTAATCCTATACAAGAGAGTTGGGCGACTTAAGCAGTTATGGGAAGTGTAGTGAGGCAAATAGAAAGAAGCTTCAAAATTTTGATTGCCATCATAAGGGACAAATATGGAATGTTGTCCCAATCTTGAATTAGGTTTTAGATTATAATTACTCAGATGTGCAAGTAGAATGGAGTGATTTAGCCATTGCTCGTGGATTTTGTCGTTTCTTTTGTATGTTTGAGAGATTACCCAAGGTTTTCAGTGAAGAATGGGGATAAAATGTTGCATTATCTTTCATTCCTCATG
This sequence comes from Ceratopteris richardii, assembly GCA_020310875.1. Lineage (NCBI taxonomy): Eukaryota > Viridiplantae > Streptophyta > Polypodiopsida > Polypodiales > Pteridaceae > Ceratopteris > Ceratopteris richardii. Next base: position 15,998,096 of record CM035439.1, read on the forward strand.
ATGATGACTTCTAGTGCATACTTAATGCTCTGTCTATTAGTAATTTTTCTTTTTGCCATTGTGGTTTGATATTGTCAAATTCCTCTTGTATAACCTACTCCTGTAATGATGATCAAGATTTGGCATGTAAACTCTTTCATAATTTCTAATTCCTTTGCACTTATGGCTTTTATGGATTCTTGGATTTTCCTCCTCAAACCTAGAATGATGTCTTAGGATCATTAGGGAAATCATCCCGAGCTTTCACTTTTTGTGGCTTGGATTTAGGTTTTTCTCCTCTTCAAGATCTTTATGATGACATTTATCCTTTTTGTCTTATATCTCAAATAGATGATTTTTACACCCTTTTGATGCTTTGAAGTTTTAACGATTACCCTACACTTTAGAACTCATCTAGGGAAATTGTTGAGCCACTTTTTCGTGTTTTGGGTAGAGTTTTTCCCTTCTTTGTATTTGAACACTATATCCACTTCCTCAAGGACTATTCCCCTTAGTTTCCTGTGTCACTTAGGAAGTTTGAACATGGTGAATTCTTTGCTCACCATATATATAATAGGGAGAAATCATTTGGGCACTGGTTGTTCTTGTGGAATTCTTTTGGGCACTCTTCCAATCAGATCTTAGCACTAAACACTTGCAAACTTATTGACTACAAAAAATCCCACCATGTAATCTTCACTTGTCTTGTTAGGTGAAGTGATTTCTCTACATAGTTTGGCCTAGAGAAATCGTCTAACATCCAAAAATTTTTTTACTTTATTTTGGTGGAACTCCTTGGCTTGAGATTTGAAAAGCCTCTCCTTTCAATTTTTTGAGCTTAGAACTTAACAATTTACTTGCTATTCCCTTATATGCGACTTTACTTTCAGTTCTTTGCATAGGTTACACCAGGAAATTGTGCCTTAATTCTTGGACGTTTCTTCACTGGCATGATAGTGGATGGTCATATATTCTTGCATGTTTCAACTTTTTGGGGCACATATGTAATCCTTTACTAGATGCAACCCCATTGTAATGGGTGGAAATGTACTCCAAGGACTATGAAATCCTGCTAACAAAGAGGAAGAACTTTGGCGCAAAACACTAAGTGTATTATCAATTGAATGTGTAAAAGATAAGTAGCCAAATATGGTTATTGAAACACATACAAGCCGATGAAAAAAATCCTAAAGTCGGAAAAAAGTGCTCCAACAGTCCAAAGTATTTTCCCACACATCACTACCAACAAATCAACTGTGGGAGTGATGCATTGAACAAGGAGCTTGCATTCATGTACAAGGAAGTGCCAAGCTATGTGGGATGAACTAAATCAATTAAAGGAAGTAAACCCAAATCTTTGCAAAAAGCAACAAACTTCTCTCTAGGTAGAAGCTTTTTGAAATGATCTACAACATTATCTTGTGTGGAAACATAAGCAAAACCAATCTCTCTAGCAGAGAGTTTGACCCTGACATAATGATAGTGCACCTCAATGTTCTTTGTGCACGCATGGAACATAGGGATCTTTGCAACTTTCGATGCACTCTAATTGTTAGTAAATATGGTGGTGGAAGAACACTAACCAACACCCAAATCAGCCAAAAGGAATCTAAGCCAAAGATACTCAAGAATAGCTCTACAAGGTGCTCTATACTCAGCCTTACAAGATGGAACTTGCGAAACATAAAAGCACAAGTAGAGTGTTATTAACTTGTAATCCTATTCAAGAGACTTGGGCGACTTAAGAAGTTATGGAAAGTGTAGTGAGGCAAACAGAAAAAACCTTCAAAATTTTGATTGTCATCATAAGGGCCAAATACGGAATGTTGTCCCAATCTTGAATTAGCTATGATAATTAGTCGGATCTGCAGGTAGAATGGAGTGATTTAGCCATTGCTTGTGGATTTTGTCATTTCTTTTGTATGTGTGAGAGATTACTCAAGCTTTTCAGCGAAGAATGGGGATAAAATGTTGCATTATCTTTCATTCCTAATGGTGATGACATCTAGTGCATACTTAATGCTCTATCTATTTGTAATTTTTATTTTTGCCATTGTGGTTTGATATTTTCAAATTCCTCTTGTGTAACCTACTGAAAATCTGTGTCTCTATAAATTAGATAGTCATCATGTTCCTTTCTTGTAGAGATGATCAAGCTTTGGCATGTAAACTCTTCCATAATTTATAATATTCCTTTGCACTTGTGGCTTATATGGATTCTTGGATTTTCCTCCTCACACCCAGAATGATGTCTTTGGATCATTTGGGAAATCATCTCGAGCGTTCACTTTTTTGCCTTGGATTTAGGTTTTTCTCTTCTTCAAGATCTTTATGATGACATTTATCCTTTTTTTTTCTTATATCTCAAATAGATGATTTTTATGCCCTTTTGATGTTTTGCAGTTTTAAGGATTTCCCTGCACTCTAGAACTCTAAGAGGGAAATTGTTGAACCACTTTTTTGAGCTTTGGGTAGAATTTTTCCCTTCTCTGTATTTGAACACCTTATCCGCTTTCTCAAGGAATATTCCCCTTAGTTTCTTGTGTCACTTAGGAAGTTTGAGTAGGGTGAATCCTTTACTCACCATATATATATAATGGGGAGATCATTTGGGCATTGATTGTTCTTGTGGAATTGTTTTGGCACTCTTGCGATTGGATCTTAGCACTAGATACTTGTAGACTTATTGATTTCAAAAAATCCTACCATATAAACTTGTCCCACTTTGATCTTACCTTAGGCGAAGTGATTTCTCTACATAGTTTGGCCTAGAGAAATTGTCCAACATCCAACAACTTTCTTTTCATTATTTTAGTGGAACTCCTTGGCTTGAGATTTGAAAAGCCTCTCCTCTTAATTTTTTGAGCTTAAAACTTAACAATTTACTTGTTATTCCCTTACATGCAACTTTACTTTGAAGACCAATTTCTCTTCATAGGTATCACAAGGAAATTTTGCCTTAATTCTTAGGTGTTTCTTCACTAGCATGATAATGGATGGTCATATATTCTTGTGTGTTTTTGGAGCACATATGTAAACCTTTATTAGATGCAACCCCATCGTAATGGGTGGAAATGCACTCCAAGGACTATGAAAGCATGCAAACAAAGAAGAAGAAGTTTGGTGCAGAACACTAAGTGTATTATTAACTGAATCTACAAAAGATAAGGAGCCAACTATGGTTATTGAAACACATACAAGCCGAGGAAAAAAAATATCCTAAAGTGGGGAAAAAGTGTTCCAATGGTCCTACGTATTTTCCCACACATCACTACCAAAATATGTCAACAAATCACCCATGGGAGTGATGCAGTGAACAAGGAGCTTGCATTCATGTATAAGGAAATGCCAATCTATGTGGAATGAATTGAATTCATTAAAGTAACCCCAAAAGCTTTGCGAAAAGCGTCAAACTTGTCTCTACGTAGAGCCTTTGTGAAAAGATCTACAACGTTATCTTATGTGGACACATAAGCAAAACCAATCTCTCCAGCAGAGTTTGTCCCTTAAATCATGATAGTGCACCTCAATGCGCTTTTTGCGGAGCATGGAACACAGGGTTCTTCCAACTTTTGGTGCACTCTAACAATTAGTAAAGATGTTGGTGGAAGAATACTAACCAACAACCAAATAAACCAAAGGAAAACTAAACCACACACACTCAAGAATAGTTTTGAAAGGTGCCCTATACTTAGCCTTACAAGTAGAAATGGCCACAATAGACTACTTTTTGCTAAACCAAGATATGCATGGGCTAGCAAGCATGAAACAAAAACCACTTATGGACACACATGGCATAACAAACAACCCAATTCTAACAAATCATGTAAATCTAGGAGTATCAATCCCCTCTTGGGATAAAATAACCCAAGTAGGTGGGTACCTTTCAAGTAGCAAAAGATGCACTTAACTACTTTCCAATGCTTAACTCTTAGTCTATGCATAAATATTAATCAATTGAAAGACAAATTGCCTTATATCTTGCCCTATTATGCACAAGTAAATCAAGCATCCAACAACTTGTTGATATACAACAACATGAAATGCATCTCTTGCATCACGAGGATGTAAATTCAATATTTTCTCCATAGGATTGGTAATGGGTTTGCAATCTTCAAGGTCGAATCTCTACAATAATGTGCCAATGTATTTTTTCTGACATAGTGCAAAGCTGCCATCAACTTTCATAAACCGAGTGCCCAAATAATGGTGTAAAAGTCCCAAGTTTTACATTTAAAATGAGGCATGCAAATTAACATTAAATCAAGAATATGCTTATGATGAGGACCAATGACTAGCATGTATTTCACATACAGAACAATGATCAAAAGTATAAAAAAAATCATGCTTGACATACAAGGTGCTTTCATTTAGGCTATTCTTGAAGCCATGTGCTAATAAGTAGGAATGTATCTTTTCATACCAAGCATGTGGTGCTTGTTTCAATCCATGCAATGCCTTTTTCAACATGCACACTTTTTTTAATGCCCTTTTTGCAGAAAACCACAGGGCTAAAGTATATGCACCTCTTCATGAAAATTACCATTCAAAAATGTATTTTTAATGTCTACATGATGTATATTCCAACATTATGGGCTTCAAGTGCATAGATGTTAAAGATGGTTGTCATGAGACATGTAGAGGAAAATGTCTCATTGAAATCGATGCCCTTCTCTTGAGCATAACCTTTGGCAACAAGCCTAGCCTTATAACAATCAACTATTCCTTAGGCATACACTTTAACTTATACACCCATTTAGTGCCAATGGCCTTTTTGCAAAGAAGCAAATCGCATAAAGAACAAGTACAATTCTTTGTAGTAGCATCATTTTTTGATTGGATAGCATCCATACAATTTTTTTAATTTTGTGCTTCATCAAAAGAGAAGCTCATTCACATAATAAATACTAGAAACATCCATTGCATAACAATATGATGGAAAAGAAGTATTATGAGATCTTGAACTTGTAAAAATATGAAAAGCTCAATCTAACCTATTATTTCTCAACGTATGCACCAACCATTTAGGCATAGTTTTAGCTTCTTTAATGTCATCCCTCTCATCAACAAGTGCATCATGTATATCAACGTAAAAAATTATAATGATCTATATGCTTATTGGAAATCTGCATAGGTTGAGAAATTTCCTTACTCAAAGATAAACTTGAATGCCCATCAGTGAACAAAGGAAACTGAGTGTCGTACACATCTATTGAGCTAATTGATGTCTCCTTTGTACATGAAAGTAGTGGTTGAAATGCATCCTCCATAAATACTACAACTCAAATAACTAGACCACTTCTAGTTGGCGGACGATACAAAGAATAACCCTTACTTTTAGAATTACAACCAATAAAATATACACTTCCCAACCATATACCATTTTTCAATGTTGTTTCATAGACACTAATGAATGTGCAAAACAACCAAAAACATTCAAATGAATGATAGATGACTTGTGATCATGAAATGACTGATAAGGAGTGATAGACTACAATGCTTTAGTGGGACACTTTTTAAGGACATATGATGCACACATAACACCTTCAAGCAAGAATCTGTATGCTAAAGACTAAATATGACCATACACCTTTCCATTTCCATGAGAGAATTGTTTTTCCTCTCCATTTTGTTGAGATGTATAGGGCACTATATGTTGGCGTTTTATCCCACGCTCATCCAGAAATGCATCAATTTCAAAAGACATGTACTACTCCCTCGATCATAATGGAGGGTGCGCATTTTATGTGCTAATAAATGTTTAGCCATAACTAGGAACTGTTTGAAGCACATAAACACTTCCGACTTTGCTTTCAAATGGCTACACCCATGCATGCCTAGAGAAATCATCTATGAAAATCAAGAAGTGAAGGTAATTCCCAAAGGAATGTGTCTAAATGGGACCAAAGCCATCATTGAGAAGAAGTTTCTATTTTCTTTCACCTCTTATTGTTATATCTTTGGTAAATAAAGAATGCTATATTTGTTGGAGGAGATGATAGATCGTCTTCAGAGATAAACTTGTATTGATCTTGCTTCACACCTGCTAAGAATGATTCCTGGAGAGTGTAGTGGACCTCTTTAGCTGGCTAATGATCATAAATTTTTGGAGTGAATAAAACAATAGAACTCATATCAAGGGATTTTTGGTGGCCTCAAATGTGGAAGGAAGTCAAAGAATATATCCAATCTTCTCATACTTGCAATAGATCTAGGGTACCGCGACATAAACCTCATGGTCTCTTGCAACCCTTACCTATTCCAGAAAGCCCGTGGACTTCATTATCTATGGATTTCATCAGATATCTATCAAAGTGCGATAAGTATGATGCTATTCTTGTTATAGTGGATAGACTTACAAAGATGGCACACTTCATTCCAACTACCAAGGCAATCACAGGTGCAGCCACTACGAGACTTTTTCTCAAATACGTATTTAGGCTTCATGGATTGCATGATGATATTGTTAGTGATTATTACAACTTGCCCCCAATAATTATCCCCTCTACACGAGCGAGTGCAACCCCAGACTGCTTGATCATCGAGATGGCTCAAGCTATCGAAACTATCGAACATCCGACCAAAGAGCACTGAAATCGGACCAAAGTTCTACACATCGCCAATTATACAGATGCGCTTAACCACCTTCCGATATTCGACACCTGTGTAATGCATAAACTTGCTCATCTAAGAGACAACAAATTGAATATCAAGCTGAATTATGCATAAGTAAATCAAGCATCCAACAGCTTGCTAATAGAGAACTTCAAATGCATCTCGAGCATCATGAAGACTCAACCATAAACCTATTTCCATAGGAATGGAAATAGGTTTGCAATTTTCAAAGCAAAAATGCTTCAATTGTATATAAATATATTTTGTTTGACACAAAGCTATTCCCCTCTAACTTGCATAAAATAAATGCCCAATCAATAATGCAAATGCCCTAAATCTAATATCTCAAAAGAGGCATGCAAATCAGCCTTAATTTCAGCAATATGCTTCTCATAAGGACCAATGAGCAACATGTCATCAACATATACAACAATGATCAAAAGTAAATCATCCGCACACTTAACATATAAGGTGCTCGCAGATGGACTATTTTCAAAACCATGTGCAATCAAGTAAGCATGTATCTTTTCGTACCAAGCACATGCTTCAAATTATATATTGCCTTTTTCAACCTGCACACTTTGTTTTCATGCCCTTTCTCCACAAAACCACGTGACTGAAATACATACACTTCTTCATGAAACTCATCATTCAAAGATGTAGTTTTATTGTCCAATTGATATACATTCCAACCGTGACGAGCTTCAAGTGTCCAAATGATATGAACAATGGTCATAAGACATGTCGGAGCAAAGGTATCATCAAATTCAATGCCTCTTTCTTCAACATAACCTTTGGCAACAAGCTTAGCTTTATACCTATCAATTGTTCCATCAGACTTATGCAATTGATATACATTCCAACCATGACGAGCTGCAAGTGTCCAAACGCTATGAACAATGGTCATAAGACATGTCGGAGCAAAGGTATCATCAAGTTTTATTGTCCAATTGATATACATTCCAACCATGACGAGCTGCAAGTGTCCAAACACTATGAACAATGGTCATAAGACATGTCGGAGCAAAGGTATCATCAAATTCAATGCCTCTTTCTTCAACATAACCTTTGGAAACAAGCCTAGCTTTATGCCTATCAATTGTTCCATCAAACTTGTGCTTCAACTTGTATACCTATTTAGTGCCAATGGACTTTTTTCCTGAACGAAAATCACATAAAGAGCATGTATCATTCTTCATAAACATGTATCACTCTTCATAATAGCATCATATTCTAATTGCATAGCAATCAACCAATGTTTTGAATCTTGTGCATCATCAAAAGAAACACATTCATTCCCATCACAAAGACTAGTGATGATCATTGCAAAGCAATCTGATGCAAAGAAAGCACTATGAGAGCATGAACAAGTACAATATGATAAAGGTGCATATAATTTACTATCTCTAAGGCGTCATGTAAATCTACATCAAAAATGGAATAAAGCATCATCATGTGGAACATGTGAAGGCTGAGAAATTGTTGGACCCACACTTGACCGTCCACCTGTAAAAAGAAACAACAAAGTATCATACACATCTTTGGAGCTAATTGATGTTTCCTTGGTATATGAAAGTAATGGTTGAATTGCATGTTCCACAAAAACATCATAGCTAATCAAAATGTGTTTAGTATGTGGATGATACAGATGACAGCCTTTGATTTTTTAATTGTATCCAACAAAAATACATTTAATTGCTTTATCATCCGATTTCCTACGTTATCGTTTAGGAACTAAAGCATATGCCAAAGAACCAAAGACACACGAATGAGCAATAGATGGCTAGCGACCATGCCAAGCCTCATATGGAGTGAAATATTGCATTGCTTTGGTAGGACACCTGTTAAGTACATATGTTGCACACATAGCAACTTGCGCAGCTGTGGTAAAGCCCGACTTTGGACCATACACCTCCCCATCTCCATGAGAGATGTGTTCTCGTAATTCCATTTTGTTGAGGTGTATATAGCATTGTATATTGATGTTTTATCCTATGCCCGTTCAAAAATCCAAAAACAGATGACATGTATTCCCCCCTCCATCACAACGGAGAATGCCCAATTTACTTGCTACCAAATTTCCAACCAAAACCAAAACTTATTTAAAGCCCATGCATGCCGAGAGAAACCATCAATAAAATTCTCGAAGTGAAGGTAGTTCCCAAAAGGTGTATGCATAGGACCACAAACATCACTATGAACAAGCTACATTTATGACAATGCTCAAATTTAATCATCTTTTGGGAAGGAGAAAAGCTGCATTTTGCCCAAAATATAGCCTTCACACACATTTTTACAAGGTGTCTAAAGTTTGAGCAAAGAGGACACCATTTCAAATTTCTACAAGTATAGCAAAGTAGCAAGATTGAGATGACCACAACTTTGCATCTCAGATAATCGGAGAATCTTGAACTACACATGCTTAATCATTCAAGGATCTCGCATAGACTAAATGAGCTCAAATCAAAATTTCAATGCCACAAAGAGAAGTTGTTTTTCGCCCTTAGTATGCTCACCATTTTTCTTGAGCTCTTGAGCTGACCTGAGGGATACCAAGGACACCCTAGATGAAGCGACGACCAACTCTAATACCTACGACCAACACTAATACCTATCAGTGGAGTTCGAGGTCTGCAAAAGCACATGAACAAGACCAAGAAGAAGAAAAAAACTTGGTACACAATACAACACTGAATGTATTACCAAGTGAATGTACAAAGCTAACTGACCCATTAATGTGATAAATGTATATACAAGCCAAGGGGGGGGGGGGGGGGGGGGGGGGAGACCTAGATAGTCCTAGATGTGTTCACACACATCACTATTGAAATATATCAACGCTTCTTGATGAGAATTTACTTCTCTGTATTTTGTTTTTTCAATGTTGTGAAACTCCAACTTTGAAGATGTGCTCTTCTACAAACTTCCAAAACTCTCTTTCAACCATAACACTTAAAACACCTCAATTAGAGGTCCGTAGCTTAAGATGTAAGCAAAATACTAACATGCTCTCATGATCTTGCTGCAATATGATATGCTTATATTTGTTGACACCTACAAACTTTGAATTCACACTCCTAATCTTCTAATAAGTTGACAATCTTTCTCTTAGCTACACATCTTTTTTTTGTCTTCTTATTTCCAATTTTCAATGCCGAAGCATCTCAAACTTGGAGTCCAGATTTTTGGACTTCTGCACTCTTTGGCCTCTTAAGGATCAGTTGTTACCAATCTTCTAAGTTGAACATTTATGATATGTGATATCAAATTTTGTTCTCCATCTAACAATTTTTACGTGCCATGAAATCTATGACCAAGATTATGCTAAGTCCAACTCTTCAACATTGTTACAAACGAGATCCATAATTCACTGTTTCACCAACTCTTTTTTGTGGTTTTTATTTCACCGTATATTGTTCACTATTTTACATGCGCTTCCATATTTTTTTAAAAGACACTGTGTGACTTGCTTAATCTTAAGGTTTTAACTTCGTGATTTGAGAATCATCCATGTTATGCTCCAAGGAACAAGCAAGCTATTGTAGCTGCTATTTTTATGGGGTTGTATACGCAAGCTTCAGAACTTGGATTGGATGTGGACGCATTGGACATAGTTGGTTTGCATGTTGCACATCCATCTTTATCAATTAGAATACAAGGCATATAATATAGCATATGCCATGAAACTTAAGGTTACAAGATCTCACAGAGCAAAGTCCAGTACATCTTTGATCTGTTTCGAACTCTACAAAAGACATCAACTCACCAAATATGACTAGATGAAAAGCTAAAAGCATTTTCACACAACCTTCCAGAACTTTGGTGCTTGTAGCAAAGCTTAAGATTTACTCCCATATACAGAAAGAGCAAGGCCAAAAAAGATCACAAACACACTATCACAGGGTCAGTAACATTACTGGCTTGTGCATTTTATTCGTTACTCACCTATACATTGCAATGAAAAAAAGACAGATACTTAACCTATGATAACCATTCAATATCCTCTTCAAAGTTTTATATTGAATTTTACACGTGCAGACACATTACTATTCATGTTTTGAACATTTGACATTTTCACCGTCAACTCCCTAAAATCTGAGAGGCCAACTCACTACTGTAACTTCATTTGAAGGTGAAAGCAAGATTAGTACTTCATTCATTTGCCCACACCACATTCAGACCTTTTAAAAAAGGATGGTTTTCATCAGATTGTTTACCCTTCTCAATGTACCAATTCTATAATATGAACGTCAGTCAATTTACAACATTGCATTCTATCCAAGAACTAGGTTCACCAAGCTACCCAGTAACTTAACCATGTTCTACAAAGAGATCATACCAGTAAAGACCGTACTCCGGATAAGCCACCATTCTACAACTTAGTATTACCACCTGAACACATCCATCTCCCAATCAATTAGAAAATAAAGGATAATTCTTAGATCACTTTAACCAGAAAGCAAATAAATCTGCTCAAGTCTCCTTGCGTACCTATTAAATCATCAGATAATATCACAAAATCAGTATACCTGAATGAGAGATAGGGAGTAGCAAACAGAAAGGAGGCTTGACAGAGAAAACTAGGCTCATCTTTTCATATAAGAGGCAACTGATCTAACAATGTTCTAAAGTAAGTCTAGAGCTCAAGAAACATTGTTGAATTACTACCCACATTCCAAAACTTCCAAATTATCCGGACCCCCCCAAATCAGATATCTAGTCCACTCCATATCAAAGTCAAAGAGTCCTTGGTCTCTCAAATTTGTCTGAAATTACAAGAGCACTCAATTTCGAAATGATAAATGGATAACAACCTTAACACCTACACTACATGAGTTTTATTCTGCCTTCTTTACATGAACAGAGGAAATACAGGATATAATGGAGGCCAAGCTTCCGAACAAACATGGACACATACAGAACAACTCACACATTGATGCTCCTGAGAAATATAAACCATCAATCCATACCCACCACAGGTGCTTATAATCACATTTATTCTAGAAATGCAACTTCTCATTTCTTATTGAGACATCTGAAATAATTACAAAATACTGGAATCTCAGCTCTTTATGCAGTAGACATTGACTTTATTATTTGTTTGAAAGTCAGCTCGGACAAAACACTGAAAAAAAGCTATTTTTGGCAATACCAGATTTCGTCCAAATATACTACTGAATTGAAGATCACTACA
>CM035439.1:16014883-16034883 GCA_020310875.1 Ceratopteris richardii
ACACTCCAGATTTCTTTATTTCATGCGCCATCATCTCTTTAGCACTAGTTCTTACATCTTCCTGTTTACACGCAGAGGAGAAATTTCAATGTAAGAAGCACCAATCGCTGCACTAAAATGTCTACATATGAGATGCTTAGGTGGCGCAACCTCCACCTTTTCGTTCTTTTTTTTACTGCTTGATTTGACTGTTACATCATTGGAAACCCTATCGATCACCTGAAAACATGCATATGGGACGAAAATTGTTAGGAAATATTGTTTCGTCAGACGGCACATATCAATCACTATTCAGGAAGGCAGCTCATAATCTCTACTCACTGTTGACTGAGGAAGCTTGATTGAGATTCGCACGCGCTTCCTTCCAGAACCTAGAGCTTCAAGTGGTAGCAACCCTTCTTCATTACCAACCATTTTCGGAAGGCGTGGGATGCCTTTATTCAACAATGGCTTATCTTTGTCGAACCTCAATTTGGATTGCTCAGAAATCCCCTTCGAAGATTTCATGGAAGCTTTCTTCTTTCTCCCCATTGTACCACTTACTTTGTATTGCTTCTCTAAAGGTGCATCACCCTTTCCTACATCCCCAGTCAATTGAGTAGACAATTCCTCTTGCAAACCCTCTGCATCTACTGATCCCATCTGATTCCCATTGATTTGTCCAACTGCTCTAGATCTTTCATCATCCTCGCTAGACTCAGAAGACACCTTGCTCTCTTTCTGTGATATAGCTTCAGATTCTTTCATGACAACAATCTGCTGTCCAATACTTCCACTTATCTTTTCGGGTGATTCAGTGACTTTGTTCTCTCTCTCGTCGTAATTTTCTTCCCCATTCGATAAACCATCCTCAACATGCTCCTTTCTCTATGAACTCACCCAGAGTTGAGTAGTCAGAGAAACACTACAAAGCATATCCAAATTCAAATTTACCATTACGAATGCAAAGCAAACACTTACCATGGCATTGCTGAAAAGGAATAATCTTGAAAAATAATCATTATTTGCCCGGAAATTAGAGATATAAGATCGATCTATCTGCACGTGCACATTGGATTAAATTATGTATGGCCTCTCAAAATTGTCAGCAAATATGTTCACCTTAGAACTGTTATTACAACATCACCTTCTCCTTCTCAATCACACTATCAGAGCTCTTATAAATTACGCTAGGGAGCGGAACATTTGGAAGCTCATTCAATTCCGAAGGATCAACACCAAAAATCTTTTCCAAAATAGCAATGCCAGTATCACAAAGGATGCGGGTGCTCTGTGATATAAAAAAGTTAGTCATTGTAGTAAACTATGTGTACTTTTTGACAAATGCACAAAGACCAGAAATGGCAATAAAGCATGCATATGTCGACACAACTTAAGCATAGACACATGCATGCAGCATACACAAGTGCACATGGAGGTGCACAACCTGAGTTTTGGAAGCATCCACAACATCTTCTGAATGTTTCATTGCACAGAAAATACTATACAACAAAGAAAGGCTCTCAGTAGCTCCCTGCTTCTCTTCAAATTTCAAAAGTGAGGCTTTATTTTCATCCAAAAACGCCCACAAAAATAAAGATAGCTGCCTGTGAAAAGCACAAAATGTGAGGATTATGATGTCACCAAATATACTCAATCATTTGCCAACAAAATCCAACATACTTGAGGTAAGGTTCCACTTCCTCGAAACTAGGGCAGTCTTCACAAGTTTGCTGAAAATCAGCCTGCTGGGCAAGTGCATGGATGAAGTAGAAAAGCACATGCTCTGGATAGGATTGCCCAGCAACAAATGGATCCACGTGGCGTACTTGGCGCCGGGAGATCACAACGAAGTCATGGAGATGTTGCTTGGCCTAAAGATATACATCACCACAATAACACCAATAATATTCGATCAGCCATGGACAACCTTCTTATTACTATGCCTATGATTCGTTCCACACCTGTACTCATTAGCAGTGCACTTACTTCCTCTAAGAAATCATAATCAGTTTCACTAATCCCCATTGGAAAGGCACATGCATATCTATGAGGGATCAGCCGGTCCTTGAGAAGCTTCTCGACCTTGCTAAGAAATCCGCGTTTAACGAATCCCGTGCGATCCTAAAAGGAAAAATCTGTAAGTTTTCAGCCCTCACAAGCAATAAACTGATATGACTACTCACAAGCAATAAACTGATATGACTACTCATTTGACCTTAGCACATGAGATAGTTGCTTCAAACAACTGAGGAGAGATTTGTGTATCATATCGTTTCGATAATCGCAAAACTCCTTTTGCAGCGGCTAGACGAAGGTGAGCTTTATCTGTTTCACTGTGAAATGTGTATCCAAACACACAAACACATCCCCAAGGGCGAGGATAAATAATGATAATAAATAAAAGATATACACTATAAGATATAAATAAATGAGGTACATAATTGAATTTACATATAAATAACAAGAAAATACACAAACTGAAGAGAAAGCAAAAATTAAAGAAGGTTTAATTCTGCATCGAAAACCTTGTTTTAATATCTTCTGCAATCTCCCCACACTCCAAAAACTTCAGAAGTATTCCAAAGAGTCCTTTGACACGTACTAGTTGTGAATCTTTACATGGTAGAAAACTTCGGACAAGTGTTTTGAGTCCATAAATCTGCAAAATAAAACAGTGCTTTTGATATCCAAAATAATTCTCCCTGAAGATAATTTCTTGATATACAATTATGCAGAGAGCATCGATATAAGGTGTGCAAGTCCTGAACCACCTAACAGCAGTGCCCACTATAAATGAAAAGTTTATGCACTTCCAAAATATGATCTTGTTTCTACCTCTCTCAAAAGCATTCTTCATCTATTCGCGCATCATGCAATTGAAACAGATTTCTCAGACATTCTCTGAATTGTGATTATACATTTTGACTTAGTCATGTTACATGTGAAAAAGTGTAATGAAAACAGAATAAGTCATGTAGAGCACAGTAACACCTTTAATGTGGTAACATCACTCAAAGGATGCTCATCACCATCTCCAACATCTGAGATGACCTGGATATGTTTAGACAAACAAGATACTGGAGTATCAACAAATATTACTAAAAGATGACTAACAGATACCCATGCCTACAATGAAAACTTGCCCTTACACTGTCTCTTCTAAAAAGGTCACGGACAAGAAAATTCACCAAATCTTCTTCATGTGCCTCAAAGACAGACACTGCATATTGTGCAATACAGCCAAGAGATTGCAGAATCGTTGGAAGCTTTATGCAGCTCTCAAGCAGATCCAGCAATTTCTGTAATTTGTTTCAATTAAACATTGTCTAACGAATCAAAGTTATATAATAAACGAAACAACTCTATACGAACCCTGTACAAACCAGAAAGAACTGTTACACCAGAGTCATTGCTCATCACAGCAAGTGCCTGCACTGCATACTTGGCTTGCTTGCGACTTCCATCAATACAAAGATCTCTAAGTAAATCAACTGATCTGTTCAAAAGGTGATTCAGAATGTATAAGAAAAGAATGCGCGAGAATTCAGAAAAGATTGTGGTGCAGAAAAGAAATCACAGAAGAGACAATAACAAAGCCTTATAATGACTCGTGAGATGACAGGTGAGTACAAATTTCTTCTGCTTGTTTCATCTAAATCAACCAGGACTTCACAACGGTCAACGTACAACACAGGCCTGATATCCTTCATACAATACCCTTTCCATATGTCAAGCATATGGGATACATAGCACATACAGCTATTGCAAGTATCGAAATTTCACATACAACTGAATGTAACCAGGTGGTATAGATAGACATGTATATGGGAAAGATGCAATGTGCCAGTAAGCAATGTGCATAAGCAGCATGCAACTTGAAAGTTATGTGAACTACAAAATTTCAGGGTGAAACTTAACAATGGATATTAGAGAGTTTGAGACCATTGCAGTCAAGATAATCATCACATTATCAGGATTCAAAACTTCCAATCCGAATACAAGGCCAACTTAAAAGCATGCAGCTCGTTTTTATCACAGTTCTGAACTATGGAAAAGACAATACAAATCCAACACCACATGCCTGAACAGGATCGGAGACTTTTCAAATGGCAAAACTCAACTACAAAATATAGAAAAATGAATACACAAATGTGTGTCTGTTCTTTAATCTTCTTGCTTCTTCCTCTTTGCTTTATAATCGGTTTGGTGCATCAAATCAATTATCACTCCAAAACAAGCCTTTAAGAGCACGTAAACAAGAGAAACAAAAAACCTGGTCAAAGTTTAGAGCAACCTTAGTCGCAGCTAATGGACACAGCAGAAGGCTCGAAAGAAAAGTTATCCACATCTGTCTTGCCCCTCAACTACTCACAATGGGCTGCAAAAAAATTTATGCAACTTTTCCATTTTGTTGATACTTGACCTACTTAACAACAGAGGGCTCAAAAGAAAAGCTATCCACATCTGTCTTGCCCCTCAACTACTCACAATGGGCTGCAAAAAAATTTATGCAACGTTTCCATTTTGTCGCTACTTTGACCTACATATAGGGAGTCTCACACCTAATACTTGGGCTGCACAAAATACATGTTAACCTTCGCTTCTGAAACTTCCTCAATCTATAATAAATTGGCCAAAAAATACTTTGACACTTCTTATTTTCTTTTCCTTCCCCTCAATATGATTAAAAATAGGAGAGGGGAGAAAAGGGACAAAAATAACACCAATCAACCAACCAACCAAAAATGGAAAAAAAAAAATAAAATAAAATGCTACCAAAAGAAGTTACTTTCCACAATCCAGAGAGAATCAAAATGTAGGCATTGTGCAAGTGCATGACATCATCAAAAATGAATACTATTATCACCTCAAGAAATAAATTATCGAGCCATAATGAGAGCCATAATGAGACTTCGATTTGCGGTCAAACCTAGCCAACAGACTTCTTCCACACATCTTGAACATTACTACTCCAACACAGTTCTGATAATCAATGTCCTAAATGTTCTTCCACTCATAAGAATAGTTCTATTTCAGGCAGGCATCATCCCATCTATATCATCGCAACTCATAGATATTTCTACCAATTCATGATAAAAAAAATTTGGTAGTCACTTGTTTGCGAGATAAGAATGTGTCATATGCATTGTCTTATTCACTTCTATGACTAACGGAATTTTTAGACTAGGAATACATAGTCTACTTATTACTAAGAAAAATGTTACCTGCAATATATTAAATCATGTATTTATCCCTTAATTAAAATATCACATGCCATACATATTCTTAAATTCGTATAAACGTTATGAATCATAATAATTCAAGTGGCATGCTTGGAGTACTCAAAACATCAGACTCCAGAGATTGTGAAGATCTATGGTGATGCAACCTCTTCATGAATCATATAGTTCAGAGTCCAGACATTAATTTCAGCATATATATTTTTTTTCTTCCTTTTTTAAATTTATATATTGATATATTTATTTGCGTGTATGTGTGGTATATGTATGTTCTTATTCATCAACACATCTCTATTTGTACATATATAGTTGTATACGATGGATTCTTTATCATTTCTCATACCTAGTTCTGTTGTTTTAACTTTTTTGCCATAAAATTTTGCTAGTCAGATTTATTTGTTCTATGCTCAATCTATTTACCTATCTCCAATCTATTTATAAAATCATGTGCTTGAAAACCAAGAAATGGTATCAGATCCCAAGGTAAACATTATATATTTTAGGTCTACTGTTTTTTCTTCATGCTTCTTTCAATTCTCAGCATGTCATATCCATAATATTCCTCTGTTATTCCAAAAGATTTCTTCTCATTTCACTCACTCATCTCCCCTGATAATTATCTTATATTTAGATACTAATACATCATCTGTCTTTATTCTACTATCATATCTTCTCTCAACATCAACAAACCAAGCTTTAGCATCTCTGACAATTGGATGAGATTCTCAGAATCCAGATTCCAGAAACTAATCAATTCGAATCAGTTAGTCATTATAATCTCTGAAATTTCAGCATTTTATATCTGATTTGTTCATAATGCTAGTTTCTCTCATTCAATTCATTATTCATTATGTATTCCAAGTCAATTTTAAATTACATATTTAGGCCGTATCAAAAACAGAAATGTTTATCTTTAATAATAGACTTCTATCAACTTCAAATGTCAAAAAATACACCATCAAAATCCTTGAACTTGTTCAATAGCCATATGGACTAGTTGGCACCAATAGGTGAACCGATACATGAAGACACAACAATGGCAATATTACTCAAAAGCTTAACTTTCATTTGCTGTTATTGTTATCATGCTATAAACACTTCCAAATCCAACTTCAGAAGGTGTGTTTACCATTTTGGAGTCATCATCAGAGAGCATGAAAAAACTTCTTGGCTACGATGTTTTTTTTGCAACAAAAGCCAAAAGGGAAAGTGTCAACAAGATTCAAAGGCCTAGCAAACATTGTGGAACGTCAACCATCTGGAGAGTGAATACTTCAAAGGTCTTTTTTTGTCAGATCTATGGAGGAAAAAACAATCGTAGAAAAAAGTTCTGCTACAAAGTAAAAGAAAAAGCAAATACAACTTGCACAATTGTCTCCATCCAAGTAAAAAGCATGTATCCAAATGAGAAGAGAAGTCATATCTTCTAGTTATTATATTTTCCATAGTTCAAGTTAAGGGAGGAATTGCTTGATATTTCAATCACTTTCATGTGTCAATAAGTTGGGTTTAAAGGAGCTTTCAAGAGAGAATAACCCTCACTAGAAATTTTAAAATTTATGTCCATCTTGAATGTGAACAAGGGCCAAGGGCCAAGACAGTTCTGCGCAAAAATCAGCTTGAATAGATGTTTTTGAAAAAAGTGACACATGGCAGCTAATTATATGAAGTACAAACTTTCCTTAAAAAAGTTAGAAGAGCCTATTTTCAGCAGCCAATCATCCATACATCGAAGGGCAACTAATTCACAAAACCTTTAACATACATGTTCACACATTGATGTTGGTATAACCATCACATGCCTCTCATCTCCTTGTCATAAGAAAATCAGCTTCAAAACTCAGTTTTTAATCGAGGGCATCAAAGATTGTGAAGATCTCTTGCTGGCAAGTCCTTTCCAAGCATCACGTGTGTTCAGACATCTACATATCACACTGACACAGCTGATTTCAGCACTTATATCTGTTCTTATTCATTAACACACCTATATTCGTACATATTCATTATTGATTTTTTATAGTTTCTCATATAAGGTTTTGTTGTGCAACTTTCATGAATATGACTTTGGGTATTCAGATTTATCTGTTCTCTGTTTGATCTCTTTAGCTCCCTCAGATTTATGTACAAGCCCCTATGAACAAAAACCAACACGCCCATGACAGGTGCAAAGCTTTAATGCAAAGTTTGTGAAAAGAACAAACAAGGAAGAATATTGTTCTCAAACACACCAGAAATTGGCATAATTGCCAAGGCAAAGCTATCGACTTCAAG
This sequence comes from Ceratopteris richardii, assembly GCA_020310875.1. NCBI lineage: Eukaryota > Viridiplantae > Streptophyta > Polypodiopsida > Polypodiales > Pteridaceae > Ceratopteris > Ceratopteris richardii. The sequence continues at coordinate 16,022,377 of CM035439.1, forward strand.
TTATAAAAATAGCAATAATTTTCTTTTTTCTTATCTTAATCTGAAACTTCAAAATCAAGATGGAATTCTGGGTTTGACTCAAGTTTAATCCCTATAATTTGAAAGGCCGTGCCAAAAATAGCTCTTCTCTAAAATGAAGCAAATTTTAGCTTTTCCCAAATCCTAGCCAAATGTAAAAGAGACATATAGGCACCTAGAATAATTTAATCCTATATACTAGAGCAACTTGGAGTTAGTTGTCAACAGTCTTTATCTCAACCTCTTCACAAAGGATCTACCTACTTCAAGCCAGCAACGAACCAGGAAAAGGGTGTAAACTTCTAGCTCAACTTTCCAACCTTTATTCTTATCTTTCATTTTATTCGTTGTCTCCACGTTGTGTTTCATCCATACTTGGGATAAATTCCCAATTTCAGCCTCTTATCTTTTCAGCTAATTTTTGGTATATGTTCACATCATATATCCATCCTTTTGCATATTAGGCACAACTAATGTTTATGGAGATTTTGTAAATTCTGCTTATTAAAACATAAGCTTTAAATTGTGCAGTGTATTTTACATTGCATAGCCTTATATCTTGCATATTCAAAGGTCTTGAGTGAACAAAATCAAAAAATAAGATCATTCTAACAAAATCATCAATCAAAAGGACCTTTTGTGATGGACTGTTTCAGAAAACAAATTTCAAAACCTTCTAGCCATTTCAAAGTATATGACTACCATAAAAAATGTGGAGCTCTGGCATGCAACGTATGATGTTGAAAAAAGGAAATATATTCAGAACATTGCCAGATGATCTGATTATATTCCCAAGCCTACATATGTTGGTTTTTAGGCCCACAATTAATATTAAGATAGAGAGAATGTAGAAACAAAAAGAAGAATAGACAGCAGCTGAGATAGATGTAAGGAGCCATGCTCCAAGATCTCATTAACTTGCAAAGTAGAAGTTACAAGATAGCATAAGGATATGCTTGATATGCAAGCTGCTGAGAATAAACTGTCAACCAACTCCAACAATCTTGCAAGCTGAAGTATGATCTCCTCCACAAAAGATATAAGCCGCTACACACCTTGAAGTTCATGAAGAATTACCGAAGTTGATGACGAACTATCACCTTCTCCAAGCTGAAGAAGACCACACCTCCAAGCTAGCTCATGAAGGGAGCATCCAAAAAATGACGAGTTAAAGTTTTCGAGAGCTTGTCTATATATAGCTATACCAAATAAAGCATAAAGCTCCAGAAAAATACCCAAAGAACCCTACTTCTGTAAATTCCAGCGGTAAATTGCCACAAACCACAAGAAATTTTTTTTGTTTTTTTAAGGTGTTTCTGAGGTGCCATTTGTCACGGTTATAACCATAGGGTCCAAAACTACAAGCTTATTAGGATTTTGACAAGTGTCAGGTGCATTTCAAAATTAAAACATGCTTTTCAAGCTTTTATATGAAATTTGACCTAGCAATTGATGCCAGACATATAAGTGTTATACATGACTGGATAGCTCTCAAGGAGCTCTATAAAAAATATGTGAAAAAAAAATTTACAACCATTTTTTACCATTTTAAGGACTAATTTTATCCATCTTTTAAACCTACAGGTAGGGCTGCCCTAGTGGAAGGCTTCCCGTTTGACAAATTTGCTAGCAATATGTTCCTAACATGACACTAGGGCAGTACGTCAGGTAAGTATATTTGTTGTACTTGTTGAAGACTCTGGTACCTGTACAATATTCACAGATCATGCAAAGTATCCATAAATACGCATGGGCCTTTGTCATGAAGAGCACTCTCCAAATACACATCACAAAGAGAACTCACACATCCCATACTCTTCTCAAGCAACTACTATATGGAAGCATTGAGACAACAAAAGGATGCCATGTATAAAGCTACACTATAGCCTCAAACATACTTCCGAGATTATCAAGGTTGGTCAGGCCTTTTCAAACCAAGGTTATATGTTTTCATCTACACCTATCACACACATAGACACAAACGCATACAAGAAGGTGTTACATACAAATCCACCACATGTTGATCTTCAAAAAGTTTCTCCTTGTAGAAGATAAAACTCCTCCTTGCTTACAAGTTACATGATCACATAAGTCTTCCTGCATGACCATCAAAATGTAGATGCCAGCTCGTCCTGAGGTTTAGGCTGACCTCAATCAAGTAGTAGTCCTAAAGGTTGACTAGGTGGTTGAACATCACTTCATAGGTACACATCACTTCACAAGTACACATCCAAGAATCAATGCTCTCCAAGCTGCTTTAGCCTGTTGACAAGTTTTAATTCCAACAAATCCAGCAATGTCCAGCAAATATACAGTCTCTATTGTCCAATCACATAGGTTTTGTGGTTGTAGATTGAGTAGTCCAAATCATGCTACTCAAAACACACATCAGCTGCTGTGTATGAATCTGAATTTTCACCCCTCCTGGCTGCCACCTCCTCAAGGTTAAACTCAGCAAACTGAAGCTCTTCCATGCATTTGTATTTGCTGCTGAATTTGAGGCTGTGCTGCATGTGTACCTGCCATGAAGATTTATTCTTACATGTGGCCATATTCTCGATCTACTCTATATTTTCCTGCTCTTGTACCAATTGTTCATTTTTAGGCCCACAATTAATAAGATAGAGACTACATGGACAAAAAGAAGACTGGACGGCACATGAGATAGAAGTAAGGAGCCATGCTCCAAGATAATCATTAATTTGCAAAAGAAGCTACAAAATAGAATAAATGATATGCTTGATATACAAGCATATCATTAATTTGCAAAAGAAGCTACAAAATAGAATAAATGATATGCTTGATATACAAGCTGCTGAAAATAAGCTGTCCAATAACCCCAACAATCTTCCAAGTGAATCATGGTCTCTTCCACAAAAGATAAAAGCTGCTACACACCTTGAAGTTGATGAAGAACTACCACCTTCTCCAAGCTGAAGAAGACCACGCCTCCAAGCTAGTTCATGAAGAGAGCACCCAAAAATGATAGTTTTAAGTGTCCAAGGGCTTGTCTATATATAACCATACCAAATAAAGCCCTAAAGCTTCAGAAACAACTCTTATTTTAAAAAATAAAAATTAAAAAAAAATCCTATTTCCATCACACTTAAGAAAAAAAATTGGTTGTGTCAATGATGGGAATTCTTCAGTATTGTCCAGATTCTAGGTATCCAATTTGGACAAAAAAATGACCATTAGTATAACACGAACAAAATAAATTCATAAGTTGCTCGTCAAGTTCAATATCAACAACTACAAGCCAATCAATACATAAGTGAAACCAAATATTAAGTTCTCGAATGATTTAGACAATGATTTTTTCATGGCAATAAAACATACTTTATATTGTTTCTTCATAAGTTGCTTCTTAAGGCCTAGGTTCATGTGTAATCCAAAAATCCACATTGGACAGTTACGAAATGAATTTTCACATATCTCCAAGGAGCATCTAAATAAACCTTTTCTTTCCAAAAGGAGACAGTAACACTTTCAAGATATCTCGACTCAAATCAGGTTGCAAATCATAGAGCAAGAAGATCAACAATTGGATATTGTTCCTTATGAGAAACTCGCTAAATTCATGGCTAAGTAAGAAACAAATTATTTTTACTACCCGAACTTGAGAAGTTGAATATGGTGCTACATATATGACTACTATCCAATGTATTTAGCTATAAAAGCTTTTGAAAGCCTTACATAAGTTACACCATCTACTCCATTCATTGCACATAATCAATGTGCAATTGCTATAGCAAAGAATCCCATTTTGTAGAGGAGACTTTATTTCTGAACCTAATGAATGATTCATGAAATTAAGGTATAGAGATAAAAGTCGCAAAAGCAAGTTGGTTAGGTCAAGATATAGTCCTTGAACCAAATGCAAAACATAAACTCTCGTATTATGACCCTAATTTGACATCAAGATACTTTGAGAAGAACTTGAATATTCTTCAAGGAATCCTAGGCCCAAAGATTTGGTGAGTACGTGTAGGCCATCAAACTTTGATTTGTGGTTGTTTTTCCATATTTGCTCTCTAATTCCATGGAGTATTGATGCATCACTTCTATACAAAATTTGGCCTCATAAAATATGTTTTACATAACCAATGATCTCTTGTGCATAACCTTCAAATACTTATAGATACTTTGCAATAAATACAGGCTTGATGGCATTGGGGATACCTAGGTTTCTTTCAAGTGAGCACAAGGAGAACATATGTCTTTTAGAGGACACTAAAGTGACGTATTACATCCCTTTTACACCTAAGTTTCTAAGGGGATCAAAAGCATGGTTTAAGAGGAGGATTTCCCTTGGTAGATCTCATCAGAAAATCTTTATTTTCCCTATTTTGTGACCCTTTTTTGTTAATTTGAAATTTTGTCTATTTGTGTTTGTGTGTGTATGTGTGTGCATGCATTACCATAATGAATTGAGACCAATCCCAAATTCAACCACAAATGAAAGTGCATCTATAAGTTCATGGTAGTCAACCCCAATACTATATTGCAGATCAGCCCCATTATGCATAATAGTATAAACTCAATACTATGGCATCCCCACTAATGTCATTAGTGCTAAACACTGGCTATAGAACTAAGAATGAATACATGCTCATACACGCACCCACAATGCGCACACACATGCATGGACTCACAAGAAGCTCTGCAAACTAAGTTCCTATCACTTTCGAAAGTGATGGGCGAACTCAGAGATAATGAAGCCGAGCACAAAATGCAAACAACAAACACGAATATATTTACCAGAATGAATCAAGGCAAACCCCAAATTCATCAAGGCAAGTGCATCTATAAGCTCATGGTAGTTGTTTTTTACCCCACAATCAATGTAGAAACATAGAGAAAAAGGAGAAAGGATGGAGAATAGACAACACATGAGGGAGCTGAAAGAAGCAAAGTTCCAGATATAATCATTACATTCCATGTTCATGTACATGAAGTTACGAGATAGGATAAAGGATATGCATAGATTACAAGCTTTCTATAACTCCACAATCTCCAAAGCTGAAGATGATCACCTCCAAATAGATAAGCTCCGAGCTATTGCACGCCTTGTTGATGACGAAGAAAACACACAACTCCACCTCTCAAAGTTGAAGGGACCACCTCCATCAAGTCTAGCTCAAAAACAGCACTCCATAAGTGATGATTATGTGCACACAAACCATAGGCTAGGTACAAACTTCCACAAGTCAAATAAAGCACAAGGTTGTCCATCCGCAATTTGTGGCAACATTTCTGGAACTGAATTTATTAGGCAATTAGTGAGCTTCTTAGTTTGCCATGTCGCACAACATAACATAGGATCATATGAACTAGTTTTAATCGACATTTCCAATGTGGCATATCTGATTTTCACTTTTTCATAAACGTTTTGCAATAATACCTGAAATTAGGGTTTGGCTTTTGACCCAACAATGGGTGCCAAATACACGTGTCATATAGCATTGGATAGGTCTCAATGAGCCCTTCAAGAATATGTTACAAATCTTAGTCGAATATTGATCAGTTTGACTGCCTTTCGACCAAGCTTTGACGACCAAATTTTAAGTGATTAAGACATGTGGATGGGGTTCCCGGTGGAAGATTGCCCCATTATACATATTTTCTAATAAAAGTCAACCACAAGACTATATAGTAGATCAACTCCATTATGCATAGTATCAATTCAATAGTATGACATCCCCACTAACATTGTCAATGCCCAACAAGGCATATAGAACCAAGAATGAATACACACTACACATGCACCCCACAATGGACACACACCAAGAGCATGAACTCACAAGAAACTCTACAAACTGAGTTTCTATGACTCCCGAAAGTGGTGGGCAAACTCAACCATAATAAATCTTGGCACAAAATGTAACCAAAAGATTAAAAAAATTACAAAGGATGCATAGTTGATAGGGTATACACACCGATCAACAAGTCCCAAGTCGAACGAAGAATCCACAAATGAAAATTGCATGTTCACTAATACAACAATCATATATACTCAAATGAATCGAGGCAAACCCAAGATTCACCCTCAAATGAAAGTGAATCTATAAGGTTATGGTAGTCAACCATGAGCTCCATTATGCATGGTATCAACTTCATATTATGACATTCCTACTAACGTCATCAATGCCTAATAGTGGGTATAGAAATATACAATAGATCAGCTCCATTATGCATAGTATCGACTCCTCAATAATATGGTGTCCCCACTAGCATCATAGTATTGACTATATAGCAAATCAGCTCCATTATGCATAGTATCAACTCAATACTACGACATTGCTACTGAAGTCATGTGTGCCCAATAGTGGTTAAAAAATTAAGAATGAATACATGCTCACACATGCACCCCACAGCGCGCACACACCATGAGCATGAACTCACAAGAAGCTATGCGGACTGAATTTTTATCACTTCTGAAAGTGCTCGGCAAACTCACCCATAATGAAGCATAGCACAAAATGCAAACATAAGATAGGAAAAATTACAGAAAATGCATAGTTGATAGCGCACACACACACATATATATCATTAGATGTGTATGTATTGGAAGAGAGTGTGTGTGTGTGTGTGTGTCATTAAAGCCTAGAGAAGAGAGTTGTGTATGTGTGTGTCACAAGAGAAGTGTGTGCATCCAACACCATGTACTAGTCATTAAGTGTGGCCAAGACATAGGCTATAGCCTATAGCAATAATGCAATCCTAGAATCATTGCCTCCTCCTTGTCGATTGTCTTCTTTCACCTCATTGTAGGTGTATGTCTCTTTGTGTAGGCATTGTGTCTTCCATCACAAAAACCGTGCTCTACTTCTTTATCTTGACATTTCTCCTTGCTCAAGCAAAGTCATATATACCTTCATAAGTTCAGAGTTATCCAAACTTACGAACCCGAGATAGAGAACACAAACACATACACATTAGAAAAAACAACTAACAAAAGCAAGAGACTACACAAAAAATAGGAAAAATAGGACCAAAATAAGACATGAAAAATACAAACAAAAAAGAAATCCAAAACAAAAAGGGCCACACTAAAAATAATAATCAATAATTAAGTTTAACAATATATATATATATATATATATATATATATATATATATATATATATTATTTTTTTAAACTAACTTATTGATTTTATATATATATATATATATATATATATATATATATATATATATATATATATATATATATATATATATATATATATATATATATATATATATATATATATATATATATATATATATATATATTAAGCTTAATTATTGATTATTATTTTTAGTAAGGCTTTTTTTGTATGGTTTTCTTTTTTGTTTGTATTTTTCATGTCTTATTTCGCCCTATTTTTCTTATTTTCTGTGTAGTCTCTTGCTTTTGTTAGTTGTTTTTTCTAATTAATTTAAAAATAATAAGAATAATAAATAAATAAAATGAAATAAAACAAAAGTTAACAAATATATAAAAATTAAATTAAATTAAAATTAGAATTAGAAAATAAAATAAATAAAAAATAATTACATAAATATAAAAATAATATATATATATATATATATATATATATATATATATATATATATATATATATATATATATATATATATATATATATATATATATATGTGTGTGTGTGTGTAGAAACATAAAAATGCAAATTAAACAAAAACACAAAGAAAACCAAAAATTGCATCTTCAACTTCTATGTCTATCCAAAACAAGAAGTATCAGAATTAAACTTCATCATGCATAGCTTGGACAAATAGCTATGACATCCCTACTCACGTCATCGGTGCCCTAGAGTAGGTGCAAACTTTAATAAAGAGTCTTTCTAAATGAAGATCTCTAACAAAGTCAACTTTATCATGCATAGCTTGGACAAATAGCTATGACATCCCTACTCACGTCATCAGTGCCCTAGAGTAGGTGCAGACTTTAATAAAGAGTCTTTCTAAATGAAGATCTCTAACAAACTCAAGGAAAGTCATGTTGGATGTGACTTGTCCCTACTCATAAATCCGCTAATTTAGTGCCAACAGCTTTCACAAGTGTCCACACCATATGTGAGTGGTCATCTAATGCTTGGACTTATATACTTGATTGCGTTCAATTGCGTTCAACTTCAAACACATGAAACTTTTCAAGGCAAGCCTAACTGCTTGTGAATAATTTGAGAGATAATGATGAATCGCTTCTTGAAACCAAATGTATCTCCAAAAAAGCTTTCTTAATAATCACCATTGATTTATATGGTGTGAAAACCTCTTGAACATGTAAGCATCCTTCAAATCTCAGAACCAAGTTACCAAAACAGTTCTCTATAGCTTTGAGCATGCAGGCATCTCTCCCAGCATGAAGTTTATATTCTTTTATGTGCAAATAAAACCTTTCAAATAACTAGTAGGTGGAATAAGACACAGAACAAAAGCTGTGTGTCATAAATCTCTACTTATAGAAAGAAGGAATAGCTACCACAAATGAGTCCTTTTTAATATCGTTAATCTATGAGGCTCTTTCAAAATTCCACTAATGGAAGCTTTTGACGAACTTAGCGACCTAAAAATGGATCAAACCTTCCTAACACAAGAAGGAAAAGCATCAATCAGTTATTTTATTTCAAAATAGATCCAAAGCAAATTTTATCAAGATCAAGAGAAATAAACACACTTGTTGGCACAACTAGCTTGAAAACTGAAGAATTAAATGGAAAAAACCATTGGAGCTAAGATATATCGATAAAAGAACCTAGAATTGATAACAATGAAATTTTCTTATCAAATACAGATAAGAGAAACTAGAATTGATAGCTACAATATGTTCTTGTACCTGGATCCTCTAGAGAAAAAATCTCAATTATGTATAATGGATATACCTACTGATTGATACTGTTGGCAGTATTACAAGCCTATGGAGACCATAGATTTATATAGAGTGACAAACAATGATGCACTATAAACTTACCATAGATTAATATAGAGTGACAAACAATGATGTACTATAAACTTACTTTGAAAGCTAGAGTTCACCAACAAGTCACTCAAACTCCTTTGAAAGCAACTACACATAAAAGTTCATATCAAATTCTTAGGGCCTCAATTCATGGTTCAAGCACATCTCAGCAGTCGATTTCTTTCATTTCTACATTGCTCCTGTACAAACGTACAGACAAGATAAATCAAGTCTCAAAAAATTATATTCCATGTAAATTTATAATGGAATCAACTGTCCCTGGTCAAAAAATATGCATGTGAACCAATTATGAGGTTGACGTTTCCAAGGCACCTTGTTTATTTCAATATAAGCATACAACCAAATGCAGTTCTTCCGATTCCATTTATAGAAAATCATTCTGCAATCTTCAAAAGCACAATCTATAAATGTCAGATCATAAAATATTTCTTTTGACTAAAAAAAGAAAAAAATTTGATGTATGTCACTCGTGACATTTACACACATCATACAGCACTATTAGAAAACCATGAATCAATATACCATAATTAAGAAAGTGCTTCCTAGAACTCCCATGGCTTTGAGAGAACATTAGTACCAGCAGTAGATGTGATACACAATCACATAATCTCATTATGTTGCACCCTGATAATGTCAGGATTAAAGTAACAGAGCCTGATGCAAAACTTACTTTGACCCTTCAGCGATTCGCCCCCTCATGCTACCTCCAAATTTAGCCAAAACCTGAACAGCTGCATCTTTAAGAAATTCATTGTCCTCATTCAGCAACACCATTATATCCTCTTCAACACCATCAAGAAGAGAAGGGAAATGATTCGTGAATTCCTGAAGGTGAATGAAATAGTCTTCAGTGATGTATTACAGATTGAAAAGGAAGAGAATCTTAAGAAGCATATGGCTCATGTCGGTACCACAAGTAAACCCATGCTTGTTCTTAGTAGATTCTGATCCTCCAACCTTTTTAGCTCTCTCAATTCTGCAAGTAAAATGTGCATATGCTCCTTTCCAAAAAGGGCATAAGAGCACTTTGTGGCAAGAACTTTTAAGAACTCAAAAAGTGGGTGTTTTTCTCCGAGACGGTTGAGTAAGGCTGTCTACAATCAAATAACAAAAAACACTTATTTTTGGATAAGAATCAAGCACATAATAATGTAAATAATTCTATTACCTTAATTGTTACTGACTGTGTGTAAGATGTGTCTGGATCCAGCAAATCATCCAGGTCTTTGAACATTTTATTGTCCTTCAATTGTGTTAGCTTGCGCAACTGACTTTCTGCAAGCGAAGGATCTGCAAAGATATTTGACATGCTCTTGCAAAATCCTGCTATTTTCAATTCGATATCCTGGACAACTTCATCCTACGAAGAAAAGATCAAAGTGAAAAACATATAATTTACCGAATTAAATAGAATCAAGAACAGAAAAATGTACAAACCTTCAATTTTTGTCTCAATGCCAAGAAGCTTCTCATTTCAGACTGAAGCCTGCAAGAAAATTTATAAAAAAAGTGCATAATAACTATGTTATTAAATAAATAATAATATTAATCTCATCGGCGTTTTTGATATAATCTAATCTGCAATTTCAATGTTTCTATATGATGTCAAACTTTAAAGGAATTATACAAATTTAAACAGCTTAGAGACAGCTATCACTCCTGAGATTTGATTACAAACTAGGTTTCACATCATTTTCCAAGATATTCTTTTCCACACATGCAAGTTGCAGTTTATCACCAAGAATCCAACATTGAATTTCTCCAAACTTGTATGTGCTCGGATGTGCAATATATGCACTCATGCATCCAAGATTACGACAAAACTCTTCTATGTGTAGGAAACAGAGACAAGATGTGCTATACAGTAACTCCAAAACTGTAAGAGCACAAAAGAAAAATACTTGCAAATCTTCCTTATGCCCAAGATTGCACGCCAAAGCTAAGCATTTGCAAGAAAAAGTCTGAAGCTCTTCCTCAAAAATCTTGTTTATGATTAGACTGGACTACAAAATAGGCTGTCTGTGCCATGTATATATGACTTGCTAAGAATCGTGAAAAGCTGTCATAAAAAACTCAAAAACAAAAAACTTATTTGTCTACCAAAAGCTAAAAAGAAATATGTTACACCATCTTTCTGCTCTACAGCTTTCCTACTCGTAGATCTTGAACCTATCTATGAAGTTTGTTAATATGGACGACAATAAATTTAATTAAAAAAAATGAAAATATAGTTGAAAGTGAGGTAGGCCCAATAATGATTCACACGATCTTTCCAACGCTAGAACCTTAAGCGCACACACACTGAACCAAATAAAGATGATGAATGATTACAAGGAATAGACAAGAGACAAGAGAATTGAACGAGCAACACAGACTGCTACTCTTAAAATAATCTCTACTTGATAAATGAATAACAATACAATGTGTGTAATCTAGTTAATCTGAAAATAAGGCCAAATGTAAGAGAGTTTCAGGTACAAATGTATGAGAAAAAAGTGCCTAAGAGTTGTAAGAGAGAGAGAGAGAGAGAGAGATCTGCAAGCCTAACACAGAGTGGGGTTTCTCCTCTGAAATAAGAGGCAGCAAGACTTCACCTCTTGAAGTAAAATAGGTAGTAGAAACCTGCTACAGCATCAAGATTTGAAGAAAACCAGAATTTATGCAGCCACTTACTATACTCAACAGGCTCACACTTCAATGCGTGTATGAGAAAGGGGAGGCAGCTAATCACACCAAGAGATGTCAGGCAAAACTCCTCCATACAGCTTCAAGGCAGCTCCACCTAGATCACACTTGAGGATGCTTAAGTGTGAGTGTATGATATGCTAAAAGTGACCCAAGGAGTGTCTTTATATAGCCTTAAGCCCAAAAAACGAAATTTCTAGCAAAAAAGCTAAAATAGCATGCTTTTCACAAGTTCCTTAATGGCTTTTTGCGAGTCTATACAAAATTAGGGTTTTAGTTAAAAAAACGAATTTCTAAAAATATCCTTCAAAATGGGCTAATGAACCTATGATATATAGCATGACAAATTAGGGTTAGAGTTTTGATGCCCTAAATGATCTCTAATGGTCAAGTTCTAGATATCACTAGATAGCTCTTGATGAGATCTATAAACCTATGTAAAAACATTTTGAGCATGTTTAGCGTTTTCTAGAAATTAGGGTTTGGACCCCTCAATGTGTCACTGTTCTTTTGACATATATCTAATTGCCATTACAATGTTGTCTAGCCCTCTGATTATCCCACCATGCTCCTTGTATGCAACTCTAAGACCCTCTAAGATAACTCATTCATATATAGAACCACCTAGAAATTTTTATTGTCCATAGATGCTAAATCAATTATGTCAACTACTTTGTGCCTAGATTCCTATATTAATAGACATAAGAGAGTATGCATATCCACTTTGATCATGTACACAGTTACATTCCTAGCAAGATAATTCACCATTAATATGAAACTATATCAAAACAACTAAACTTATAGCAATTATGTAC
>CM035439.1:16039883-16042383 GCA_020310875.1 Ceratopteris richardii
AATTCTCATCGAAGTCACCAAAAAATTCAATCCAACATTTGACAGCTTCTTTCAGAGGGAAGTCAAGCGGAAACAGCTGCTCTGTTACCAGCTCCATACCCTGTGCTCTGGAATGACAAGTACTGAGCTTCAAACTCAAATTTCATTGCATATTTCACAAAAGTAAGTAAAAAGGGCACTCCAAACAACCTGAACTCTTTATTATCTCGGTCGCAACTGCTCCTTATCAATTCACGTGGAATCCAGTAAAAATTCTTTGCATCAATAGGTAGATTCTCAACTTTTCTTGAGCAAAATAGCTTGTATAAGCCCATCAGCCGCTGCTGTGTTTCTTGCCTTATGGTCACCTACAGCAAAACCTTGCATAAGAACTGAAGCATAAGATAACCAACGACTAAGAACAGAAACACACATGAAGATCTATGACAAGTGCAATCTACCTCTGTATCTCGCAAACGTAAGGCAACCCGTTTCAATTCATTGACTAGCATTGATTCTGGATTTGCATGAGCAAATTCACAAATTGCAATCACTACATGCAATCGAACTTCACTATCAAAATCTTGAAGGCGATCACTTAGGGCAGCTGCAAACATGGCAACACAACTCAAACACTGTCTTCTATTTTATGCATCAAAAAATTTGTGAAATGTAAACATCATATTGGCTGTAATTAGGACTCACATAAGAATTCTCCACATCTTGGACCAGAAGGATTGGCAAGAAGGCACTGTTTGGCACATTCAATCATAGCAAGACGGACTTCTACAGCTTTGTCTGTAAATCTCTTCATATATTCAACAAAAATTTCCACAAATGCATCAGTTACTCCTTGTTGAGAAGCAAACATGCGTCCAAGAAGCTTCACTGCTTTCAAGCGCACATCCAGCTCATCTGTCTACACATTCAGAAAAAAAGAGGTTCGAGAAGAGAGCCACATAGCTGCACCCTTTCAAATACAGGTGCAAGAAGATGCAACAGAACAATATGCATTGTAAATTTTCATCACCAAGCAATACCAGAAGTTCGTCTGTAAGCTTTGATATGGAAGAAACAAGTAGACTAGGAGCACATGTATAAATCTCGTACATAAGATCACTGTAACTCTCCCTCCACATACTCTTTGATGGCTTCTCCTTCGACATACTTGAATCAAGGAATGCCTCAATATAAGGCATCAACTCCTTACAACAATCCTTCAACACAGCCCTTGCAAGAACATAACCAGCTCTTGAGACTTCCTGAAGATAAGTAGAGCTTGACCGTCAAGATAGAAAAGAGAACATTCCCTAAAAGTCAAAATAGAACAATCAGTATAATTATTACGTGCATATTCTTACCGTTTTTTCCTTCAATAAACTTCCAAGAATGAGCTCTAATAATTGCTCTGAGATTTCCTCACTCTCCATAATAAGAAGGCACATGATTGTCTTCATGTGCTCTAAGACATAAATTGGAACTTCACTGCAACAGGCACAATCAGTATTCATGATATATGAGTTTCTCCACTTTCAACAAGTACATATTACTGTGTCAAACATTCTACCTGAGGGTTGAAAAGAAGATCTGAAACATCTCCTGTATCAAACTATCACAATCTAAATCCAGCATCAGAATGCAGGATTTATAAGTAGCAACAGCTTCCAATATATTCACCCTTCGTTGAAAGTGTGGACTTGATGTCTCATTCAAACCCTTGAATGATGCCACAATCAACTCGAAGACATCCTGTATGGCAAAAACCTTCATGTTCATTCAACCAGGCTGGGGCTTGATGTCTGTAATGAATATATCTCGAAACAACTAGAGATTTTGTTTAAATGAAGAATATGACAACTGTGGGTTAAGTATTTAAAATGAACTATGGTAGACTATATACAAAACACAAAGCAGCAGTAGTACAAGACAAATGAAAATTAGAAACTACAAGAAGAAAGAAACACAAAAAAGAGCAGAGTGCCATGGAATTTTAATAACATGGTTAACATATTTTCCTATTTGAAATTTGACAATTACAATTTGGTTGTAAATTCAAGCAAAACAAGAACAATTCTTTATGAACTGATCATTTAAATGTCAAAAGAAGGTTACCCTAAGGATCTCGTCATTGTAAGGAGCATCAGGTGCAACTATTCTCATGACCTCACTGATGCATGTGGTTACCAGCAGCTTCACGTCCTTGTCTTTGTGTGCTAAAAGATTTGGCCTGACAAGTGCTTCCACGGTCGGTTGCATGGCTGCCAATATTTTCTCATCTGGAGACTGTGATATGGAGCTAAGTAGCAGTAAAGATTGCTGCAAAAGAAATTCAAGTAGGTGATATGTTTCACTCATGAAGGCCTTGGAATTCTTTGAAAACTCGATGACCATCTGTGAAGCCACCTTAAAACAGCTAATATGCATAATATATTGACTAGTTATTAAACAAAAACAAGAAATCAAACCAACATTTTGCTGAGATGCTTGAATGTGCAGAGAGAGGCAAACCAACAATTCCAAA